>CM075695.1:26184040-26784040 GCA_037954015.1 Psophocarpus tetragonolobus | reverse complement strand
TGCTTTCATGACTAAATCAAGTTTTAGAATCATTCAAGATTAAAGATATATCTACTCTAATGAATCAAGATAATAGCTACCTAGATGGATACATGAAATGTTTCACAAGCATTCAAGCAATAAAGCCAATAAAATCCATCTTAGGAAATGCTAAAGTTCATAATCAAAACTAAACAACATAAAACACTATAGTCTTCTTTGCATCAAGAGAGAATCTCCAACATTTTATAGAACCCAAATTTGTCCACCATCGAGAGCAATGACTACCCCTATCTTCCCAAAACCCCTCCCCCTATTTGTACTTAGCTTTCAAGATTTTCGCCCATAAACTAATTGATTCCGTTCTCAATCTCCACTTCCACTTTCCTAACAATGCTAAGTTAAACTTTTGCATATCTCTCAACCCTAATTCGCTATCCTCATTTGACCAACAGATTGTCTCCTAAGACACCCACAGAACCTTCCTGCCTTAAGCATTATATGCTCATAAAAAATTAGAAAACAAAGAATGAAGTTGGGAAATGATGCCTTTAGGAGCCTTAAAGAGAAAAAGAAAGTAAATTGGCAACGCAAACAATACAACTTTGAGTAGCACCACTCTTCCAACCATGGACAAATACTTATTTTCCCATCTTACTAACTATTTCTTTATCATTTCCACCATTGGCTTCCACATATCCATCTTTGAGGGATTAACCCAACTTGAAGGCCCAAATACTTGAATGACATGGACCTCACTTTACAGTTTAATGTTACTTATGCCCTAGCCAAATTTGTTGTATTCACATTAACCCTCATACATTGGCTTTTTTGAAATTTAACCCTAAGCTCGAACATTAATTCCAAATTTAACAACACTATCTTTCATCATTGCAATTGACTTACAAGTCATTTAAGCTAAGAGTAGGGTGTCATCCGCAAATTGTAAGTGAGAAACACAAATGTCTTCTCTCCCAATGTTATACCCCTTCTAAAAACCCCTCTCAACTACTGCTTGAACCAACTTGTTTAACCTTTCTATTGCAATTGGAAACATAAAAGTTGATAACGGATCTCCTTGTCAAAGGTCCCTCCTGATCCCAAATTCGTCCATAGGACTTCCATTTAGTAGAACTGATAATCTTGTTGGGCTCACAAATTCCTAAATCCATCAACCCACGTTTCACCAAGACCCATCCTGGCCATTACATGCCATAAGTATTTTCAGCTTGCAAAATCATAAGTTTTTCAAAATCAACATTCAGATAGATCAACTCATTTTTCTTTTTCCATGCATCGTCCACCACTTCATTGACAATTATGTTCCTTTAAGAATTTGCCTCCCTTGCACAAATGTCATCTAATTTTTCAAGATCACCATCTTAATCACACTACGCAACCTCAATGTCAGAATCTTTTTCTAAAACTTTATAAATGCATCCATCAGAGAGATCGAACGATAATCACCGATTTTAGCTAGGCAAGCTATTTTTGGAATGAAGGTAATAAAAGAGCTATTAGACCTTTTGACCAATTTGATGTTACAATGGAACTTGTTAAAGAACCCATAAAATCTTCCTTAAAAAATGTCATAACTCCTTAATAAAACGAAAATGGAACCCATTAGGTCCTTGGCACTTATCATTGTCACATTCTCAAACTGTCCATTTTATTTCCACCTCTAAAAATGTTTTTTCTAACACAATTCACATGTCCACTGACAATTTCCAGAAAGACACCACATTAAGCTGAGGTTTGACACCCATCTTGATTCTGAAAATGATGTAAAAAATGTTCTTGAATCTTCTTTTTTAGACTTGTCACATCACTCACTTTCTTTTCACCGAAATTTAGACTCATAATTTCATTTGTTTTCTCCTCTTCACCAATGCTCTATGGAAGAATTTAGAATTCACATCTCTTGTCATTATCCACTTAACTCTCGATTTTTTATGCAACATTGAGCATTTTCGCTATATCCATTTCCTTAAATTCACCACATTCCCAATTTTGATCCCTAATCTCATCCTCATCCACACCCTCTAATTCAAATTTCAAATCCAACTCATTCAACCTTGTTCCATCTTTGAAAATTTTCTTGTCAATGTCACCAAACACGTCCTTATCTCATATTTTGTTTTGTGTTTATATATTTGCGTTGAATTCTCAGTAAATTTTTTGTTTCATGTTGGGTAATTTTATATTTCATTTAAGTCTTTAAAGCATTATCTTAAGTGTTTTAAATATCCAAACTAAAAAAAAAATATAAAGTAAAATTTTACTAGAGATTTAATGTAAAATATGGTAATATATCATATACTTAAAGCATATTTAAGTCAATAATAAATATTAAATATGTTATTGAAAATAATTAAAATTATGCTAAACTCTGATACTAGTAGATAAATAAAAATATTGTCTAGGAACAGCCCCGAAACCACTCTTATTTGACTAGCTTTGGTCATAGTAGTTGTCAGATTTATCAAGTAAGATCGAGTGGATCAAACAACTGGCTTCTTTTAATAGAGTTTCAAGCAAAATAAGTTATCAAGAACCATGATCTGTCACACTTGATAATAGCAAATACTGCATGCTTGAATCCTTTGATCAAATATATATTAATTGGTAAATAATCAGATTTAATTTAATCATAATTAAAAACGAGATTAGGAATTTGGAACTTGTTAATGATTATTATAATATTCTTGTGGGGTATGATGCTGTGTGGAATGTTCTTGTATCAACCAAATGTAGACTAAGGTATGGAGGAGGGAATTAGATTCGGATAAGACTGAAAAGTGATGAATACGTATTCATGATTGGTTTTTCAAGCATAATACTTTACGTCTCTGCTATATTTGAAATCATGAATTGAGACTTTAGTGTAAAAGAAATAGAAAAAAGGAGTAATAATTGTATTCTGTTGTTTTTTTATTCCTGCTAGTTAAAGCTGTGTGGCAGCTTTAGCCAAGTACATTGGCAAATGAAGGAAATAGCACTCAACTACGCAATATTTGACCACTTCCTATTATGTAAGTAAGAGTAATTTCGTTGGTATTCTAGAGAAGAAATTTCTTCCTGTACTTAGAACCTCTGAAATGGGATGTAAGAAGAATTTACAAAGATGTAGGAAGAAAACCTTTCTGGAGAAAATGAAGAAATTGACTGATAAAAAAAATATCTTTCATTACTCAATACTCTGTATAAGCAGTTACAGATGCTATGAAAATCTTTTACAGATTAACTAAATAATAAATACAGTATCTATGTACAAACCTATTACACAACAAAATATAACCATTAACTTAAGATTTTGGTCCAGATATGAAGTAATCAATTTTTTTATGTTGATCCAGATATGCAACCATTAACATTTGAGATTATGATCCTCGTTATCCCCCTCAAGTTGGTGCATGAAGGTTGTGAATGCCCAGCAATAAGAGAAACTAAGAGCGCCCAAATACCTTAGTGAAAGTATGAGCCAACTCAGGCACACATGTAGGACAAATGTAATCTTTAAAAATCTCATGTTGGACAAAATGCTAATGGTACTGAAAGCTATCTTTTCCTCCGGTGTTGTAGGTACCGAATGAGAGGATACTTGTTAAAAATACTTTGAAGCTCAAGAGAAGAACTTTTCCAAATATGAATGAAACACCATCTCCTCAACCTTTGTTATTATGTTCGTCTTCTATTAATTTAGAAGTTCCTCCTTCATGTAAAAAGACCCTTTAAGATAAATTAGAAAATCTTATAGAGTTTATCCGTGTGCCTACTGAAGCTCAAATAGAATCACAGTTCCTCCTCTTTTAAGCCTCTATAATGTCTTCCGTCGCCATAAATCTAGTTTTACATATAAAGTCAAAAATCTAATCTCAACACCTCGCCTTGGAGTAAAGGAGTTTATCCAAACTTCTAAATTAGATCAGTGTCCACTCAGTGCAACTTCCCAAGAACAATATGTTGATTTAGAAATAAATCAGGATATGATAAATTCTTGGAGGTCCCAGAATTATGTTGCTCTTCATCTCGGAGCAATCAGGTTGGCCTTAACCCTTCATGGGAGAAAAGGTCTACCAGTCACTGCCAGAATCTCCCTTATTGATTCATCCTTCCTAAGATATGAACAAGCGGTGATAGGAACAACGTTAACCACCCTGAATGCTGGAAGTGTGGTTCTAACCATGTTTCCCAATTTCAATGTTCAACTGAGAGATCCTACACTCTAAAAAAGGTTTAAAGTCTAAGTTCAGATAGTTGGAGCTGAACAAGACCCTGAAACTATTGCTGCTACACTTCATCATCAAATTATCTTCAGATTACAAGATCATTGTTTTGATCTTCCCTCTGAAGCTGGTGTGTCTGAAAATGCTCTGTTGGTAATTGCTAACCAAGAAGACAGAGTCCCAGCTATAGTCCAGATGCCAAAACAAATTCCCAGATCTGAACTAGAACAACTAATTTCGCTTGAGTGGATCAGTAATTATGAAAATTTTAAATCACAGACACAACCCATCGTTGCTGACAATCCTGTTTACAGGAGACAAAATGATGGAAAAGTCAAAGCTGTTTATAGAAAGAAAGAAGAATCCACATCCTCATCAGATGGTCCCGTCTTTTTAACAATGATGATTTCTCTTGGAGAAAAAGAGAAAAGGATTCCAGTTTATTCTTTCAGAACTAATGGGTCTTCCATTTACTCTGATAAGATAAATGGCCACTTTATGTGGGATGTTGACCCTACTATGTGTGACAGTGATTGTGACTGTTGGATGGACCACGATAGTGATGACAGTGATGATGATGATGATGACAAAAAGAAAAAGTCAGCCAGGCCATGTCGACCACCACCAAAAGCAAGAAAGCCAGATCCCAATAATCATCCTTGGGTTGTTTTCCATAACACTCCAAAGCCCTTACCAATCTATGATGAGATGATAAAACTTCTCAGGGCAGAAGAGAAAAAGAAAACTAGAATTTCTTATACAGAGGAAGCACCAAAGTCTGTTGATCTTCTTCCTCCTAATGATGTCGATCTAATCACTTGGCCACCTTTGCCAAATATGAAAGAGAACAGTTTTTCAACTAAAAAGGTAATTCAGCCTCCTTGCCAAATGTGTAGAACAGAGGAAAAAGGCTATGCTACCCGAATGGCTAGAATGGGTGAATGCATGATGTTCTCTCCAGATTCTCAAGATGCTTATGAGGAAGAAGAAGAAGATTTCCCTCCTCTTATTCGACAAAACAACATCAATAGAGGAATTCAACAAAGACCCTATGTTACTCCATCAGAAGTGCTACCTGATGGAAAATTGAAGGGTATTGCTCAAGCAGAAGAAGTCTTAAACTGGCAAACGCAGAATATGGTTGCTCAGAACAGATATCTCCAAAAGATTGATTAGAAGCTTGAAAAAGTATCTGATTTGGAGAAACAGGTGCAGAAAGTCTCTGACAAACTACATCAACATTTTAAAGAATTAAAAGAAAAGATTCTACCAATTGGGTGGTCTGAGAGATCACAGCTTAAAGAACACTTATCTTACTTCTCTTCCTGAGGAACTCCAAGAAGAAATATGGAGAATTTTCAATACAATGAATAAAGAAGTCACCAATTTATCTTTTGGAGAAATTTATCAAGTTTGCAATGCAGCACTTGAAAAGATATGCAGCCAGAGAAAAATGTTTGAAACTCTCACTAGTCACAAGCAATATGATAAGATGTGCAAAAACAACTATCTGAGAATCAAATGTTCTAAAGAAGGATGTAGTTGTCCTACCAAGAAACATAGAAGGAAAAAGAAGCAAGCTGATACAAGGAGATTTTACAGAAGTCCCAGAAAGCACAAATTTTTCAAGAGAAAACCTTTTAGGGGAAAAAGAAAAAATCAACGATGTTTTATCTATGGAAGGCCAGGACATTACTCAAAACAATGTCCTCAGAAATCAGCCAAAACAGCTAAGTTGATTGAATCATTACTCATACAGGATGATGCTGATATTGAATCTTTGTGTGATAAACAAGAATATGTAGATGAAGAAACAGTTTTTTCCTTAATTGTTTATCAAAATGATTCAGAATTAGAATGTTCAGAAATCATAACCAAAAAGCCTAAGGAGACATTAGCTATCAGTCCTAAGATGCCTAATGTAGAGATTTCAATCCTTCCCACAAAGTATGATCATCCTGTCAAAGTCATAGCTTTCATTGATACTGGTTCTCAGTGTACAATAATCAATCTAGATGTGCTTCCACAAGATTTATGGATTCCTATGAAAAAGGAATTCAGAGTTGCAAATGGAGAAACTCTCTATACTGAATTGATTACCAGGAAGAAGGTGGGAATTAAGATCTTTCCAAACTGTATTGTTTGGCAAAAGCTTATTGGAAGTAATCTTCCCAGGAAAGATATTCTGATTGGCAGAGGTATATTAGTTCAAATTCAGAGATTACAAATTCTCTCATAAGGGATTAAGTTTAAAAGGTAATTTCGTCCTTTTTGCGACACTCCCAATCTATTTGCGCTCAGCAATGCTCCATCAGAATATGAGACAGAGAAAATTCAGATTAAAAAATTATGTGCTGATAGTCATGATAAATTCTCTCATCCACGACCTTTGTCGAAGAGAAGTGATTTCTTTGTTAAGCTTCCTTTTAAGCTTAATGAAGACAATAATCCAACCAAGGCTACACATGTTGGAATGACTCCATCACAACTAAAACAGGCACAAGAAGAATGTCAACAACTGTTGAAACAAAGCTTGACTGAACCCACAACTTCTGAGTGGGCTTGCCCTGCTTTCTATGTCAATAAAAGGTCTGAACAAGTTCGACAGAAGAAAAGGTTGGTAATTGATTACAGAACTTTGAATCTCTTTTTAAGATATGATAAGTTTCCCTTGCCTAAGATCGGATCATTGCACTCTTATATTAAGGATGTTTTTTATTTCTCAAAGTTTAATCTTAAATCTGGATTTTGGCAAGTTGGATTAGCTCCAGAAGTTCGTCCCAAAACAGCTTTCTGTATCCCAATGCTCATTATCAATGGACAGTATTACCCTTTGGATTGAAGGTAGCACCATCATTGTTCCAAAAAACAATGGTGAAAATATTTGAGCCGATTCTGAATAGTGCATTGGTCTACATTGATGATATTCTATTATTCTCTCTAAATAAAGACCATCATAAGGCTTTGCTATAGCAATTCCATAAATTATGTGATAATTATGGAATAATGCTCTCTGCAAGAAAGTCTGAGATTGGAGTTACTAAAGTCGACTTTCTTGGTATGCATTTCAGCCAAGGAAAATATGTTCCTCAACCACATATTGTTGAAAATCTTCCCAAATTTCCTGATGAAAATATGACGAAGAAGGAAGTTCAATAGTTCCTTGGTATCATAAATTATGTTAGGAATTTTATTCCTAATATTGGCAAATACTCAGCCAAACTCTTTGTAATGTTAAAGAAATATGCCTCTCCTTGGGGAAAAGAACAAACAGAAGTAGTTAGATACTTAAAAAAGGCCGTACAAAATCCACCTCCATTAAAAAGTCCAAGAGATGGTAAGAGAATACTCTAGACTGATGCCATTGATTTTTGCTGGGGAGCAGTTCTCTTAGAAGAAGATAATAATGGTGATAAACACCTTTGTGCCTATGCTGGAGGAAAATTCAAAGACTCTGAACTTCATTACCACACAGTGTTTAAAGAAACACTTGCTGTCAAATATGGAATCCAGAAGTTTGATTTTCATCTTCGTGGATATAAATTTGAAGTTCACACTGATAGTTCATCCTTTCCAAGGATGCTGGAATTCAAGAACAAAGTTCCACCAAATCCTCAAATTCTGAGACTTAAAGAATGGTTTTCAAGGTATGATTTCATAACTAAGCACATAAAAGGAGACCAAAACAAAGTTCCTGATTATTTGTCCAGACTATCATATAGTCATGTCAGTTCTCCTGTGTCTTTAGTCTACATGAATGAATCCACATCTCAACCTTTCACTCTTGAACAATAAGTCCAGAAGAATCAATTTCCCTCCTGAAATGCCACCTGACTTCCTTGTTACACCATCTACTCTTAGTAGATTTGCTAGACAACACATGTTTCATTACTTAGCAAGATCGTTACAATCTCAGCAAATCAATCCTAAACCCATATGGTTTAATCCTGATAGCCCTTATCTGAATATCTTTGCTTTTAGCATCGATAGACAGTTCTCTGAAGATGACTTATGGTATTTATGGTGCGTCACTTTACTCCATGAATATCCTGTCTTAATTCCAACCATGAAGCTTTTAAATTTCTTGGAAATCATTACAAATGAAAACTCCAGACTATGGAAATTCCTGTCTTGGTTTCAACAATCTCACTTTGGAAAAGAGATATGATCCAAGAACTCCAAAGAGCTCGTGAAAAGATGAATGTTCAAAATGAAGATGTAGATAGCTGTATCACTATTGTTATTCTACATAGACCATATTTCAAACATTCTGTTACTGAGAACTTGTGGACACAAAATCAAGTCAAGATCTGGGCTACATTTCCTAAGAAGCTGATCTTAATCCAAGAAGATGAACCATTTTTTTATTTAAGTGAGCTTATTATTGAATTACATAGGCTTAATGGTAAAAGTGGGGATCTGGTAGAATATAATTCTACATGTGCTAAAGCAGGACAGATGGACATTATTTGCTCTCCAGACAATCAAAGACATTATTGCAAAGCACGACAAGTCAGTCCACCATATAACGTAAGAAAAGCTTATGCAGTGAAAAAAGACATCTCTTATGGTCATGGAGGACAAGTCATAATGCAAGAAGATAAGGAAGAATCTGAAAAAGAAAGTCAGATCAGGTTCACTTATGACTCAGATCCAAATTTATCTCCTAGTCATGAGCCTATTCTGAGAAGTAGAAGAGACTAGAAGATAAGGACCACCCTAGATGTACATAGGTGTGATTATTAAAGCTTGCAGCGTGACAGAAACAGTTGTCAAGATGTGTCAGGCATACAACTTTATTTTCTTTGTTGGTTGTATAATTATTGTCCTTTTAGTCTTATCTGTCGGCTACTTTATGAAAAGTAGATTCCTCTAGATAAGTTGACTCATCTAGAGTGATAGTTTGTTTGTTTGGTTCTAATTATTTCAGAATCTTATTTGTAGTGGGTGTAATAGTAGAAGGGACAGTTGTTTGTCCTCTTCTTAGTCAGTGTGTCTCTGTTTTCTATATAAGAGAGCTTTGTAGTTTGTATTCGGCAGAGGGAACTCGAGAGAGAACCTGAAAGCCTCCAGTAATAACAATGTTTCAGTTCTAAATTTTCTCCTCTTCTCTGAAAACTCTCAACTCTTTAATTATGTCATAAGTTTTTGAGTAAGGGTAGAAAGAGTTATATGCTAGACAGATGATATGAAAATATCCTCTATACTCACCTGAAAAGGATCTTGTATATGAGAAATCATATCTGAAGATTCACTTTGTACGATCCCTCATTATGGTACCTCTATGAATAAGGGAAATCTGCTTATGGTACTTACAGAAAATCATGAAAGATTTTATGTATGAATAAGTGAAGCAAAAGAGCCATGGGGGCATAGAAAAGCTTCTGGAGATTCATATATAATATAAAGTAATGATAAGTGGTAAGATGCGTAAGGTTTCCTTTATGAGTATGGAGAAGCGTGAGGGCTCCCGACCATAAGTGGTATCAGAGCCACTATCTAATATCTTTGGCATGACTCTTTCTTGTTGCCTAATTTGCTGAATTTCTTCTTTATACTTTGGCGAGCCTTCTTCAAATTTCATGCTCACTTCAGTAGTCTGTTTAGTTTCAGCAGGAAACTTAGCTTTAAGAAACTCGTAAGCTCCTTTTCTACTTGATTCAGCCTGCATTTGAGACTGTGAAGAGTATTCTGGAGATGTCTCTAACGAACTTCTCCTTTTTTCTTTCAGCTATTCTTCTTTCTTCAACTTTAGGAGGAAATAGAGGTGTCATCTTCTTTTCTGAAGGAAGACTGGCTTGGAAAACCTTTATTGGAGTAGCATAAAGCTCATCAAAAGGACTTGAGGGTTTCAATTTGTTTTCTACATACTCCTTTAATTCGTCAAATTACCTTCGAGTACGTTGAAGTTCTGGTTCTTTCTCCAAATACAGATTTGATTTTCCACGTGTTTTTAACGCTTCTCTGACATGTAAAGTATGAATTAGCAATAACTACCTCAATATCTTAGCACCTATTTATAGTTGTTTGATTAAGGATTAGGTAATACCAAGGTAATTCAGTTTTATTTGGTCATTTTTACCTAAGTGATGCTAATTTATGTTTATTCCTTAATTACTTCTAGATTTGGTTGAGTACCTCCTGTGATGCATGATTCATTTCTCCCTAGCACAGGTTTGAGTTAGGACCAATAACGAAGGAATATGACTTGGATTGAGCTTCAAGGATCTTAGTTTAGGACATGTTCCATTAATTTGTATTGATTTGACCATTTTTAGGCTTGTATAAGCACCCTTGTGTCATTAGGATTCTAGGGGTCATTAGTTTTATTTTCAGCCTTGTATTTTGGCTAGCCTTTAGGGTTTTTTTCCTTTAGGAGATGTAATTAGTCTCTTTGTGGAGTGTGATAGTCAGTGGGCTTGTGGGGGATGTTTATTAGACATGTGGATCTATTATCCACACCCCTGTTTCCTCTACACACCCTTCTAACCAACACATGAAGCACGTAAGAGACATGTGAGCCCCTTGCTCCCTTTTGTTAGGTGCCACCTAATTCTCTCTCTCCTACATGGCATTAGTTGGTTGCTTCTTGTTTAAATTTGAATTTTGGAGGTGCCATGTGATCTCTCTTCAAAATTCAAATTCAAATTAAGAGGGAATATATCTAGGACCATGTTTGGATCTTTAGTTGATTAACTTAGTGTTAATTGAGCACATGCTAAATTAACACTAAATTAAGGCAACTAATCTCATAATTAGCTAGTTGGACGTTCTCATTAGCATCTAGGCCCATGATCCATTGCTTGCTCTATAAAATGAGCATTCCTTCTTCATGTAGCTTTTAGCACTCATTTTATGAATGAAAATTATCTTCTCTACATTTGAGAGTCTTTCTTCTTAGAAAGAGTGTTCATGTGCTCCCCCTTGAGTGAGAGTTCTTCATGCTATTATCAAAGGTTCTTTCCCTTGTGGCTAACTTCCTTTTGGCTTATCTCCTTCTTTAGAGAATGGTGCCTACCTCACTTCCATATCCTAATCTTCTACCTCCATTTCTTCAACCATAAGGACCTATAAGAGATGATCCTAGGCTGCAACCTTTTCATCAAGGATTCTTCAACCTTGGCTTGGGGAAGGATGCATCATCACGCATTGTTAAGTTCAGAATGTTTGTACAACCAATTGGATAAAAGATCATCCTAAGTCGTTTTGATAATAATAGATATATTAAATTTGATCGTCTAATAATCTTCATATAGGTATGTCTTAAGAAGAAGCACAAATATAAGATAACTCGTGAGCGCTTGAAGGAGATAAGAAGATCAATCGGAAGTTGAAAGTCCAGAAAAAAGTATAAAATATCATCAGAAGGTACTTTGGTCAAAGAAATCAAAAGATACTATCAGAAGATATGCTAGTCAACAAAACACAAGAAGACATCACTATTAGAAGATTATCGCAAAAGAAGATCCAAAGCTATAGAAGATGTCAATTAGGAGCTGCCGTCGTAAAATCAAAAGTTACAAGATTGTAGCATTAGATGAGTTACTAAAAAGAAGCAGCTGATGGTAGCTCAGAAGGCATGAAGATTAGAAGTTATGGTCTTCTGTCACAAAACCAGAAGCATTTGTTAATCAGAATGTCTAAATTGTGATATTTTCTATTTAAGGCTGAAAATTCTTTAATTAAAGAGCATTTTATAGACATCAAAAGATCTAGACAATCTCTTCATGCAAAGGGTTAGGTTTTATCTTGAAAATGAAGTAAGCCTTTTCGCTTCTAACATCATCTAAGGATGTGCTTCTAAAGAAAAAGGAGAAAAGACGAACAAGAAGAGCTGAAATAACTCAAACATCTTTTGAAGAAGAAGTTGAGTAATATTCTATTGTACACTATCTCACAAAAATACTTCATCAAGTCACATCATCTACAAAACCATATGATGTAAGAGTCAATTAGCACTTAGTTAGTTTGGCTAAGAGCCAATTAGCAGTAAGTGTTAGTTTGGCTAAGAGCCAAATAGCACTTAGTTAATTTAGCTAGATCCAAACAAGGTCATAACTTCATGGATCTATGTTCCCTCTAAATTTGAATTTTGGAGGGAGATGACATGGCAATCCCAAATTCAAATTCAAATAAGAAGCAAAAAAAAGTGTCATGTAAGAGTGAGAGAATGAGGTGGCGCCTAACAAGAAGGGATAAAGGGGCTCACATGTTTCCTACATGCTTCATCTATTGGTTATAAAGGTGTTAGAAGGAATTAGCATGTGGATATTAATTCCCACACGTCCAACATCCCTAATTAAGGTCCAACTAATAAACACACTCCACTAAAGAGACTAAACACACTTCCTAGTGAAAATAAAGCCTATATGCCAAAATACAAGACCTAAAATCAAACTAAATACACCTCTAAATTCTTAAGAACACAAGGGCGCAAATACAAGTCTAAAATGGACTAATTATTTACAAAAATATGGACCATAGCCTAAAGTAGGCTCCTTCAAGCTTCATCCAAACCATGCTCCTCCTTTATTGGTCTTATCTTAATTTCATGTTAAGTGTGATTGCATCATCTCTTCCCCCTTAGAGAAGATTTGACCTTAAATCATGAGGCCTTTTTTCCTCTTTTTCCAATCTTGTAAAAGCACAAGTAAAGGAATTAGCATGTGAACATCTATAGCTAAAGGAAAAACAAGAGGCCTATTATGTGACTTCTTAAGATTAGGGTGGTGGAGATTTGCACCAAATTCTGAAAAATGTTTGCTATGCATGTGCCCCCACACAACAGCTCCCCAATTAACTCTAAATACACTGAGTGTTAGTCTCATCCAGATAGAAAGAGATGGTGAAACTAGTCTTGGTGTAATGGAGCTTCTATTCGAGAAAGCCAAGTAGGCTTTGCCTTGTTGTTCACCCTAAGAGATAATGATGAGCCTAGGGGTAGACCATTCCTGCATGATCTATTTGATTTGAACTTGATATTGGTTTTGGTTTTACAAATGTGGTAACTCAATCTCTTCCCCAAACTTGGCCTCATCCATAAGTAGTACTTGAGGTTGTGATTCATTGTGCTCAAAGGGTATAGGCACAATCTCAATTCCTACTTGCTTCATGGGAAGGTTGTTTTCAATAAGACTTTCCTTGGATGGCAAGGATAAGTCTTCTTGAAGAACAACCTCCATTTCTTTAGTGAGAAAGTTGTCATCAATAAGATTCTCCTTGGATGGCAAGGAGAAGTCTTCTTGAAGAACAACTTCCTTTTCTTTCAAGTGTTGAATTTGAGATTCTTGCTTGAGCTATATGATTAAGGGCTCAAGTTCAACACTTGGTGAAATTTCCTCTTTAGGTGTAACTAGAGGTTGTGGAATAGTTGTGTTCTAATATTTTTGACACAACCTCTATTTGCACTAGTCCTAAGAGAGAAGTTTCTTTAATAAGATCTTCCTTAAGACTTAAAGAGTGATCTTCTTGAAGACCATCTTCTCTCTCACTTTTGACCAAGTTTTGAACTTGAGATTTTTGTTTGAACCTTAATGAAGTAGGCTCAAGTTCAAAACTTGGTGAAGTGTGTACTAGGACTTCACATTCACCTTTCTCCAAGAGAGAAGTTTCTCGAGTAAGGTACCCCTTGGAATCCAAAGAGTAACCCTCATGAAACTTTACTTCTCTCTCAACTTTTTCCAAGCACTGGACTTGAGATACTTGTTTCTCAAAAGGTAATGATACAAGTCCAACACTTGTTAAAGTGCTTGTTGAAGAATCATACTCAAGTTGATTTTGAGATTGTGATTCATTGTGCTCAAAATTTTTTGGCACAGTCTCAAAGTCAACTTGTGCTTTTAAGGATTGGTTAGAAGATTGACCTAGGCTAGAATTCAAAGCTAAATCTTGGCTAGGGTCACTCTTCTCACCAATCTATTTTTCTAAATTTTCTTTTTTAAAGTTTTCAAGGGTGGGTGTGTGTTTTCTCCCTTTTTTCCGTTCTCTCCTTTTTCTCTCACTTTCCCAATACTCTTCTCTTTTTCTCCAATATTTTTCTATCTCTTTTTCCTCCCTTTTCCATCTCTCCTCTCTCTCTTTCTTTTCTTTTTCTCTTCTTTCCTCTTTTTGTTTCCAATATTCTTTTCTTTCTTTCTCTCCTCTTTCCCATCTCTTTTTCTTCTATTACTCCTCTCTCCTGTCTTTCTTCTCTCTCTTTCTTCTTTTTCCCTTCTCTCCTTTCTTTTTCCCTTCTCTCCTTTCTTTTTCCTATTTTTCTTTTCTTTCTCTCCTCTTTTTTTCCTTTTCTTTTCTATCTTTCTCTCTTCTCTCTTCTTTTTCTTTTTTCTCTTTTCTCTTCTCTCTTCTCTTGTTTCTTTCTAACACTTATAGTAGGATAAGGAGTATAGGTTGGAGTACAAGGTAATGGAAGAAGTAGAACCAGTGACACCCATCTCACCCTTTGCTTTTGGCTTCTCACCTAAGGTGTAAAAGTTTTTGGAACTCAAACACCACCTAAAACGCAATTACATACAAAGACCTAAACTAAACGAAATCCTACAAGTGCAAGAGCCTTTGGAACTCTATGCACAGCTTATCTGATCTTGGCTCGTCAAGTTAATGGATTAGGCAAAACAGGTCAAAGTTGGCTAGTGGGTTCAAATTTCACCCCACCACTTGCATTTTGTCATCCTTACTCGAACGGTTCCTAATTTAACTAAATTGACTTTAAAACATTATTTTACTTAATTTAAATAAAAATAGTAAATATAATAATTTCAAGATTAGATTATTTTTGCTTTATTTTTTTATTTTTTTAAGTAGATTTCCTTTCTATAGGAACCTAATTATCTTTTCTTGACTTATGCTTAAAATCACACTTAAAAGAGTTAAATTTATTATTAAATAAACTAATAAGTATTTGCATTTATGGATATACAATACGATATATAGTTATATCATATACAAATTTTATCAAAATTTATATGCTTAAAAAATAAAACAAAATCATCAATAGGTAATAATAGTTAATTCTACCTAATAAGTAAAATTATTTTATTTCTCATGAAGTGGTGTTGGTCTTCTATACCATATATTTTGTCTTACTTTTGGTAACTTTTGTTTTACATGATTCCTTAAAAGGTGAACCATTAGTCAAATTATTTTAACAGCTGACTCGCTCATAAATCTTAGCTGTCAATGCAAGGTGAAAATTAAGAAGCGAATCAGAAGGCACTTTGAACACGGCCAACAACACGTTTGTCACATTCTTATTCTTTTTCTCTTCCTTTCTTTTATTTACCCCATCCAAATATAAATTAATTAATATTAATAATAAATTAATATTTAAATTGACCACCTGTTTCAAATCTTCCTCAGTAGAAATCAACCAACTCCCTAAAAATATAGCATTAAAGTTATAGAAACATCCAACAAAGTCAAAATATTGGTGATAATTAAAAAAAAGAAAATCCCAATTAACTCTCGAGAAACAGAAGGGAAAAAGTAAATAAAGCAAAGGAATCGCGCTACAAACTTGTTTGATCGCTTCCACAGGAATTGAATTCAGTAACACATTAATTATCATCACTCTTTTATCCTAATTTAATTTATTACTATAGTATACTATTTTGAATTTGAAGCGAATATGTGTTTACCATTTTTACCCTTATTAAGCTTTGGTTCTTAGATGTGCTACATTGAGGTGTTGAGAAATTAATGACAAAATTATTATATTATATCTTGCATACTTCATTATTTCATTTTATTTTATATATATATAGACACACATATGTTTGTCATTCAATTTTCTAGTATTTAGAACTCCTTGAGCATCATCACATGCCACATGCACATGATTTCCCCCTTCAAGTGCATGTACCTTTAGATTGATGTTCTAAGTTGTTTCTACCTTAAGCTATACTAAGTATAACTATTGTTAACTTAAACCCTAAACCCTAAACTATATACACTTCAATCTTTCAAATGCCACAGCACCATGTTTGTATTATAGAAACATGCACCATGTTTGTATTATAGAAAATTCTAAATTTTAAGTGATTGTGTGTCTAGGTTTAGAAAACTGATTTCAGCATCTCAGTATTTAAAATATAAAAAAATCATTTGCTTAATGTTTTTTTTAAAATAATTTTTAAAAATAGTTTCTAAAAAAAAAAAAAACAAATGTGAGTACTTTTTTTTCAATTTTGTATTTATTTTTAAAGTTCAAAACATATAAAAAACATACTTTTTTATATTTCATTAACGATGACTAAACATTTTTTTTCATCTTTCAAAAAAAATGCTTAAAAACTAACTTTTAAAAAAGTAAAAAATAAAAAAAAACCAATCAAATCTTAATAATTATTTGCTTTCCACAAGGTTTTATTTGAATTTAAACCTTAAAAATTATTGGCTTGTCACAAGATTTTTTCTTAGGCGCAATGATGTTAATAAAATTTGAATATAAGACATTATGCAAATTATTTAATTTTTTTACTATTACACTGACTCTGATATATTTTATCACAAGATATAGTTGTTAAAAAATGACATTAAACCAATATAGTTTCAAGAGTAATGTAATTTATTGATACAAATATTCTTAGAGTATTTTTTATTGGAGATGCTTATAAAGTTGTTTAAAACTGAACCAACTCTTCCATTTGGAATAATCCTACATGACAATTCGAGTTGCTTAAAATGTGGATAAGTTGTTTCACCAAGCAACTGTTGCTTATGATTAAAAAAAGTAATTTTTCACCAAATTCGTACAAGTTAATAACAATATACAATTGAAAGAAATAAAAAATTATGAAATTTTGATTTTCTTAGAGTTTTTTATAATTTCTTCTTTTGGACTAAAATTGAGTATGAGTTGCTTAGCAATTAGGTGATAATGTAGGGACTACTAAACACTTCTTTTAATGCAATAAGTAACTCATGGGAGTTGTTCCTATTAGAGATGCGTTTGTTGCTTTGTAAAGAAAGAAATAAAAAAAGTAAACATATTTAATTTCAATAATGTCTCTCTATGGCATAACATAAACCTACTTACATATTTTGTAAAAAAATATATAACACTTGGCCTTTCCAAATTATCTAACTTCAAAACTATCATGTAGTGCCACACATGGTTCATTATGGAAAGGAATTTAAAATTTTTATAGATTTGAAGTTCCAAATCTAGTATTGAAGGCATACCACAATATTAATTCAATGAGGAAAAATTTTCGACACAAGTTGTGCAACATTGAGCCCCTTTTGCCTATGTTGCAAAAAGGAAGTAGAGATAGTACATGTTTTTCTTTTAAGAAATGTTATCAATACATTATTCAACACACTCGTTATAATTGATTGAAATTTATAAAAAAAGACAAGTTTGTGTGGATTTCACTTGTAATTAAATAACACCATCTTCTAACTTTGTAGTTCTCAATGGATTTTTATGGATAACAAAGTGTGTGTTAGAAAGAGTATATTTCTAAAAACTATTTTTTCTTTCATGTAAAGTTGTTGAGCCAATTGGGTTTGGAAGCCAATTAGATAAGGGGTTAAATCACCATCATAGCAAGTCTTTTAAGTAACTTCTAGTTAACTAATTGTTTTGCTACACATCATCACTGACATTTTTTGCAACAAGTTTATGACATTTTGTGGTCTATTTGTTACAAGAGAAATGGATGGATTTTTTAAAAGAAGTGGTCTCATTTGGATCACATCCTTAGTTTGACTTTTTGGGTAATATGTCTGATATAGAAACCACACATCAAAGAACTTCCATTCATCCCAATAGATGACATCAATATTGAAGGAAGAAAGAAAGGTTACAAAAAATCTAAAAAATTTGTAATACGAAATAGACTATAATTATACATGGTTGGAATAGTATAAAATGGGATGCAATGCATCATTTCATATTTTTAAGCTAAATGTAAACACATACAAACTTACTTTTTGTAATACGAAATAGAGTGGTAGATGAACTTGCCAATTTGTCTTTTGTTTACCCAAAAAAAATAGATTGAGGAAACACCTTTTCAATGGATCTCATCTATCCTCTGGTTAATCTAAATTATAAAATTTTACAATGATATTATCTAGTATTTTTTCGTAAAAAGAATTTCTATAATTTGCCTAAACTCCTACATTCAAATCTTGTTATCATACAAGGATAAAAACTTGCAATAATCATATAAGTGTTTGGAATTTAGACTTAACTTAGTGATATAATTAATGTGTTTAGATAACTTTATATGGGCTTAAATTCAAATTTTGTAAACATCATTAAACATAAAAGAAGAAAAATCCTTATGGTAGATAAAAACTATTTAGAATTTAATGCATTATAAGTTAGATTGTTAAATTTTCAAAATTTAATAATTTCAAAATATTTATATTTAGCAAGAATAAAGGTTTAAACTATTCTGATTTCAATAACAGGTCCATGTGTGACACATATAGTTATCAAAATCGCAAGTGAATTCATAAAATTGTATGAGTTTGCAACTCCCAAACAAGATAAATCACATCTAGAATCAAAATAGTAGCAAACTTGGAGCAAACTCAATAGAATCTAAACAAACTCGGTAAATCGAAATAAACTCTTAAGTAAGTTCATGAGCAAACTTCTCGGGTGGTGTTTTCATGTGTCAACTTTAAATTTGAATGTTTTGAATCTAATATGTTCTTATGTTTGAAAATTATTTAAAATTTTGAGTATTTTGAATCTAATTCGTATTTATTTTGAGTAATTTAACCTTATTGTGTGAATTTGAACTTATTATATGTTGAAATTTTTTTAATTTTTATATTATAGGTATATCTATAATAAAGTAAACTCTTATAATCTAACAAATCGAGTTTACCTCTCTCTCCATTTTGACAATGGCACAAAACCAAAGCATTGAACAAGCGTTAACATGTTACCACAATAGCTCGGAACAAAATTAAATTTTTTTTTTTATTATAACAAGGAGAAAATGGGTAAAGAAAAGGGCATGAAAGTAACATCAAACTTAATTTCCTTTTATTTCTTTCAATTCAATAAAAGCCTCTTTATTTAATATTTTAGGCTTTAATTTTTGCGGCAAGAGACTCTTTTCTCCTTGGTTAAAAAAGAAAATGGAAAACGAGGAAAAAATGTGCTCTAATTTAGGTGTCGCTTGTCCCCTTCAAGCGCAAATAAACCCTCTCTCTCATTTTCTCTCTCTCTTTAGTCTCCACTCAAAATCGTAACTTCTCTCACTTTTTGCCTCAAACTCCTATACTTTCTCACTCACTAATTTCCTTCACTTCTCTTGTTACGTCGTCTTCGCCATTCTCCCTCCTATCCAAGAACCTTCAAAATTTTTATCTTCACAACACAAAGAAAAAAATAAAATTAAAAATAAACACTATTTTTTTCTTACATTTGTAACTAGCTATAGCCATGGAATCGCCTAAGTCCTCCCCATGTTTCCCACAATTCACCCTTGACACAAACAACAATAACCCCGACCACTTCATCATTGAGGACCTCTTGGATTTTTCCAACGATGATGCTATCATCGTCGACACCACCACTTTCGACTCCGTCCACGGCAACTCCGCCAACATTGTCACCACTGTCGATAGTTGTAACTCCTCCTCCTTATCTGACTCTGTTCCTGATATCTCTGGTGGTCATTTCTCTGGCGACCTTTGTGTTCCGGTATAGTACATTCATTACATTACATTACACATTATTCATTATACATTATATTAATTCTAATAATGTATAGTTTAAGATTATTAATTGTTAGTATTACTCCTCCAGAGAATCAATGATTATACCAATGCATTTCCCAACCTTAGAACGTAAGTTACATAACCCATGAGTAACATTCATAGCCCACCTGCATTACATGAATATCAAATTGATCATTTTTTTTTCTTATTTCACCGTTAAAATAGCTAACTTGTGTAAACATATATCACAATCAGTTTTTCAGTTTTTCCTTCTTATCTAGCCAAGAATTTCAGGAAACGTAACAGAATAAGGACAAGGGCATGTTTGGGTAAGTTATTCTATAAGCATTTTTATAAAAAAATTAAAAAAAAATCATAAACTTTTTTAAAGATGTGAGACTTTTAAAAGCTAATTTTAACTGGTATGTAGAAGTTAGGTTACATAGCTTTTTTAAAAAAATGTGGGACTATTTAAAAATTACTTTACATAATTTAAAAACTTATGAAAAAAGTCTTTTTTTATATTTTTTTTTAGAAGTGCTTATGAGAAAATTATCCGTCCTAACTCCTAATCTTAACTCTAAGTATTACTATTTTCTTTCAAATTTATTCATTGGTTATAGCCACAAAAATAAATGCAACAATAATTATTGCACATGAAAGCATTATCTTGACCCTACAAGAATAAATTAAGAATTATATTATATTATGAGTTTAATTATTAATTAGTATGTCCCCTAAAAAGTTTTATACTGATATTATAACATCGCAATATAAATGAATAGTTGTAATTGAATATGAGTATAAAATTATTTTGCACTAAGAGTGTATTCTAATTAAATTTTTATATTATTATGTAATATTTACATTAATATTAGTTGTTTTAATGGTTTTGTTATTGAAATTTGAAAGCAGTATGATGACATAGCAGAGCTAGAATGGCTTTCAAATTTTGTGGAAGAATCATTTTCAAGTGAGGACATACAAAAGATGCAACTAATATCCGGCATGAATGCGCGAAACGACGACGTATCAGAGGTCCGTGATGGGTTCTACTCGGAGCCCACTAGAAACAATCTGATATTCAATTCGAAAGTATCGGTTCCAGCCAAGGCCCGTAGCAAGAGGTCGCGCGGGCCTCCATGCAACTGGGCCTCACGTCTCCTCATTCTGTCTCCCACAACGTCATTTTCAGACCCTGAAGTCTTCATTCCTACTAGTACTGAGTCTGGCTCAATGCCAGCTAAAAAACCCACAAAAGCGAAAAAGCCCGCAAAGGATGGTGGCAGTGATGGTAGTAGTGGTGATGGACGTAGGTGTCTACATTGTGCCACTGACAAGACCCCACAGTGGCGAACTGGGCCCATGGGTCCAAAGACATTGTGCAATGCATGTGGCGTGAGATATAAGTCAGGTCGGTTGGTGCCTGAGTATAGACCTGCAGCCAGCCCGACTTTTGTTCTCACAAAACATTCCAACTCGCATCGCAAAGTGTTGGAGCTGCGAAGACAAAAGGAAATGGTACGAGCCCAACAACATCAACATCAATACCTACACCGTCATCACCATCACCACCACCAGAATATAATGTTTGATGTATCCAACGGTGATGATTACTTGATCCACCAACACGTGGGACCTGATTTTCGACAGCTTATCTAGTAGGTGCTAGTGTAGGACAACTACTATAATGTCTCGGGTAATTTCATTTGTAGCGGATTTATTATATGTTCATTAGAGAGTTATTCCATATTGTTTATTTCTTTTTCATTCTAATTTTGTTGTTAGGGAATGGTTTTACCCTAACTCATAATTTTAATTTTTGAGTTTAAGTAGAGTGGTCCTCATGGTGACTTTAATATTTCATGAAGTCGTTTTTTTTAAGGCCATATTTTTGGTAGACTGGATTGAAAGGTTAATTGTTTAAAAGTCAAAATTTTCCTAGTTGAATTTTTTTTCGTATTTTGCACTATTATTTTCACTTTAGTGTTTCTATTATTTTTGGCATTGCAGTTTTACTTATATGCTAGGTGTATCTTTGTAATTAGGTCAACAATCTTAAATGATAATTTTGTTTTGCAGCTACGATCAAGGAATGGAGAATTCGACTCAATAGATTAAATTACACGGACTCAGGTTTTGTTGAGCATAGAAATTGTAGGTAATTTTTATAAGAAAACATTTAAAGAAAAGCAACTGCCCTTCATACGTATTCAATTTAATAAAATTTTGAAATAAAAACAAAGCAGTATATTGAACTAGAATTAACTAGCCTAAAATCCTTGGATTCCCACGGGCTACTTAATTTGATAGAGCATTTTTTGGTAATAATTATTTGAACGGTTAAAAATAATGTATTTTAAAATTAAAGATAAAAATAAAAACAAAAACAAATTATGGACTAAAATTTTAATTTATAAAATTTATAGAGACTAAAAATATATTTGACTATAAATTAATAGACATTTAAAATCTATAAAAAAACATTTGGGACTATATTTTTTTTATACCCATGAGGTTATGACATTGGTGCAAAGTATCCACCAACTTTATTGGTAACTAATATCTGTTAAGGAATCTAACTGAATCACCTTGAATAAGCTCTCTCATTCATAAGGCTCGAATACGAGACCTTGCTTAAGGAGATCGGTTCAAAAACTTAGTGATTGATTGTATTATTTTGTTAAAAGTTTAATTAATTAGTATGCACTCTTAGTATAAAAGAAGTTTACATTAATGTTCAATCATAACATTTTGTTTATGATAATTTTATTGACTTTACTCGTTATATTCTAAAAGTCATATAAACGAAAAGTTGTGATTTAATGTGTGTAAAATATTTTATACTATACTAATTAAATTCTTTAGTTAATGTGTGAATAAACAATGTAATGTTGGATAGAAATGTAAATTAAAATTTAAATTAGTTTTTGGATAAACAAAAAATAATAACACTAATAGATATAATTAATTAGCAGTCTAATATGCACGGAAAAAATTTAAATACAACAAAAATGTATAAATATTATTTTATGCATTAACTTAAGAGAACATGGTAGAGAATATCTCTTTACTAAAAATGTTTAGATGTTTGTTATTAATGTAAAAGAGAATGTCCTGTTGTAATAACTAAAACTCATTTGAGTTAATCGAAAAATGTATATAAAATTTTATATATTAAATAACACTAAAATATTTAACTTTTTTATATTGTTTCAAATATTAAATGTATATGGTACTACCATTACATATTTTTATCTATTTCAAGGAAAATTTGTGTATAATCTTAAGTAAAATTTTTTGTTATAAAATTATATTTATAGTATTTTTTATAAAAGAAATTAAAACTAATGATCTTAAGTAAAATTTTTTGTTATAAAATTATATTTATAGTATTTTTTATAAAATAAATTAAAAATAACTTAATTTACAATTATTTATTATATATTGAGTTATTTATACAAAAAATTAACATTATCATTTAAATATTAATTAAAAAATATTTAATTTGTAAATATTAATTATCTAAATATTATTTTTAAAATATGTTGTAAAAAAATTTTTGTAAAAAATATATTAACCAATTATATTTAAATTAATTTTCAGTATAAAATTTTACTCACATGATTGAATATTGTTTAAAGAATATATATATATATATATGAAAGAAATTTTATAGGTTTTCTAAGTAAAATATATTTTTATAAAATCCTGAAATAATTTTATAGGCTCCAAGTGAATATTGTTAAATATTTAATTTTTTAAATACTTAGAAAAAAATTTTAACATCCATGATGATTTTATCTAAAACTAGCGAAAACACAAGGCGCTGCTGCGCTTGTGTATTCGCATTTCTATTTTAGTATCTTTTATAAATTTTTATATTTTAAAATATAAATTGTTATATGACATATTTTGAAATATATTTTGTTAATTTTATATTTTTTGTTTATGATAACATAATAAAAACATGTCAGATTATCAATGGATATGTCAAATATGCAATGAATATGAAAAAATGGAAAAAGGACGGTTTGAATAGAACACAAATTATTGTTGCACCTATGTATTTGCATATTTATTAAAAATATTTATCATGAAACGTGTGCATATATTAATAGGGAGAAGTTAATAATAGGTACTTTGAAAAGTGGACATCAAAAGATGATATTGCCTTTATTAATAGTATAGATATAGAAGTATAGATATATTATATAATATCATATATTATAAATTATAGATATAATTGGACAATTATGTATATTGGATATCAATATTTTAAAGTAATTTTTTGCTTAAAATTATAAGGTTGGTCTAGTGGTAAAGTATATATCTTTAGGAAATAAGAGGAAGTTATGGGTTCAAATCTCTCTTGTGACAAATTAGTTTATTATTTTAATTTTAAAATAGGTGTAAGGGTAGAATAGGTATTTTGAAAAGTGAACATCAAAAGGAGGTATTGTCTTTATTAATAGTATAGATACTGCCAAATAACATTATCTCCTACATGGGGTATTGTTTTTTACAAAGAAAATTTATAATAAATTTAATTTATGATATTATTTAGTTATTAATTTAAAATTATTATGTCATTCAAATATTTTTTAAAATTATTTTATATATATATATATAATATTTATGAAAAATAACAATGATAAATAAATATTAGCAAATATAATTTATGTGATAAATTTATTTGATTAATATGAGGAACAAAGTTAAAAACATTGTTATAATGGAGCATAATCAAGTCTAACTTGAGCAAGAACTCTGTCTTTTCCACTTCATACCAAGGGATTTTGTTAGA
Source organism: Psophocarpus tetragonolobus (assembly GCA_037954015.1). Taxonomy (NCBI): domain Eukaryota; kingdom Viridiplantae; phylum Streptophyta; class Magnoliopsida; order Fabales; family Fabaceae; genus Psophocarpus; species Psophocarpus tetragonolobus. The sequence continues at coordinate 26,759,341 of CM075695.1, read as the reverse complement.
GAAGCAAACCACAAATGTTCCTCTGCAATCACGAACCACACCTCCAACAACAACATTCTTTTGGGAACCTTTAAACGTTGTCGCATATCATTTGTCGGGGGCATCCACACTGACCCACAGTGCAAAACTTTGTTGTAAGTCACGTAGTAGGAATTTTATACTGTTGAATACTTGTTGATCTGTCTAGAATTTTCCATTGAAACAACAACATTTTGCCTATACCACAATTGGTCTAAAGTAACACCAAACACTCGGTTCCATTTGTTATCTCTGTGAAGTTTCCTGCAGGATAGATTATTTAACATTCAGGCTTTTGACAGCTAGTGAGAAGAAAAGTTAGAAATACTAGCAACACCTATTTGTATCCAAATGTTGATAGCCTCCAGACAATCCTATAATGCATGTAGTGAGGTCTCCCTATGATGGCATAAAGATTCAGTTGTCATATGCTTACAATGCCTCAATTTATTTGTGGGAAGGATCCCATTTACCACTTTCTACAATAGTACCTAAATTTGTTTTGCCCCTTCCTACTTCCAAAGTTGTTTAAAGATGGGTTCCTCTAGGTTATGTGTTAGACATAGCAGGGCTCTATATGCCTTTTTTGTGGTGAATTCACTGTCCACTCCTTCTCCCCAACTGAGCATGTTGTCTTTTGCATCTCCTTGAGGAGGCTAGATTTGACAAATGTCTCTTACCAAATCTGCAGGCAGCATTCCCCCAACTTGGAGACATTCCAAACCCCGTCAAGAGCCACAAAAAATAGGATTTAGTTCCAGGTTGGATTTTATTAACATTATTGCACCATCTAGCAAGAGGTTCTCACCTCAACACCTAATATCCGACCAAAAGTCTATTTTTCTCTGATTCCTAACCTGTCACCCAAGATTTTTATAGACATTAGTCCAAGATGCCTTGATTCATTTCCATAAGTTTGTTCCCCCTTCAGGTTGTGTCAATGCTGATTCTATAACTCCCTCGCATTTATATTTTAACCGAATAAGTTGTATCCACATGGCTCTCTTCCTAGTGATCAAGTTCCAGTCAACTTTCCTAAGGAGGGCTTCGTTAGTTGTCTTATCTCTTGCAGCCCAAGGTCATCGCACTGTTTTGGGGTGCATACTTTTTGCCAAGAAAGCTAGTGAAATTTTCCTATTTTTATCCGTGCCACCCCAAATAAAATCTTTGTATTTCTTATCTATATCATTATATACAGAGATTGGTAACAAATTGTTTTTCATTACATAGTTAGGCAAAACTTGTACAACTGATCTCGCCAAAGTAAGTCTTCCTACAAAAGGGAGGGTATTCCTTCTCCAACTACTCAGTCATTAATTTACCTTATCAATGAGGAATTAGTGCATATGTTTTCTAACCTAGTAATGGTGAAGTAGTATCCTAAGGTACTTGCTCTTATCGATTTTCTTGAAATATAACGCGCTTGATAACTATTCCTAGTGCTACCAACTAATATTTGTAGAGAAAAAGACGTGTTTTATCTTGGCTTATTTCTTGCCCAGAGCATTCATAGAAGAACTTTAGAATCTTTTTAATCACTACCGCTTGTTCAAGGGATGCTTTGGCAAATAGGAGCAGGTTGTGGCCCTCATTTCGAAACATTGATTGGTTTCCAATACTTTTGCTCAACTGCAATATTTATCATCTGAAAGAGGCGTTCAAGGCACAAAACAAAAATATATGCGAGATATGGTCTCCTTGCCAGACTCCTCTTACTAGATGGAATGGATCTAGAGCCTCTAAATTCCAAAGTAAACACATATTTGGGAAGGAGACACATAGTGATACAACATTAATAAAAAAGATTGGTAGTCCAATATTAACCAGGGTATATTTAATAAATTGCCAACTAAGTCTATCATAAGCCTTTTCTAGATCAACTTTAATAATCACACACCATTTTCAACCCTTCTTCTGCTTCATGGAATGGATGACTTCCTGCACAATAATTATATTGTCAATGTTGCTCCTCAAAGGTATGAAACTGCTCTAACAAAGGTTGATTAGCTTATCTATTACTATGCACAATTACAAGACAAATATCTTGGTGATTGTCTTGTAAAGTAACATTATATAAGCTAAAGGTTATCAGAGTAGATCTGGTTTCCCTTATCCTATTGGGTCCTACAAATATTTCTTTAATCAACATGTAGAAGGATTCGTCGATAGTGCTCTAGTTAGCTTTATAGAAAGTAGTATGTAAGTCGTTATCCCCTAGCACTTTGAGATTACTCATGGCAAGTAAAGCTTTTTGAATCTCCACTCGAGATACTTGGGTGTTAAGTTTATTCCACTCCTCCTCTGACAGATGTGGAAAGATACCCTGAAGGGTTGGAGCCCCACCAATGATTTTCCTTCTTATAAAGATTCATATAGAAAATGTTAACCATTCTTTCTAATTCTTCAGAATCATTGATCCAGTTTCCATTATCATCTTTGATTGCTTCATATGGCAGTAATTCCATGAAAGTAATTGGAATTTCTATCCCCAAATGTGGTCCATTTGGCACGAGATTGTCGAAACCACAACATCTCCTCTCCTCCCGCAGTAACTATTGATAATTCAGCCATAAATTTTCCTATCTTTCCTCCAACTATCTAAATGGAGAAGTGACAACTATTAATTAACCCTGTCTAGTTGCTTTATAAGTACCTCTTTCTTTTGAAAATATTTCCCAACACTTGTCTATTCTATTTTCGCAAGGCTTCATGAAGCTTAGGCATCCGTCCCTATGAAGACTCATTTGGACTCCAAAATTCCATGAGGAATCATTAAAAATCTAGATGGGAAAGTCAAGTTACTTCAAAATGAAACAGTCTCTACCTCTTGTTAACACTTCTTTTGCTTGTCATGCTGATCAAGATCAACTGTGATCAAACTTTACGAATGTATGGTGGATGGGGATAGCCTGTTGGAACCTTAAGTGTGCCAAGGTAGGTTAATAAAATACAATCTAGTCTTTCCCTTAACTGCTATCTCCTCCAGGTGAAAGCAAGTCCCTGAAATCCTGCATCCAATAGGTTATTAGACTTAACAAAATTCATGAAATCAGACATACCTCGCCAAGATGGTGACGATGACCCATCCTCTTATTCATGTTCCTTGAGAATGAGTCAACATCGCCAATCAGAGCCCATGTACCATGGCATTCAACACCTACCTCACCAAGTTTTTCCTAGAAGGATCTACTTTTTTGAATATGCGAGCTCCCATACAATACAGTGAGAAGCCACTTAGGTTGCCTCCCCTAACAAACACTGAGGTGTATAAACTAGTGATCCTCAGCAAGCACTTCTACATTCCAACGGGACGATTTCCAAAGGCACCATATCTCCCTACTATGCTTCCAATATGCCATCAATCGAAGCCCAATCTCAACACAATTGTTTGAGCTCTTTCACTTTTGACATGAGTTTCCAGAAGAAACATGAGACTAACATGATAATTATGAGCAATGTCTCTCACAAGAGAACTAAAACCTCGTGATCCTGCACCACAACAATTCCAAGCTAAGAAATTTATTTAATATGGAGTAGTTGGTGTTGCCTTTGAAAAGCTCATTTCCTTATCCTCTCGGCTACCATGGAAACCTTGCTTCTCTGAGTTCTCCTCCTATGATTGCTCCCATATGTCTTTGCATGAATCGCTTTGGTTTTGCACATGCTTTGATTCTTTCCCATTCCCAAGGAAATTGTTGAAGACCCTCAAATACCAAAACATGGTTTGTAAGATTTGTGACCTTCTGCTCTCCATATGCGCCCTCATGGAGGGAAATGCTTCCTCATTTTTCTGCAGCAAGTCTGCAAATGGATTAAGTGTTGGGGAAGCCTAAATATGAACTTTTCGCTTATTCTCTAATATAGACGAATGGTATCAAGTTCTTGGAGAGCATTCACACGTTGTGTATCTTAGATAGTTGTATGGTTGACTTCTTTTTCTACAAGGCTCGATGTCGCGATACTCATGACTAGTTTCATGCAGTTCTCGTCTGCTTTTGCTTACGGATTCACACTTCCTTCCATGTCGTCTGCAGACTCTGTGTTGACTTTTTTGGATTGAGGTATGGGTTTATTCCCTGGATCATTGGCTTGTCCCACGCAAAATGTGTGTGTTTTTCCTTGTAGTTTCATGTGTCTCCTTATTCCTAGCATAATAGGCACGCTAGTTGATACTATCTTTATAATTCGTAATGCTTATAGGTGTAGGTCCAAAAGAGGTGACATTCTCATGTTCATATGTTATAGTACGCTCTATTTTGCTTATGTCATCAAATTTTCTTAAAGTGGTCCAAACTGTGAGTCACTGGTGCCTAATTTTTGCACCCATCATGTGTCGCTTCTTCTATGGCTGGGTCCCACATCTCGTGATCTTGGGCCACTTGCTTTGTTTCTAGAGTTATTAACTAAGATCCAATGGTCATACAATTTTGTGGGTTTCTGATTAAGCATAAATTTCATTGTCTCTACATGGGTATCTTGTCTTTCGGTATCATGTTTTCTTTGCATATTAATGGTATTTATGATGGGTGTACAATCTTCCCAGACAGTACGTGCAACCTGTGCATCCTGTGGTATAAAGGCACCATCATCTCCCATCGCATGGTGTGTTCGGTTCATGGCATCGACTCCCTCCATGCAGTTGTCATCCTTGTGGTCATATCTGTCATATTTGAAACAAATTTTGTTTAGCCCCTCATACTACAGTTGTATCAAGTGCCCACAAGCAATTATCTTAGGTTGTAGGGGTTTGTTCAAATCTATTTCAATGTATATCCTTAAATAGCAACATCTCACTTAAATGGCAGTCGCCCGGTCAGTCTTCAACTTATAGCCCAACGTGTCTCTTACCCTCATCATTGTATAATTAAATAGGAAGGTTCGACAAACCCAGATAGTAACCTTGGTTGATGCCGCCACACTATCCAGAAAGAGCAGTCTCCACCTTTGTACCATTAGGTAATGGTCTGGCACCATCTAGGGACCCTAAAACATTTCCTTGTTATAGTCCTCAAGGGCGAAAATAAGACCTTTTTTTTGTCCAATCATGTTTTACTTTTGCTTTTAAGGTTTGGAACCCTAGTATTTTGCCCAGCATAGGCACCATAAGCGATCATTTCCATGGCTTACACCACTCCTAAAATTCATCATCAAGGATATTTATCTTCTTAAATCGATCTCTCTGTTACCAGGGTAGAGGTGTTACCTCTTTCTTTGAATCCCCAAAGAACCGTCCATCGAATTTGGAGAACGGAATAGGTGCATTCGTGTTAAGTAATTTCATCTTGTACGACATATTTGGCCTCTCCATAAGGTTGGGTAAACCCCTTTATCTATCGATATCTCTGTGTCCATCAATGGTTGTCTTGTGTTTAACCTTTCGGTTACTCCTCAACAGCAAACCTTCTTCTTCCTTTGAGACCTCCACCAAAGCCTTAGGAAAGCATTCACTTTCAACCTCTATTTAAATCTGTGAGGGAAAGTACTAATAATAAGATTATCTTATGTAAATGATACTTGCAACGTTTGTAATAAAAATTAAAATTGAATTAATTTGTAATATTATTTAGTAATTAATTTAAAATTATTTTATTTTGTTAAATTGAATTTTATATGTCGTATATATTTATGAAAATAATAATTAATATTATTATATAAATTTTAATAAATGAAAATTTCATATATGAAATTAATCATAAATTCAATATTTTATTTTTTTGCATAATAAATTATGCATTCGATAGTATGTATAAGAAGTATATTATCTAATTAGATTTAAATTAATTTTCAGTTTAAAATTTTAATCAAATAATTAAATATTATGTAACAAAACAAGTATATATAATGATATTTTATACATAGTCTTAGTAAAAAAATTCATAAATAATTAAAATGATTTTATAGTATTTCAAGACATAAGATAAATATTGTTGAATTTTTAATATCCAATTGTGTTAAATATTTTAAAAAAATAACATTTATAATGATTTTATCTATAATTGATGTCAAGTAACATTCTCTTCAAGTAAATTTATTCCTGTAAATGAAATGATAGTCGAAGTGTATGACAAAGAAAATTACATTTAACTTTTATATTATTTAGTATTTAATTTAAAATATTTTATGATAAAAATATCTTGTTAAAATTATTTTGATATATATGTATATATGAATAAAAATTAATATTCAAATTATATTTTATTGATTAGCATGTACATGTTATATATATTTTTGCATATGAGATAATGTGCGGTGCTTCCCAACTAGTGTTTTAAAGATCAATTTAGATTTATCGATCCCATGGTTTGTGAATCTACCATTTTATTTATTTGTTCTCACATCCCCAAAATCACACACAATGATTAAGATCCCTGCATAACTCTTTTGTAATAAATTAAAATAAGGTAAACTATGTTTGTGAAGTATGAATTTTTTAAAATTTATAAGTTTGATATATAAAATTTTTATTGATTGGTCAATATATGTAAACATTTTTTTCCATCTAATATCTTAGTTTTTGTTTATTTTTTTTGTTAAGTAATGATGTGTCATTATATTTATTATTATTTTATTAATTAAATTTTTTAAAATTTTTTGTTATATTTTGTGGCGACTTTTAGGGCCACAAATTAAAAAAAAAAATCTTACTCATATTTCTTGTACCCTTCCCACTTAGTTCCCTTTCTTCATCTGCCTCTCCCACTTCTGTTTCATAATATTTTTTAGCCAATAAATAAAATTGTATTTTTCAATTTAATTTTTTTTTTCATAATATTTTTTTTAAACAAAATGTTACTTTTTTAATTAACTTTAAAACATATTTTTTGAAAATTATTACGAGATATATCTTTTTTTCAAATGTTTTGAAACAAAAAATATTTGTATACCTTAATTGGTCAACAAAAAATTTGTGTACCAGAACCCTAAATTTGAAAAAATTCATGTATCAAAAACATAGTTTGCCCATTAAAATATATAAAGTCCAATAAAATGTATCAATAATAGGGTTATACAATGGGTCAAGTCGATTGTGTTTGGACAAAAGTGGTCCAACCTGAACCAACAAACCTTTTTTTATATTATTCATCTATTTTTTATTGTTTATTTTTGTGGGTCAGGTACGTTTTTGGTCAGGTTGGATGCATCTAATCGGTTTTCTTTTATCTACCAACATTTTGTCAATATGTTTTTTTAGGATTACAAAATTTCAAACCAAAATTGGTATATGAAAATTAAAAAATGATGTCATAATCTTAAAGAAAGATTTTAGGCTCCAAACATACTATTTTAATTGAAGAAAACGAGTGTTGAATAATGTTTTTGCAATTGGTTAAAAATATTACAAAGATAGTATCTCAGGTTTGTCTTTTTTTATATGAGAATAATTAATATGAATTATATTAATTATGTAAGAAAATAGAAGTAAAGAAAATTATTATTAGTTCTAAAACTATAAAATAAAAAATAATATACATAATATTCAGTTCAGGTCGGGTATCGGTGAGTTGTAAAAACCAAAGTTGCACCCACCTGTTACAACGGATTTGAAATCGCACTTTAACTCATTTTTAACCTGCTAACCCATATGAAACGACCAAATACAATTATTTTTTTTCATAGGTTTCTTGTTGGGTCATATCAAGGTCACGATTTTTTATCCACCCAAATCAACAATAAATATAATAACGATTTGAACTAAAGTGTGACTTCTCTCCTGGTAGGTCCCACATGCTACATGAGTCTTTCTTTCTCTTGCTAGAAAACTCAGTAAATGAGAAGATATTCTTTCAACCTACATTCCAATTTTTAAACAAATGTTCATAACTTATCAGGTTGATGACTAATTGTAACACCCTTAATTACATCATGAGTGTTGGTCTCATAGGGGAATCTAGAAGAGGGTTGAATAGATTCACCAAAAATATTTTTTAAAATTTTTATATCAATTGTATGAGAGTAGTTCAAAAGTGTCCCGTTTTAGAAATGTTCAAAAAGTACTTTGTTTTGCAAAAATGAGTTTTTCAAGAATTCAACTATTTAGATAAAGCACCCATCAACTCAATTCTTCCAAAAATGTTTTCAAGTGTAATTGAAGAAAAACTTAGCAAAAACATTTTTACAAGTTATCAGAATAAAAAAGAAAGGGTAGAAGAGAGTGAAAAACCAAACACACAAATCTTGGGTCAAAACCTAAATTTAATATCAAGTAAATGAGGAGAAAGAATTAGATCCATTGCAAGAAAACTTTATAGATCAGTTACAGCTGCAAAAACTCAGTTAGTGAGGCTCCAAATTATTTTAATAGTTTTTATAAAAATAAAATACAAATAAATTCCAAATGATTTTTGGAAACAACCGTATTTATAACGCATAAGTAAAAAACATTTCTAATGCGATCCACGTTTTTGTGCCAATGGACACATCCTTATGGTATGTGCATCAAATAGAAAAAAACTTCTTTGAAATCAACCAGACCTATGCAACAATATTCATGACATATGAAAAACGCAATATATAAGAAAAAAGCTACCTACAAAGTTCCACACTTATGTGACAAAGGTCACATTCTTGTAGATAATATAGTGAGTAAAAATAAATAAATCCTGACGTTACCCACACTTATGTGACAAATGTCACATATCCTTGTGGGTAACATGCTGAGTAGAAAAATCTTTCCTAACATTGCTTACACATTTGTGATGGTGGTCACATTCCTGTGGGAAATTTGCTCACACCTTTATGGCATTGTTTGCAACCTTATGAATAATGCACTAAGACGAAAAATATATCGACACAACCTACACACCTTTGTAACAAAGGTCACAATTATGTGGATAACATGTTGAGTAGAAAAGTCTTCCTTGATGTTTTTCACACCACTGTGTTAGTGGTCACATATATTTGAGAAACATGCTAAGCAAAAAAATCAGTTTTAAAAATATTTTTTCAAAATATTTAACTGTTTACAAACAAATATCATCTCAAGTAATCAATTATATATTTATAAATAATTATATAATGAATTTTAGATGTATCTCTTTGTAAATATACAAATGGTTATATAACAAGTTATTTATAATAATAATTAGTTATATAATGATAACCAATTATAAAAAAAATAATTATAGTTATCATTATTATAACTATTTGTATATATGATTATTCAGCGATCAAGTTATTGAAATAACCTAATCATAAGCAACCTTGACTGCAATTGACCTAAGAAAATTTTGTACATAGAAAAAATATAACACGACTTCTTTGCTAATAATATTTAACAAGTACTGATTAAAAAATATTAATCAAATATTTGTCTTGTGAATAATATTGTGTTTTATATGATAAAATAAAATAAGTTTTATTTAAGATAGCTTTGTTAAAATAATATATTTTTTGAAAAATATATAATAAATTAATGTTTAAAATCTTAAATATAGAATGTGTGTCTTGGTGTGTGGGTGAGCATATGGATACATGCGTGGACTTGTGCGTACGTGTGCATGTGGATGGGTAGGTGTGTTGTTTATATTTTTTGTGTTTTCCTTGAGCATGTATTTTGGTCATTTCCTTTAGTTTAGAACATGGATATGTTTTTAGTTAGTATGTTGAGTGCGTGCTAATAAGTGAGCTAGAGCATTAGGATGTGTGGACTTCTCTTCACAACCTTGGCTTGTTTTTGCAACCCTTTTTGCACTTGCAAAGTATGACCAACATAAAGATCCATATGCTCCACTGAGAGGTGCAAATTTGAGAGGATTAAAGGTTAATCCTTGTTAGTTTGAGCTAGAGTAGTAGGACGTCTGAACTTCTCTTCACACTCCTTGGCTTCTTTTTGTACCCCTCCTTGCACTTATAAAATATGACCAACATAAGAACACACATGTTCCCCTAGGAGACGCTAATTTGAGAGGACTAGAGGGTTAATCCTTGTTAGTTTGGGTGGTCATGCATATGGAGAGTTAACTTTGGTTAATTCCCCTTAATCACAATCGCCTAACTCACCCATCCACCCTATAAATAATCCTTTCATTCCTTTGCATTGCACACTTGAAAGAAAGAATGTAAGACTCCTTTAGTGAACTTTTTAATCTAGTAAAGTGTTTTGAGAATCATTCATTGAGGAGTCTCTTCCTAAAACTTTTATTAAAGGTCATCTTCCTTATGACAAACTTTCTAATCTAAGACTTATCTTCCCCTTAGAAGTGATGTTTCCACCTTCATTTTTCTTACCTTCCATACCCATTGCTTAGTGATTGGAACCTCCATGGAGATTATTATAGAAAATTCAACTTGATTTGCATCATTTGATCAGTACGACACGTTGTTAAAAATTATATATAAATATTGTATGTTTATTTTTTTTAATGTTAAGTGTTACATAGAAATATGCAAATATTCATAATATACATTTATTTATAGACATAAATTAAATTTTAGACAATATTATATGAGTAGAATTAATAAAAAGTGCGATGTTTTTTAATTTGTTAAAATTATATTATTTATTTAATGTAATAAAATATAAAATTTTGAATAAAATTAAATATCTATTTTTTAAGTCATATAAATTTCCTTTTTTAAGATATTTATGTATAAAGAAAATTTTATTTATAACTTTGCCCCAAATCTTTAAAATCTAAGGACCAACCCGTGGATCTTAACCAGTACAAGAACAATCAAGTGGACTTTAGGCCAATTTTCAGTGGCAAGAATTTACTAACTATTGATCCCACACCATTTCATGTAGATAGGTCCATGTCCCAAAAAACAAAACACAAAATAATTCCATTTTTCATGATAAAGGTCCACTTGCACGAGCTATTGTCCTTGATGTTCAACTTTTTTTTCTGAAAATGGAGCAAGACAATACAATTAACTTCTCACACTTTTGCAGAAAGGATTTGAACCCAACTTATTGTATAAACCGTAATGGAGACTTAAGAGTTTGTTATTTTAGCTTGTGATTATTGCGTTTCTTCTAGTTTTGTAGGCTAATAATGATGACTAGATTGTTCTATTTCATTAGAAGACATCTCTTATGCCTTTTAGGGCCTTTTATTTTTTTTAATAAAAATTTGACTTATAAAAAAAACTTATGAATTATGAGTGAGGTTGTTTAAATTTCTTATGAGAAAAAATATTTATTTAAATAGAATAAATACTTATCATAAATTTTTAGATGTTTGGTTTTTTTTAAAAAAGGGAGAAATTGAACAAAAAGAAAAACATAAAATTAATTTATTTTGAGAAGCTATTTAGTAACTTATCAAAATAAGCTAATTTAGAAATTATTTTATTAAAAATAGGAAAAATGATACATTTTTTAAAAAAAACTTATAATTACACACTTACATCCAAACATAAAAAAATTTGCTTTTAAGAAAATCGTTATAAATAAATCAATGCAATTGCTTTTAATACCCCCTCTATCTTTGATTCGCACTCCCCCAAGCTTTACAATTTCTTTCAAAACCCAAAAATACCCTTTCCTTTTCTTACCTTACCTACGTAACGAAGTACATTCTTGACAAGATGATCCAGAAGGCAAATGAGATTCAACTAGTATATTCCGGACCACATGATCTAGAAGGCAAATGAGATTCAACAAGTATGTTCCAGACAACATGATCCATAATGTATTAGGTCCATTTTGGACAAAATGATCCGGAATGTATTATGTCCATTTCGGATCAGTTGATCCGGAATATATTATGTATATTCCGGATCAGTTGATCCGGAAGTGGATCAAATGCGTATTTCATACTAGGTGGTCTAGGGTAAATATTGTTAGTTTCGGATCAACTGATCCAGAATACTGCAACACTCGACGTAGTACGAATAAAAACGTAAACAAACCCTCAATCATAAATCCCAAAACCCTAAACTTTAAATCAAGAAAATCAACCCTGAATAAAATTGTGTTTTCCTTTTCAAATAGCGCTTAAATCAACAAATAATACCCTAAAGACTTATAAGAATGATTAGGGATTTACAATAGGGGAGAATGTGAGAATTTGTGTTTGACACACAAGAGTAGCAAGAAAAAGCACAACAAGACAAGAAAATAAAAAAATAAATTCAAAAAAATTATATAAATAAGTATAAGGGTATATTAGGAATTTACAAAAAAAATATAAACTTTGGGGGTGCAAATAGCAAATGGGGGTGTTAAAAAAAATACCATAAATCAAATACTTATTTTTAGGGTGACAAAATGACCCAAGTCTAGCAGGTCGGCTGACTAGCCAGTTGCAATTTTGGTGGGTTGAGGTGGAACTTTCATTCACGGATTTCTTTTGGTCTACTAACTTATCGTTTTGACCACCTAATATAATAAATTAATAAATTTTTAATATACAATAAATCATAAATATAAAATATGATTAATCAATTAAATTGAAAATAAAATAGGCAACATTGCAGGGTAGCATGACACATATTTGGTTAAAACAATTTGATATTTAAGACTTTGTTATTTGAATTTTAGACATATTATGTATTATATTTGAACTTATTATATGTTTGCACCAGTTTGATTGAAATATTTTGGTATTTAGGATTTTGGTATTATATGTTTAGTCTTATTATATTATCTAATTTACTAGTTTGATTTTTAGACTAGTTTGATTAAGATATTTTTTATTTAGGACTTTGGTTTTGATATTATACATTATAAATTATTGGGTTTATAATTAATTTTAGTAATTTTTTAATTAAATAACTTTGTATGTAATTTTTATATTACGATGACAATGGAATAATACAAGACACATAGAGTTGGGTCAAATAAAAATAATTTTAGTTTTTTACAAAATGAAAATTAAATTTTAAAATAAAAAATTACACAAAGTTAGCAAACAAGCCTGCTAACCCACCAAAGACATGACAAGGCACGTAGTTTAGCTTGCTTGCGTGTTTTTGACAGACTACAAGTAACTTGTTTTGTCACTCTTACTTAACTTTCAGCAACATTTATAAAAAGATTAAAAAAGTTATAGGAACACTTAATACATTTTTTATTAAATTACATCAATTTTTCTTTTTATTTGAATCACATCTTTTTATTTATATGACTTTTAAATTTAAAATATTAATTTATAAAATAAATAAATTTACCACAAATAAAAGATTATGATTAAATATTAGAGCAAAACTTTTATATATTAATTAAGCTTTTTTTTTTCCCTTTTTTTTACACTGATCCTATTTTAAGTTTAAAAACATTAATGACTTTTTATATATTTAAAAACATTACACCATCTATTTTCAAATTTTTTACTAATACCTCGTATAAGATACAAAAATAATAATTAAAAATTAAAGATGTTTATATCATCATACAAAATTCAAAATATATTACTGTAATTTGCTAAAAAAAACTTGGTGATGAATAAGATAAAAATAGATTTGATAGTTCATTATTTTTTTTGTGATAGATAAAATCACACAAGTTATCCTTGAATTTATTCTGGAGCTAGATAAAGAAAGAATGATTCTTTTGTCCAAGAAAAGATGTTACGAGCCAAGTGCTCACATGTGCTTTTCAGTGGGTGTAACTTTGCATCTATCAATCCAATTTTAATGACTCATATACCAAGATTTTTACGTAATTTATTTTTAGGATGTTGCTACATATACCCGTCAAATTGATCTAAATATCCATCTTACTTTTAAGATTTAATTATATTTTTTTTATAATTTTTAAAAATTTTTTATATTGTATCTCAAATTTTTATATTATAATATTGTGCTCCCTAAATTTTTAAATTGTTGAATTTATGTTTATTGACTGTTGAACAATACTTTTAAAACTAGATTGTGATTAAATGGATGAAGACATTAATTTGACCATATGTTGAATTTTTTTTAATAAAATAATATTTTTATTTTTAATATTCTATAATAACTATACTAAACAATATTAAATATTTTTATTTTTAATATTCTATAATAACTATACTAAACAATATTAAATAAAAAAATATTACAAAATTTATAATATTAAAACATAAAAGTATTATAAATCATTAATATTTCATAAGCATAAAAAATAATTTATAACATATAAGAAAAAATAATTAAAAATGGAATATAAAAAAAAATAAATTTTACTAAATACATTTTCATTTTACTTAAATACGTCCATTTTACTTAGTTAACCACTTTTTTAATTTTTTTATATTAAAAAGGACCGGCATAAGAAAAAAAAGAAGGATATTTAGAAAATTCTGAAAATTTTCAAAAAAAATAAATAAAATTGAAAACCATTTAAGGAACCAGTTCGATCAATTGGTCCGATTCTAAAAGCAATGTTGTTAATTAACTACAAGTATTTTTTCATTATACAAATTTCTTTTAAATAATAAAATTAGGATTTGTCACGTCAAATTATCACTTGTAAAGTTAACATTTCTTACTTAAAAATACCAATTTAAATGTGATTAGACACAAATTCAATAATTTTAAAAATTAGAATAAAATTACATAATTTAAAAATTTAAACTATAAGTCGGCCACTGTATTAAAAAATGTAATTTTTATTATTCAGATTCTCTAATCCTAATTGATACTGAAATGTATAAATTATTCCAAATGCAAAATATAATTAAACTTTTGTTAAAATATAACTTGGTATACTAAATTCAAAATGTTTATTATTTAGATTCTTTAATCGTAATTATAAATGACAATGAGCTGGCACGGGTACGACTAGGGCCTATTTAAAATTCATTGAGTATATATTATAAGAATATTTACAGGTTTTTCTAATACCAGTGAGTATCCATGATACCTATGGTTTTTTTTTTAAATTATTTTTTTACCTGAAATTTTTTCAAACAAATAATTTTTCCTGAAAAATCTAGAAATAAAATTATACTAGTAAATTTTCACAAGATTAAATGTATCTAAAAATAGGTTAATATAATATACATACAAAATATTTAATATAAATAAAATATTTGTTTTACATTATCATTATTTTTGTAAAAACTAATTCTATAAATTATTATTTTTTATAAAAAAATAACATTGAAAATAATAAAATTTGACAATTAATATTTTAAGTTGATTTATTTATTAAAAATATTATTTTTTTAAATTAAATATATATATAATATTTTTAATTTAGCGAATAACGGATATCTCAGTATGAGTACTCGTATCGATTAAAGAGAAAGTAGAAAAAACAACACATGTAACCATAAGTCACAATTACCCATCTAACTTATCTATGTTGATATATTTAGGGCTTAATTCACTTTCTTCATATACGCGAATTTTTTTTATCCCTAATCGTATCGTGAAATCAAATATATAAATTACATTTAGACGACATGTTTAGGCCTTAGAATATTCATGATCAACCATAATAAGTGAATGTATAAATTTAAATACAGTAAAAAATATATTTGGGAGCAACACCCTTATTTCTATGCTCTACCATTACGACTTTGAAGTGTTCACAGGTTGAAGTTCTCTTTCTCAACCCATAGCGGAACCACCAAGATTCTATAGGAGCCACTGTGAGAACCTGCTTTGATCTTATTTGCTTCATTATTATTAATATTATCTTGGATTTATTTTATTACTAGCGCTGATTTATTGGGTCATTGTAGTTTGGTTTCTCTATTCCCCTAAGGTGTTTGATACAATGTCTGTTCCAATTACACCTGTAACGTCTCCTCCACGGGGTTCCGATAAACGCTGATTGGGTTCTAACTTTTACTCTGTTTTTTTATCACCTTTGATTTGTGGGTGTTATAGTATATATATAGTAGTGGAGAGGAATTTGAGTAGTTTGAACAAGTTTCTAGGTTTTAACCTTGTTGCTGCAATTCTTGAAAGAAACAAGTTTGGTTTTGTTGTATGATTCTGCTATGTTGCATGCTCATTGGACTAGGTTGTGAACTGGGGACACACTGTTTAGGTGTCTGTTTGGATTTGTTTAGCAATATTGAGAAATGGATCTCTCTGTTTTCTTTTTGTTCATTTCTTCATTTCCTATACTTCTTTAACAAATTAATTAAATAGAGATGATATAAATTTTGTAGGGTGTGACATTTATTTGTTCAAAAATTTAGTAATGGAAGCAAATGGAGAGTATCATAACTTGTAATATGGAATATGCTATGAGTTCTTTTTTAGTAGTATCCGAAGTTGTACTCCTATGATGCAATTTCTATAAATTATTCATAAATATGACCTGATTTTTCATCTGAAAAAGGATGAAAGAAATTTCATATGATTTTTTGTTTCTCTATCACTGGAAAAAACTTTGGAGGGGAAAATGCTACATAATGTGATGTAAATACTTTATACTATTGATATTCTATGTGCTTTACTGAATGTCATTTTTGAATTTTCTGCTTGCTATTTTTACTTTTCAATTTTTATTAGACTGACTTTCTTTATGTTCACAGAACTGAAAAGAGATGGGATTACGAAATGCATCTGAGGACCTGTCATCAGAGATGGAGGTTGATGCCTTCAGACGCCTTTTTCCGCTTCGATATTTAGAGCGTCATCTTGCTGAATCTATAAGGCCTGATGGTAGACCACTTGTAAAAGCTAGAGAAACAAGCATTTTTCTTGGTTAGTTACTTTTTCTCTTGTAATTTTCAATCGTCAAAGTCTTTGGTATGTAGTATGTTTGTTATTCACACTTGGAGCAAAACTTAGGTGGTTAATTCATTTGATCAGGTGCTGTTGCTTCTGCTAATGGTTCAGCTCTAGTGAAAATTGGATCAACTGTTAGTCACTCTTCCTATGTCTCTTTTGTTGACGTAGCTGTGAGTTTAGGTTCTTATGTTTTTATGGCATGGATTTATTGATTTCATAATTGATCTTTGCTCAGACTATGTTGACTGCCATTAAAATGGAAGTTATGACTCCGTCCTTGGAGTCACCGGATGAGGGCTGTCTAGGTTTGTTATCACTGGCTTTGCCACCTGTGTCAGCTATTTAGTTTTCTGTTCTTGTATGCTAATAAATTAACATGTAAATATCTGTCATTTCAGCTATTGATTTCCACATGCCTCCAATTTGTTCTCCAATAGTTAGGCCTGGCAGGCCAGCTGAAGCATCACCCGTGGTGTCAAAGCAATTGTCTGACACCATTTCAAGGCATGTTTTAATCTTTTCTGTCTCTCTGTTAGGTTCAATTATTTCAGATGATCCTAGAAACTAGTTCTATGAAATTCACTCCACCTACCTTGTATTTACCACTAAATAAAAAAAGGAAGCAGAAGAAAAAGAAGAAAATAAAAATGGAATGTTTTACATTTGTCTTTTAAGATAGGAAGAAAAATTTGTTTGATATCTGTTTGAAATTCTTTCAAATTCACTTCACCCTCCTTTCCCTTGATCATGATTCATACTCAACGTAAATGTTCACTTTTTGAACCCCTGACATATCTTTTCATATATTCTAACTGTAAAGTACATAGAATCATGATTGTTAATTGTGATCATGAGAGTTTAGGAACATTTAGCTGAAAGTATGCTGTTGAAAGTGGTTAGCAGGTTTAGATAAAATGTCACTCCTGCTGTTTGTATGGCCTTTCGGACTGAGGATTGTTTAAGGAAAAAGAAGAAAGGGTAAAATTTTCTTTTGAAGCAAATAATTTCTAATATATATTTTTTAGAATGATAGGAATAAAATAATAGATTATCATCATGAAACCTTCTAAAACTTCTAATAAAAACTGAAGCTTCCCTTCCCTTTCCCTCAAAATCCTCTCCATCCAAACATACAGGGTCTAATCTATGTCAACATTCATGGTAATAATCTGAATTACTTGTTTGATATGTCAAATTGGACTCCAGTTGAAATTAACCTGTCCTTTTTTTCTTTTTTATGTATACTTTTTTCTGCAGTTCCAAAATGATTGATTTGAAAGAATTGTCCTTGGTCAGTGGAAAAGCTGCATGGATGGCTTACCTGGTAAGCTTTTATATGGACTTTTTTATTTACCAGATTTCACATATCAACTGTAGAAAGAATGCATAGCATGCCACATTTGGATGACGAGATACATGACTTTTTTTTCTGTGATTGTGTTGTTATCCATCTATAGAATGACAAAATGCTGCCTTCTTTATCATGCAGGATATCTATTGTTTGGATGCTGATGGTGCTCTTTTTGATGCTGCATTACTTTCTGCCGTTGCTGCCTTATCTCATTGTAAGTAGTACTCTTCAGGATAATTCAGTCGTATGATGAATTTGTTAGCTTATTCAGAATAATAAGTCCCATTTGAGCACTACATGAGGAAATTTAGGAACAGAGAGAAGAAAAATAAACCAGCTGAGGATATATCAGCCAAGGGGATAAGATAGAATAGAGTTATTACTATTATTGTGTTTATCTTTTAGTTGTTATCCTGTTCTGTTACTTTGTTTATTTTTTGGGAGGTCGTTATCTCTTGTTATGTAGCATTGGCTAAGGATGCTACTTATGGGAACCTCTCGGTCATCAGATTGATTTATGTGGGTTTACTGGGTGTTACACTAACCTTGTATCCATTTCTCTGAATAAATAATTACTCATTCTATACAGTAATAGACAAAAGTGGGTGATGACTGGTAGGACCATCAAAGAGAAAATGTAGTTTCACTATTTCTTCAGTTAAGATGAGAAGGCTGCAGTCCTTTCACCACTCTCACTGGAAATGGTGGGGAGGATCTTGTCTCTGGCAAAGATGAGAGAGTAGATAAATCAGTTGGAGAAGAGGAGAGAAAGCAGAGAAGGATGTCATGTTTGTGACTGAATTAGGTGTGAAGGAGAGGGGGGTCTTAGTGCTTTCTTCATTTTAGCTTGACTAAAGATTAGATGTTTTTGTATCCTATAACTGCCTCGTCAACATTGTACCATTGCTGCATGTACAGAGTCATAACAACCAAGATGCCTCTCGAGTTATGAGTTATGACAGCATCTCTGCAGTGGCCAGCTGTTCTCTACACTACAATGGCACTGTTACGTGCTATGCATAACTATGCTTATGGAGTAACAATTGGTCACCTTTAATGGTTAGAGGTCACTCACTTCTGTGTCATTACTGTAAATCTTGTATTCATATGAAGTTATTCCTTCTATACTGTATAGCTAAGGTTCCTAATAGAATCATTCAAAGATAGACTTTTCTTGTGCAAGATATAAGGCAGCTCAATTGGTTAAGGAAGGAGAGAGGTAGGGAAAGGTCGTTGGGTTGATACTTACTGTTAACAAAAACTAACATTACTAACAACACTGATATTTGACCTATAAAAAAAATTTCTTGTGATTAAAAGAGAAGTTGTATTTCAGTTAATGTTCTGAATGTCATGCTTTTCAACAATGTTGTAGTATTATCATATTGGTTTTGTCTAATATGTATTTGTGCTGACAGTGCAAATTCCCGCCGTTGCCGTGAATGATGATGGCAAAATAGTACTTGTGTCTGATGAAGATGGACAAAAGCAAGCACAGGAGCCAGTCAATAAAGAGAAAAGGAAGCTTACATTAAGAAGCATTCCATTCTCATTAACATGCATACTTCACAAGAATTACATCTTGGCAGATCCTACTGCAGAAGAAGAATCCATTATGGAAACCCATGTGACGATAGTTTTGGATACATCTGGTCAACTAATATCTCTTTACAAGCCTGGTGGGTCAGTTCTTGCTTATACTTCTGCTGTCCAGGTTAGTTTGCACATTGTAATGGAACTAAAAGGTGAACCATATCACAGTTATAGCATTAAAATGATTTAGATTTAGTGAGCAATTTACTTTGGAAAAGGTACAGTAATTAGTAATTACTTTTAAAAATTTTAAGTCACTCCTTAAAATTTAAATGAATATAAGATATCTGAGGTCCTCTGAGACCTTCATATGCACTGATATTCAAAGCAGGACTATATTAAGGCTTTCTTGAGGTTTAAATTTATTTAGTAAACTCATCTTTCAAATGTTTAATCATACTAGAGTTTTCTGATTCAATGTGTCCCTAAATGTTCATTCATTGTAAATGTTCATCGAGTTTTAAATTTGAAGGGTGAAATTATGAATTTATTTAATTAGTGTACATTAAAATTCTAGAAACAGAAAAGTTTAGTATTGCACTTGATATGAATAATTTACTGAAGGGCATGAAATAATAGTATGATGTATGATATTATATAGATGTGACGTTACTTGTGGTTTCAGGATTGTGTGGCGTTAACACGGCAAAGAGTGAAGGAACTAAAGAGCTTCTTAGACAAAGAAAATTCTGCTATGGAGATTGAGTAGAATTACTGTCATCTTTTTTGTTCAGAATGGTTATTTAAATTTGTACATTGTGGATCACAGGCCCTGCAACATTTCATTATAAAAAATTTCTTTTCACGAATTTTTATAGCATCTATCTGGATATTATGTTGTCACCCTGACATGTGATTTCACTTCTGTGGTTGATGGTTTTGGGATATAATTATTTTAAAAAACCGACTCAAAACTGTTTTCAAACTTTTTAAACCAAATGATAATTACTTACAAAGAGTGCTAAGAAACTCTCTAAAATTCTTCCTATGATTAGTTATAATTTGTTGGAAATATCCATTTTTATGAATTTTAATTTTAATTAAAAGATTCCTAAATTTGATGTTTTCCAATTAATTCTAAGAGCATCCATAATGTTAAAGATATGAGTTCTTAGAGAGTATTTTTTGTGAGTTTTCTAGTGTCATGTATGATTAAAGAGTTCTTATAAAATTTTAATTATCTCATAATAGATTCACATTTTAAATGAAAATGAAAACCAGTTCTCTAGGAAGAATGGTTCTTCTGGACCGGAGAACTGTGCTTGTGAAAAACGGTTCTTTTAATTTTAATTAAAAGATTCCTAAATTTGATGTTTTCCAATTAATTCTAAGAGCATCCATAATGTTGAAGATATGAGTTCTTAGAGAGTATTTTTTGTGAGTTTTCTAGTGTCATGTATGATTAAAGAGTTCTTATAAAATTTTAATTATCTCATAATAGATTCACATTTTAAATGAAAATGAAAACCAGTTCTCTAGGAAGAATGGTTCTTCTGGACCGGAGAACTGTGCTTGTGAAAAACGGTTCTTATGATTAAAAATTCCTCTAAAACCTCCCACTAAAATTGCTCTAACCAATCACTTTACTCACATATTATAGCGTGTAAAACATGTATTTATTAGAAAGCTAAGAGCCAAACAAATGGTTGTAAAGTTGAAAAATAGAAAAAGTCATTCTTGTCCTCCTGTTTGTTTTGTGGTGCACATTCGAAACTAAATCAAACTAATACAAAAGAGAAACTAAATAAAACTTACATTAATTTATCCGTTGCCCAGGAGTCTATGTTTCATGCTATTTCGTAACTTTTTTATTGTATGTATGTGAGTCTATGTCTCATGTCATTCCCTAACTTTTCGATGGTATGTCAAGTTGTATCAATGTTTTACTATGTTTTATTATGAACAAGTGTAAGTTTTCATCTGTCAAAAAAAAAAAAACATATTAATTTTCCTGTTTTACTCAAATAAGTCTAATTTAAAATGGATTATGTGTTGTTATACCAAGACCATCTAAATAAATTCTATAGTATTTGTTAAAGTAGCTGTTAACAACCAACAAATTGTTGATGGTAGGAAAATACAAGATTTTGATTTTGAGTCTTGTCAATAAAAAAATATAATTGGGCAGAAATATCTTACTAAAGATAGAGATTTGTTGACAAAAAATAGTTATGGATAAAGACATAAATGGATAAATATGTTTTTTTGAATGATATAACTACAACTATGAGTGACTATGGGGGAAACAGAGATTAATGCATATAAATTGAATATTATCAATATTCTTTAACAAAGTGGCTAATGCAAATAAATTGAATATACTCATAAAAAAAATTAAAACTCAAAAAAAAATATTGAATATCACATAATTTCTTTTAAGCAAAATTAATTTTGAAAAGACTAAATTAAAAAACAAATACTTATGACAAGGATTAAATATATATTTAAGTTATTTTTGAACCATTGATTATCTGTGCTCATTAGTGTTTTCTTCTTCTTTTTTTTTTACATAAAATCTATTATTAAACAAAACTTAATATAACAGTTTTAAAAATAACACTTAAATATTCTTCGTTTATTTTAACTGAAGAAACTCTTTTTCAAATAATGAATACATTTTGTATGAAGAATTACTCTATAACTTGTTACGAGAACTTACCAAAATCCAGTCAAATTTAATAAAATATCTTTTTTGAAAAATAAATTTAAACTAACATAAAAAAAAGAAAATTTTTAAAGATTTAGAATTTGCTTTACAACAGTTTTATAAAAATGTTTCTAGTATTTTAGTATTTAAAAGTTAAAAAACTCGTTTAGATAGTGTTCTCTTAAAAGAGTTTGAGTTTTCAAAAACAGTAAAAATTAAAATATAGGAACATCTATAAGTAGTTTTTTTTTAGTTTTTAATTTTTATTTTGAAAACTTAAAATACAATGAAAATATGTTGTTTTTTCCTATTAATGTCTTCCTTGTAAATATAAACAAAGTTTTTTCATTTTCACATATTTAAAACAATTTTCAAATAATATTTATCAAACAATTTTTTTTTCTTCTTTTAGAAAATAGTTTTTAAAATTTATTTTTAAAAACTCTTTTAAAAAATTAAAACAAAACAAAACCAATCAAGTTCATATATACTTCAAAATGAGAAGGTTAATTGATTGGCCAAGGTGATGCATAGTAACAAACATTATCAATATAGGGACATTTTGAAATATAATATGTAAGTAGATTGTTTTTTTATATCATCTCTCAAATCTTAGTGATATAGTTAGAGATCACAATAATATTTGTAGATGGAAGTAGTCATTTAAATTTATCACAATTTTGGTGGGAAATATTGATTTTGATCGATGGTATTATCTTATGTTTAAAAACCTGGACTGCACCAATTGGTTTGACAAAAAAATAGGTGGAACCAGTCTGATAATTGATTGAGTAAATGCTGAAAATAGTCAAACAAAGAGCCAATTTTAGAAACGAAAAACTGATCATGGAGTAGTAAAATTGGTGAAAATCAATGTTCAATCAATTGAACTGGTTCATAATTTTTTTTAAAATTTTTTTAAATGCACCCCTTTTTTTCCTAAGTCCACCATTTTTAAATTCAAATTTTAATAAAAATAGGGTTAACTTAGCCATATTAAGATGTATTTAGTAAAAATATATTTTTATTTTATAATTAACTTCTTAATATTTTTTTTATAATTTTAATTATTATAATACATTAATAAATAAAAAATACTATTTTAGTAAAAGAGATTCTACCATTGGTTCAATAACAATTAAAACAATGGACCGCCAACCATACTTTCATTGGTTCAATCATCAATGTGTTTTTAAAAACATATATATTATTAGACTTCTTAAAACATAGAATTATACCTGTACTTACTTTAGTCTTGCAAAATATATTTATTATATTTTATTTATTTAATGAGATTAAATATATTTTTTATTGGGATGGGCTAAGTTTATTTTAGGATTAAATATTTTTTAATGTAATAATTAATATTTGTCTGATTTTATTCCACAAACTTTGTTTTGTCTATAATTTTAATAAATTCTATTAATTAACACCGTTAAATGAGTTAAATGAAGATGTGATACTAAATTTAATAATATTTTATTATATTCTGTGACAAATTATTTTTAAAGATTTTCAAAAGTATCTATAATAAGAATAAAATGGTTTCTATCCGGAAAACCACCACAAATTTTAAATGTTTTAATGATAATGATGATGCTTTTTTTATTTGCAGTGATGTAAGTTAACATTTTTTTAAAATGGAATGATGGAAGTTAACATTTTTATGAATGAAATGATTTTTGGTAGGTATAAATCCTCACAAAAAAAATATTCTTTTAATATTGTTTATTATTATCATTATTATAAAAATTAAATAATTTAAAATAATCATGTATAATATAAATTTATTTATGTATATAGATTTAATTTCTTAAAATTTTAAAACATCATATTTTATATCAAAATTATTTTATTATTTTTTTAAAAAATAAATAATTAAAAATAATCATATATCACATAAATTTAATTTTTATGTTATTTATATTCATATGTTTTTTAGAAAATAGTATTTTATTTGTAAATTAATTACATTATTATTTTAAAAAATTAAATTTTAAAATAATCATATATCACATAATTTATTTTTTATGCATATCTATTTATATTCATATGTTTTTAAAAATCATATTTTATTTCTAAATTAATTTTTTTTCAAAATTAAATAATTAAAATAATCATACAGCACATAAATATTTATGTACATCCAATTAAAAATTTATTTTTATGTATATCACATAAATAATTATAATAGTAATAATAAAATTTTGCACTAGTTTAATAAATCAGCAAAAAAGATAAACCTATCTATCCTATAAACTCCTTTTGGTATATGTCCTAGTTTAATAAATCAGCAAGTCATTGTGAGTTTATGTAATACGTTTAACTTTTTTTTTTTCAAAGTTATAATAGCCTGATTTAATTTTTATTTGGATAAGTATTTTTAGAAATATTTTTAAAGAAAAAATAAAAAAAAATCTATAAATTATTTTAAAATATATGAGAATTTTTTTAAGTTAATTTTTAAATATATATATATTTGGAGCAGTTTAAAAATTTTAAAAATGTGGAACTTTTGAAAAATTAACTTGTCAACGTCCTTGCATCATTTAAAATAATTTAAAAAGTTGTTGAGTTTTTTCTTTTATTTTTCTTTTGCTAGGAATGCTGATAGAAAAAATTTACCAAACAAGTGATAGTATGTCCTATTTTTTTTTATATGTAACGTGAGATAGTCACATGCTTAGGACTTCATAATCTCTTTTCTTTTTTCTAACTTATGACAGCAGAATTCATGGAAATGAGGTTTTAGAAAGTAAAAAATGACTTCTTAAAGCTTTGGTGATGCATTCTTCCACAACAAAGGTAAAATTATTCCAAACAATTATGTTTCTTGTAGTTGCCATGACTGTGCTTTTCTATCAATCAAATTCATGACTTTATAGAATCATTTTCTAGCTGTCTTCACTTTAATTACCTCTTTGCTATACAAGGAAGCAACTGATCAACCCAAGTGAACAGAGTTTCATTGGTACCCTTTGATAAACAAAAAACCCTTGTTAATCATCAAAGATGCAGACCTAACTTCTTCATGAGCTGGTTGTTAGAACTCCAATAATCTGATATGGTCAATTACCTGATCTACTTATTTTGTTCCAACATATATAATTCTGTTTGTATATAACTCTGAGACTGCAGAGAGATTGGTTACAAATATATCTGAAATTATTAAGAACAAGTTGAGCTTAGAACTTGCATTCTTCAAGTGAGTGGAGAAATTGTTTTAGCAGAGAGACTATTAAAAGCTGGCTTCTTCTTCTTCTCAATTAATATATATACACACGAACCTCTTATCTTTTTCAGTTTATGTGAACATAAAATTTGTTGAAGTTCTGAAAAAATACAGAGGCTGTCATTCCTGTGAAGAAGATAGATAAGTGTGTAATTAAAGTGAAAATATTCATAAGCCAATGCAGAACTGGATAAGATTAATTGTCAGGAAGGATAACTCTGATTTGTGGTTTAGGGTTGTCTTAAAACATCACAAGATAAGTGGCAAAAATTTCAGAAAAACAAGTAAGCATGGGAGGTTATGAGCTTGAGTTGGGACTATGTGGTGAAGATGTTTAAGACCCACATGGAATAAATGAAATTCTGGAACTGACAAAAGCTATGTTAAAAGGAGTTGTCAGATGCAGGTTCAAAACATCTTTGCGCTTGGGGCAATGACGCAGCTAGTGAGGTTCTAACCGAGGCGCGTCTATTGCTGGTTGAAAACTATTTCCAAACCCCCTCATAGACCTGTGTTTATCATAGGTCTTTGAGAATTTCTGGAAGGACTCCCTTTGTGGATAAAGTCCTATAATTGATAGTTTAAATTTTATTATTAACTTAAATATTTTATGAAGGGCTTATGTGGAGTGATTATAATTGAATTAAAATTAGAGGAGTGATAAGATTTCCTTAAAATTTAATTTATAACTTCACAATTGAATAATTTTGTTAATTTTATGAAGTGATTATAATTGAATTAAAATTAGAGGAGTGATAAGATTTCCTTAAAATTTAATCTCTAACTTCACAATTAAATAATTTTGTTAATTTTAAGAAGCAGAAAATTACTGTCATGGGTTTGTTTAAATTTGATTCTTCATTAGTTAAATTTTTTTTGAAGGCTTATATGGAGTAATTGTCAATGAATTAAAATTAGTAATTGTCTTTGAGAATTTCTGGAAGGACTCCCTTTGTGGATAAAGTCCTATAATTGATAGTTTAAATTTTATTATTAACTTAAATATTTTATGAAGGGCTTATGTGGAGTGATTATAATTGAATTAAAATTAGAGGAGTGATAATTTTGTTAATTTTAAGAAGCAGAAAATTACTGTCATGGGTTTGTTTAAATTTGATTCTTCATTAGTTAAATTTTTTTTGAAGGCTTATATGGAGTAATTGTCAATGAATTAAAATTAGAGGGGCGATTAGATTTCCTTAAAAATTTATAACTTGACAATTAAATATTTTTGCTAGTTTTTAAGAAGTAGAAAACAACTGTCATGTGTTAGTTTAAAATTTATTCTTCCTTAGTTAAAATGTTTTTTAAGGGATGTGGAGTAATTATAATTGAATTAAAATTAGGAGTGATAAGATTTCCTTAAAAGAAGCATTCGATGTATGTGAGTATTGCTGCCTGAAAATTATGGCTCGAGTATCTTGCTCAAGCCTTTGAAAATATTTTAAATGCGTGTATTGCTGCTTGAAAATTATTGCTTGAGTATCTTGTTCAAGCCTTTGAAAATATTTGAAATGTCTCTCGGAATATTATAAATTTAAAATTTTGTTTTATTAATTTCTGGTTTACGATTTTTTATATTTGATATATTGATTATATTAGTAAAATGAATACTTCTAATATAATTAATGTGAAATCTATCAGATTGTTTATAAATCCTATTTTGAAGAAGTATGTTTTGGTCTCAGAATTACTAAAGAATACCTCTTTTGTGCACCTGTCACTTGAGGATCATACTAATTGTTGAACCATTCCAAGTCTCACATAGATCTAGATCGCAATAGATAACAAATACAGACTGTTTCATGATAAAATGCATGGTTTAAGTCATGTAAAATCATACCTTTCTCTGCCTTTTGGCTAAGATCAAGTAGTATCTGTTCTTATCAGTTTAATATCTATATGTGAGTGATTGACTCACATGAAATTAAATTTATTTTTTTTTAAGGGGAGAACCTGTTCTGTAGCTTGCTACTGTGGTTCTCAAGTGTCGTCCATGTTTTGCATTATTGCATGGCTTGGCACACCCTATATTTTCAGTTTAATTTTCAAATAGTTACTAATAGTTAATTCTATATAACTTATCTATCAAATTTTTAATTGCTGTCTTCTTAAAATTATAATAGATCTGTCATCTACATGATGACAAAGTGGTTATGTTGATGTTGGAGTATTATTGCTGATCAGAATAAAATAAAATTTTTATGTCAAAATGGTTTTGTTTTTGTTTTGATATAATTAAGAGACTTAGATGAAAAACAGTTTGTTGTTAAGGGATATTAATTTGTATGTGACAGGCTATGCTAAATACTGACTGGCCTATGTTATGAACAGGATTTAAGATAAAAGAGAAGTTTAAACTACAAGTAAATTGTAAACCATAAATTGCTAGCTACCCAAACGTGGAAGTTTCATGCTGAATTACCAGTGAATGATCGTGCAAATATTTTCTTGGATTATCAGAATGTGTCGCAAATTGAATTTATTTCTGTCAATTTTTTAATAAAATTGAATTCATAAAATCACATACATTTTACAACGTATGTGATTTTATGAAAACCCATGTTTTCTAATGTTTTGCCAATCATTCTGAACTGGCTTTCATGTAATATGTGTCTTGTGCTGTTACAAAGTGGTAAAATAAAATCACTTATAACTGTGAGATGGAAAACTATCTGTGTGAGTATCCTCTTTCGTATTAATAGAGGTAAGTTTTTGTTTGTTAAAAGATATACTGCCAGAGGAATAAGAATGGAGAAACAAGGCAAATCAATCTTATTTTATATGGAATTTCAAATGATTACTTCTCTGCTTAGGCTGAGAAAAGCTGCCTAGTAGCCTCCACTCTAGTCTAATGAATCCCACATCAAAACAAGTAACTAAAGTACCACAAAACATGACATATTAATATGAAACACCACACACTGAACAACATACTTACCTGGACAGGGTCAATGGATGATCAGCAAGGTCCATGGCCTAGGGAAGTGACCTCCATTGCACATTGGAGGGGTGCTTCTCTAAGGTCTGCCCAAGTGGCAGAGCCTATGTCATAATTTGTGGTAGTTGAGGCTTGCGTTCGCGCAGCCTCTTTCAATTTTAGTTATTCAAATCTTGTATTTTATATTTATGCATTTATCAAATATTTATTTATTAGTTTAATTTTAGTTATTCAAATCTTGTATTTTATATTTATGCATCTATCAAATATTTATTTATTAGTTTGTAGAACTGACAGTATTGATATCTGCTACAATGGGATTCTGAATTCTGCTATATACTCAGTTTTATGTAATAGCTTTGTCAGCAATCACATTTCATAACATTGTTATATAATTTTGTAAACATGTTGATTTATTATGTTAAGGTATCATTTATGTAATTGACATAGGCTCTTAGTATAATTTTTGGTTGAATTTTGGAACAGGCATTGTTATATAATTTCTGATAAGGTATTATGGTTGAATTTGTGTACACTCTTGGTATAATTTTTGAATTGATTGTTTCAGTTAGTTATGGAGATTGCATGTACTGTCGGACTGGTTTGAAACTGATAAATTTTAAATTGGATTGTCCTTTACATGACTATAATTTTATAAATCAATGAGGGGATAACTTTCTATAATTGTAAACCATCTATTGTGTCTTACATGACTATTATATTTTCCTTTTTAGTAACTAGTTGGTCAAGTATTTGCTTTTTAACTGTAAGCTTATCTGTGTGAGGCATGTAATTACAAGAAAATTATTTGACAAATGACAATTTTGTATGTTGCAAAACCTTTAAGTATGTTTATGTTAAACACCTTTCTTTTGCTCTAGGGGTCCCTCCACTCCATATAGTTTTGGTCTTTAATAGCTCTGTAAACAAACTCACTTTATAACATATTAGGTAGTCATGAAGGGAGCGTATTGTTGACAAACTCACTTTATATATGTTTGTTTCAGTGTTTTCCGGGTTGTGTAACCTTTATCAAGGGAGATTAAGATAAAGTTTAAACTACATACAAGAAGGTACTAAGTGAACTGATAGTGTAAATAATTTAGAATTGGATTAACAGAATGTATTATAAATTGAATTTTTTTTATCCAACTTTCTAATCAGATAGTATAGAGTTATTTAAATTTTAATAGTTTAATTAATTATGTTTTTTACATTACTTTAAGCTCCTTAAGGAGGTTAACATTATTTTTTGTTTAAAAGAAAGGCAAATTGAATACAGAATTGATTAATAGATGAATGAGTCATGATTAAAATTGATGCAAAGTCTAGAACTATGCAAACAATAAAAAACTTTAGAATAATGCATGATATTTTTAGAATTACATAAAGATAGAAAACTCTAGAATAATTTATGATATCTCTAGAATTACATGTAGATAGAGAAATGAATAATAATGTATGATATATCTAGAATGATGGTGTTGATGCTTATAAATAGGTCATATACTCAACATTTGTAAGTCAACCAAGAAACTAGCAAGCCATTTATGATCAAAGCTATTCCAACTCTGTCTCTAAGTTAGCTTTCCTTTCAACTAAGCCTATAACACAACTAAGTCTGACAAAATATGTGGTAGCAGTTGAAGCTACAAGTCAAACAATCTGGCTACGAAGAATACTTGCAGAAATGGAAGAACAACAAGATGTGCCTACTACAAAAAATGCAGTGCATCATAATGGGACAAAACACATAGCAACCAAAGATCACTTTATTAGAGAAGCAATAGCTACTAAAGAAATCAAGGTAGAATATTGCAAGACTAAAGATCAAGTTGCTGACATATTCACAAAGGCACTACCAAAATCAAGATTTGAAAAACTTCGCACTATGCTTGGAGTTACTCAAATTTGCATCAAGGAAGAGTATGGAAATTTATGCAAATTCTAGAATTATGTAGATAATTAATTACATATAGATTGAAAACTCTAGAACAATATATGATATCTCTAGAATTACATATAGATAGAAAACTCTAGAATAATGCATGATATCTCGAGAATTACATGTAGATTGAAAACTCTAGAATAATGTATGATATATCTAGAATGATGATTTTGAAGCCTATAAATAAGCCATGTACTCAACATTTGTAAATCAACCAAGAAACTAGTAAGTCATTTCCAATAAAAACTATTCCAACTATTTCTCTAAAATAACTTTTCTTTAAACTAAGCCTATAACACAAATTGGTCTCCCTATTCTTTATACCAATCAAAGAAGTTTTAACTATTTTATAATTATAAAACTATCAAGCCAAAATATATATGAGTCCTTATTTTATTAAACATTGTTAATTAATATTTTTTTTTACTTATGATAGGTAATTATAGTGAACCTTTAAGCCTTTACATATTAGGGTTGGATTATGTGTATGGAATAAAGAAAATATTCCAGCTCATAATTTCAAAAAGAAGAAAAAAAAGACTAGTGAATATCAATGGTTAATACGGCATCATCTAAACCAGATGTACAACAAAAAACAATGTCTTGTTATCCCACTTTTTGATTGATGAAGCATCCATAATTTAAACTCAACTTCAGAGGTTCGAAGCAAGAAATTTTGATGATAGGATTCTCAAACTATATAGTATTCACCCACATCATAGTTAAACAAATAACTGTCTTACATAAATTAACACCGAAAAAATTGGAAAACCGTTTTGACAACAGTTATTAAAATTAAATATTTGGTTCTTTCAATGAAATAATATACAAAGATTATCAGGTATGAACATTTATTTTGTAGGCACGACAACCAAAACTTCTACATCTAAAGCAAAGATTCTTCTTTCAATATTGCTGTGAGGTTTTCAATCTTAAAGAACATAAGAGAAATTACAAGTGAATCAACCGTTAAGTATTACTATTGTCACTATGAATAGCACCATTGAAGGATCAAGCATGTCATTTCCCCTTTTTTCTGACTTTGGCAAAGATCCACATTGGTGAAAACGAATCCTGAGAGAATTATGAGATGTTTTCGGATAAATCTTTTAAAAACACTAAGTAGCATGCCATTTGCGGGATATACTATATAAATTTTTTAGAATAATGTCTAGCATATCTACATTTCCAGAAAATTTACAACAACCTAGATGATTTATATACACAGAAATTGATTTTGCAATGTTTGAGGTTAGTGACTTCTTCGCCAATTGTTTTGTTTCTTGGAAACTCAATCTTGGAAAACATTATTGAAAGGAAAATAAATTTATTTCTAGTAAAGGATTAATTATATGTTTTTGTTTTTGTAATTATTGAAAGGAAAACAAATTACATAATTATCTATAGGGTTTTGTTTGTTTTGATATAATTAAGGAGATTCCTTGTATTATCTGTAGCTTAACTGCAGGCTTAGTTGCCAGCATATTGTTGAAAAACAGTTTGTAGTAAAGGGAGATTAGTTTGTATGTTTCAGTGTTTGGTTGAATGTGCTAATGTTACCTCACAGACATATGTTATGAAGGCAGATTAAGATAGAAGTGTAAACTACAGATAAAAAACGTAAATTGTAAGTTGCTAGCTACTCGAATGTGGAAGTTTCATGCTGAATTACTAGTGAATTATTTGTGTTTCTTGGATTATCAGAATGTGTTACAAATTGAATTTTTTTTTCTGCTCAATTTTTTAATAAAATAGCATAGAATTATTTAAATGTTAGTAGTTTAATTACTTTTTCATATTACTTTTAGCCTCTTAAAGGAGGTTAATATTATTTTTTGTCAAAAAAGAAGAGTTGAATTCTAAGATGAGTATTAAGAAAGCATGATCTAAATAAGATATACAACAAAATATAATGTCTTGTTATCCCATTTTTTAATTGATGAATTCCAAGGTATATCTAGGAGACTTGCTCAAAGATTAAGGAAGCATCATGTTAAGGCTAATTCAACTTCACAGGTTCATAGCAAAAAACTTTGATCTCATGATTTTCAAATTATTTAGTACTACCAACATCTAAGTTAAACAAATAACTATGTGTTACATGAACTAATACTGAAAATATGGGAAAACTGTCTTTGAGGTATCGTTTTAAAGAACATAAACTAAGTGAAGGATCAAGGTTACTGAGTTTTCTCTGTTTCTGAATCTGACAAAGGCCCACATTGATTATTTGATAATACTTAGTGAACTGCTTATACTATAAAACACAAAGATTTCTAATACATTAAGCCATGGAGCCGTGTAGTGGATACAAAGCGAACTATTCTTTCGCCTTTTACTAAAGAATACCGTGTATTCTCTGCATTAAGCGGCATACATCAATTTTTGCAAGAGTTTTCTAAATGAAAACTCTGTTATTAGTTAAAATTTTTTTATTTACTATTTTGTCTATTATGAGCCAACTTTATTTTATATATAAATAAATTTAAAGAATGGATCTTATTTAATCAAGTTTCATTATTGGTAATAAAAATAAATATTTTTATAACTGGTTTTAACAAGGTATGGAGCTGAAAGAAAATATTTAAACAATAAACTATATTTAAAAAATAAACTTTCTTTGCAGTAAAATAAAAAGTATTTTCGTAAACTCTATTCATGATCTCTCTTCTATTGTATTTTTTAGACAATTCTAATAGTCCTTTTTGGAGTCAAATCGAATAGTCTCTTTAGGCCAGGAAATTTGTCCCTTTGAAAAATAAAAAAGTTGGAAATATGTCCCTTAAATAAAATCAAAATCTAGTTTTTGATTCAATCATTGAATATTTATAATAAAGATATTTATTATTTTTAAAGAATCACTTGATTTGGCTAATATATATATTTTGAACTTGAAACATTCACTACTATGAGAGAGAGCTATTCGATGAAAATTCTGAGATTTCTGTGTTGTGCTGAAATTAGTACTGACAAATATATAAGTTATGAAAAACGGATTTTGGATATCAAGAGGATGCTTCCATTGTATATGCTATCCTAAGTCTTTACAAAGAAGCTGATTGTTATGAAGAGCCAAATTTTCTAATGTTTTACCAATCATTCAGAACTGATTTTCATGTAATCATGTGTCTTATGCAGTTACAAAGTGGTAAAGAAAACCACTTGTAACAATGTGAGATGGAAAGCTATGAGTGAGTATCCTCTTTGGTATTAATAGAGGCAAGTTTTTATCTGCTAAGAGGTATACTGCAAGAGGAATAAGAACGGAGAAACAAGGCAAATCAATCTTATTTTATATGAAATTTCAAATGATCACCTCTCAGCTAAGGCTGCGAAAAGCTGCTTAGTAGCCTCCACTGTACTCAAAATGAATCCCACATCAAAACAAATAGTTGGAACCTCATGTAACTTGGAGTAGTGACCTCCATTGCACTTAGGAGGGTGCTTTCCTAAGGTCTGCGCAAGTGGCAGAGCCTATGTCATAATTTGTGGTAGTTGGGGCTTGCGTTCGCGCAGCCTCTTTCAATCTCATTATAAATTTTAATTAATGTTTCCCTTAAATAGTCAGTTATCATTTATAATTAGGGTTCTTCTAAAATTAACAAAACTCACTCAACAATTAAAACATACCCATGTTAATTACGCATGCAATGATAGTTATTTTCAAGTTATCATCTTGCACCTTTTTTACATGAGGTTCAGACTATTTGATGCTCAATGTTGAACTGCTCCATGTTCCACAGTTATTTTCAAGTTATCATCTTGCACCTTTTTTACATGAGGTTCAGACTATTTGATGCTCAATGTTGAACTACTCCAAGTTCAACGCAGTTGTCAGGATAAACTGTACAATTCATATTAACTCAGCTGACGTTTCATGATTAGAATACACTGTACAATTCATATTAACTCATGTATTTCTGCACCTCTTGGCTAAGAACTATCAAGTATTGTACCTACTTAATTAGTTTAAATACTTGAAATTTTGTTTGTAAGTGTGATTTTTTTTTTGTTTATTTGAATACATGTATAATTTTGTATATTTTTAGTAATGAGGATCAAATAGTGACCAAATGTTCGACCACTGACCCGTTACCTTGATGGCCGGTTGAAAGTCTAATCATTTGATATGGTCAATTAGCTAATCTACTCATTTTGCTTCAACATATATAATTCTATATGTACTCATTTTGCTTCAACATATATAATTCTATTTGTATATAAGTGAGACTGCAAAGAGATTGGGGGGACAAATATATCTTAAATTCTTGAGAACAAGTTGAGCTTTGGACTTGCATTCTTCAAGTGAGTGGAGAAATTGTTTTAGCTGACAGACTATATTAAAAACTGGTTTTTCTTCATCTCAAGTGATGTTCCATTCTCTACTCAGAAAGCTCAGTCATCAATTAATATATACATAAACCTCTTCATCTTTATCAGTTTATGTGAATAAAAAATTGGTGGAAGATCTGAAAAAATATATACGTCATGATGTTAGAGGTTATCATTCTAGTCAAGAAGACAATTGTGTGAACCAAAATGAAAATATTCAGAAGCCTATACAGATCTACATATGATTAATTGTTAAGAGGCTGTCTTAAAACATCACAAGATTAATGTAATGCTTCTCATTAGCACCTGCTCAAGTAAGAATGTGAGGCTTGTGCTGGAACAGTGTGTAAGTTGCGTAAGACCCACATAGACTAAATGATAATTTGAACTGACAGAAGCTACATTAAAATGAGTTGTCAGACGTGAGTAAAAACCATCTTTGCGCTTGGGGCAATGACGCAGCTAGTGAGGTTCTAACCGAGGCGCGTCTATTGCTGGTTGAAAACTATTTCCAAACCCCCTCATAGACCTGTGTTTATCATAGGTCTTTGAGAATTTCTGGAAGGACTCCCTCTTTGGGGTAAAGTCCTATAATTGCTAGTTTAAATTTTATCATTTTTTTAATGTTAGATTTTGTTGAAGATTTTTTTTATGCAACAATGATATATATATAATTTTCTTAGTTAATTTCTTATAGTTTTGAGCAGTTAATTATTTTTAAATAGAAAATAAAAGAGTGAATAATATTTCCCTTAGGAAGCAGAAAACATATATAAATAAGAGTTAAATTAGAAATACAAGCTCTTTCTAAAATTATGTGTAAATTGCTAAGATGTGTGCATTGTTGGTTGAAAACTATTTTCAAATTCCCTTTATGCAAAAATTATATATTTAATTTTCTTTGTTAATTTCTTATAGTTTTTTAAGGAGTTTTGTGGAGTTAATTATTAATCAAAATTAGATGAGTGATAATATTTCCCTTAAAATTAACAGCTTAACTAATGAAAGTTAAATTAGAGATATTAGCTCTTTCTAAAATTATGTATGTATTGCTGAGATGTGTGCGTTGGTTGAAAACTATTTTTAAATTCCCTTTTATGCACAAATGATATATTTAATTTTTTTTGTTAATTTATAGTTTTTTAAGGAATTTTGTGGAGTTAATTGTTTTTAAATCAAAATTAGATGAGTGATAATATTTCCCTTAAAATTAACAGCTTAACAGTTAATTTTTTTTTTAATTTTTAGGTAGTAGAAAACATGTATGAACCAAAGTTAAATTAGAGATATTAGCTCTTTCTAAAATTATGTATGTATTGCTGAGATATGTGCATTGTTGGTTTATTTTCAAATTCTCTTTATGTAGGCTTGGTTATCTTTCTCAGGACTTTGAAAATAGTTGAAATGCCTCCCTTTTTGAGATAAAATCTTAAGATTATAAATTTAAATTTTTATTTTATTAATTTAAGAATATTATTTGATGCTAAAAACAACTTTGTTTTCTAGTTTATGATGTTTTATGTTGATATATCGGTTATATTCGTAAAATGAATACTTCTAAAATAATTAATGATACATGGAAGTGATAATTGGTTATATTTAGTTAAAATGATAGATTTCACTGAATTAGTAAATGAAGATTGTTTGAACTGTGAGATAGCAACAAGAGTGGAATAACTGTTAAAATATGGCAGCAGCTAATAAAAAAAATATAGCAGAACCATAAACCATAAAACAGAAAAGAAGATGAGAGTTTAGAGCCATACACAACTTCATATTTAAGTGCAAATACATCATAAATGATAGTCCATCATGATACACATACATAGGTTCAACCCAAAATAAAACAAACCCAATCCTACTAATCAGAACATTACTTAGTGACACATGCTAACATGCTGAAAAAGAAATAATCATGATTACAGCAGTTAAAAAGATAATCAGAAAAGTTTTGTAGTTCATTAAGTTTAACAATAACAGTGTACAGTCCAGTTAAGTACATATATGATTTTTTTATTATTATTTCAAAATGACAACACATATACTATTGAAACTCCTCACTATAAGTTTTATTATTGAGTTTCCTTTTTAAAAAAGAAAGTGATCCTTAGTGTAACTTATCTATAAAATTTCCTATTGCTGTTCTCTTAGTGTAACTAGAATTGATTTAATCCTGTCATTTAGATGATGATAAAGTAGTTTTATTGATTTGAGCGTGTTATTGCTAATGAGATGAAACAAGAATTAACAGTGCTAAAGAGTTTGTTTTTGTTTTGATATAATTAGGGGATTTCATTGTATTATTAAGGAAGCACCCATGTTAATGCTAATTCAGCTTTATAGGTTCAGAGTATAAAACTTTGATGTCATAAGATTTTCAATGGAAAACTCTGTAATTAGTTTCAAATTTTTATTTTTATTAATTTGCTTAATTTATTAACAGCATAATTCACTTTATAAATTATTAAATTAAATTTAAAGTAAATGAATTTTAAAATAGAAGAGAATTTAATTATATTTAGTTATAAAATTTAATATTTATATATATGGTTTTAATAATGTAGGGAGCTGATTCTTACAAAAGAAGGAATCATTCAATCTATAAATTCTCTCCTAACTTACAGTGGAATCCAATAGTATTCAATCCATAAACTCTCATCTACTTTAGAGTCATTGGAGTCAACTCCAATAAAGTCGTCTTTCGCTTAAATAAAATCTTAATCTCAAGTTTGATTCAATAATTGAATAATTTTAATAAGACATGTTTATTATTTTTAATCAATCACCTGATTTGACCTATATATGTTTAATTCTGTGCAGACTTCTTGAACTTGAAATACCATGAGAGAAAGCTTTTCACTAAAAAATATGAGATTTCTGTGATGTGCTGAAATTAGTACTCACAAATATGTAAGTTATTAAAAATTGAAATGGATCCGGGATCTGAAGAGAATGCTACCGTTTTATGTGCTTTCCTAACTGTTTACAAGGGAGGTAATTGTATGAAGAACCAAGTTTTCTAATGTTTTACCAATCATTCTGAACTGATTTTCATGTAATTATGTGTCTAAAGCTGCTAAAAAGTGGTAAAATAAAACCACTTATAACAGTGTTAGATGGGAAGCTATTGGTGTGAGTATCCTCTTTGGTACCAATAGAGGTAAGTTTCTGTCTGTTAAAAAGTATACTGCTAACAGGAATAAAGATCAAATTTCAAATGAATCCCACATCAAAATAAGAAGTTGGAGTAGGACAAAACATGACATACAAATATGAAACACCTCATACAGAATAACATACTTACCTGGACAGGGTCAATGGATGATCAAGAAGGTCCATGGCCTAGGAAGGTGACCTCCATTGCACTTAGGAGGGGTGCCTTTCTAAGGTCTGCCCAAGTGGTAGAGCCTATGTCATAATTTGTGCTAGTTGAGGCTTGCGTTCGCGCAGCCTCTCTCAATCTTATTTTCAATTATTCTACATTATAATTTATGAACTTCTAGTAAGAATTTCTTTAATTTGTTAGGTTGAGTTAGCTTATTCATATGTGGAACTCCATAATTAGCTTACAAAGTTTGACTTTATATATATTTTTAACTCTGATAACATTTCATTTCAAACACCTATCAAACCTTGACCTTCTAAATTTGTTCTCTTTTTAACAGTGTTCTGATGTCTATAAAGGTGGGGAAGTACTGTACTATCCACCTTCTAAATTTGTTCTCTTTTTAACAGTGATCTGATGTCTATAAAGGTGGGGAAGTACTGTACTATCCACGTGAAAAGACTATTAACATGATCTATAAAAATTAAAATTATGGCTAAATGATAACAGTATTGAAACATAAGTTGATAACTTTGTATAATTGTAAACCATTATTGTTGCTTATGTGACTACTGCTCCTAGGACCATGTTCTAGTTCTTCAATGTCTCTTTGAAAGTCGACAACATTGATATCAAGATCAGGAAGCATAAAGAATTGGCTTTTAAATGATAGGTGATGTTTGGTTGAACTTATTGATGGATCTCACAGGATGTATGTTAATTTAGGATTACTTGTAATGTGGGTTTGGTCTAAAACTGAAATTTAAAATTGGATTGTTCAAATGCCACTGATTAAATGGTTTTTGTTTTATGATTGAACTTTAGCAAAATATATATATATATATATATATATATATATATATATATATATATATATATATATATATATATATATATAAATAAATAAATAAATAAATAGATAGATAAACAAACAAACGTGTTTGAGAGAAGCTCAGGTTTCAAAGGTTGTTTTACAAATGGGTGAAAATCTCACGCAATTGTAACACGTGTTTAAGGAAAAAATGCTTTAGAAACCAGTTTAGAAAACCGGTGAACCGTCTAGTCCAAATAACTCAGTGAACGGTAAGTTGCAGAACCAATTTAGAAACCCAAAAACTGCTTAAACTGTAGAAACCAGTAAGAACCAATCGCACACCAGGTTTTTATGGTTTGCTTAAATTGAGGAAGAAAACGTTGTATTGCAGCTTTTGCGTTTTGTACGTCTTTGGTTCTTGATCAAATTTCATTCTCACAACACTACTGAACTCTGATCCCGATGATGCAGCCACATTGACGGTGATGGTACTAGACTGCGACACTCAATGTATATGTTTCAAACAACACTTTATCTAATATTTTTACATTTTAAATCCATATTCTATGTTTTGAATTGACTAGACACACCCTGTTGGTTGGGTTTAATTTTTTGTTTTTTATATTCCATGAACTTGTCATGTTCACTAACAAAATAACTTACTTTATTTAAGAAATTTGTCTTGTTATTTTGTTTTTAATTTAAAAATTATAACTGCTTTATATGTCTTCTTGTACATGGAATTAAAGAATGAATGAAGAAAAATTAGTATAGTGCTCGGCTACCATTTTGTTTGGTTGATAATGGCTTACTAAGCTGCTTATTCTCTTGGAACCTTTGTTCTGTTGTAAAAAATGTACTTTTATTATTAATGTTTTTCTTATTAAAAAGAGATAAATTTAATTATTAGTGTTTTTCTCATTAATTATCAAATTTAATCTTTTATGATTCTCTTAAGGTTGGTCATGCAACCCGGAACACCACAATCTTATGACATACTTCAATAATATAGTTCAGTAGTTTCACTGCTCATGCTGAAATGTGGGATACATTCAGATAAACCTGTTAGACTAGCAGGTCATTTGTAGGGTATACTTAGATCAATGTTGATAGCAGTTTAATACACTTTACCATATTGAACTGAAATCATATATTTCACGCAAATCAATAAAAATTAGGCTGATATTAAACTAAGCCAATCAATAAAAATTTTAAACTATTTATAGAGTTTTCATCCAGAAAACTCTTACAGAAATTGGTGTATGCCGCTAAGAGTAGAGAATACATGGTATTCTTTAGTAAAAGGCGAAAGAATAGTTCGCTTTGTATTCACTGCACGGCTCCATGGTTTAATGTACTAAAAATCTGTGTTTTATAGTATAAGCAGCTCACTCAGCATTATACAGAAATGGATGTGGGCCTTTGTCAGATGTTAGAGGGGAATGAACTTAATTTATCCTTCAATTTTACAAACCTTTGGTTTACTATAGTATCACTTATGTTCTTTAAATTGGAAAACCTTCAAAGCAAAGCACAACGAAGAATTTTGGTCTTTGTTGAAGTTTTGCTTGTGCAGAAAGAGATTAAGAAAATATCTACAAAAATCAATGTTTATGACCTGTTAATTTTTGCATATTATTTCATTGAATGAAACTAACATATTTAATTTCAATAACCGTTGCAGAAAACGATTCCAGAGTTTTTCGGTATTAGTTCATATAAGATATAATTAATACTAAATAGTTTAAGAATCTATCTCATCAAAGTTTTTTGCTCTCAAGTTGAATTAGTGTTAACATGGATGTTTCCTTGACAGTCTTGAGCAAATCCCTTAGGTACCTTGGATTAATAAAAAAAAGGGATAACAAATTATATGTCGTTTTACTTCTAGTTGGTTTAGATGCCTTCTTAATATTAATATGGGAATTTAACTCTTCTTTTTGGACAAAAATAATATTAACTTCCTTAAGAGACTAAAAGTGATATAAAAAAGTAATTAAACTAATAACAATTAAATAATTTTATGCTAGTTTATTAAAAAATTGGACAGAAAAAAATTCAATTTGGAGCACATTCTGATCATCCAGAAAATATTTGCAAGATCAATTCAACGGTAATTCAGCATGAAACTTCCACATTTGGGTAGCTAGCAATTTACATTTTACAGTTTACCATTTACATTTTGTTATCTACAGTGTAAACTTCTATCTTAAATTCTCTTCATAACATAGGTCAGTCAGGTCCTTGAAAGTGCAGGGTACCAGGCCCATACAACAGTGCAAAACATAGATGACAATTCAGAATCTCAGTAGCAAACTACTATAACAGATTTTCCCTTCAAAATATGAATTTAATATCGTGTGAATCAATGACTCACATACAAGATATTAAACCGATAGAATTGATCTTAGCCAAAAGACCGAAAAAGGTATATTTTGACATTACTTGAGCAGTGCATTTTTTATGAAACATCAGCTGATTGCTGTATCTTGGAGTAGTTTAACATTGAACATTAAATCGTCTGAACCTCAGCTGATAGAGGTAAGTTAACGTGAGTATAACTATCATTGCATGCTTGTTGGTGCATAAAATAGGAACAATCCAATTTCAAACTTATCAGTTTCATATGGAGTCCTACTGTGGGAGCAGTTCTATTTATAACATGGATCCTATTTGATCCATCAAACATCAGTCTTTACACTGAAGAATTAATTAGTTAATATATAACAAAGTATTAATTCTTATACTAAAGGTTAAAATAGATTAGTCTTTATACTGTTGGTTTAACACTTCAGCTTACTAACATTAGTCTTTCAAAAGCGAGAAAGATGAATAAGCTGTGTATATATTATTTGATGACAGACCTTATAAGGAATCCTGAACATGTGGTCTTT
Organism: Psophocarpus tetragonolobus; assembly: GCA_037954015.1. NCBI lineage: Eukaryota > Viridiplantae > Streptophyta > Magnoliopsida > Fabales > Fabaceae > Psophocarpus > Psophocarpus tetragonolobus. The sequence continues at coordinate 26,717,629 of CM075695.1, read as the reverse complement.
CCGATTCTGTGTAAAAACTAGAAAATCACTGGAGATGTCATTTTAGAATATAAAAAATATTTAAAAAGATTTTTTACAAATTACAAAATATTAATTATAATTTAGAATATAAATATTTAAAAAAAATCATTTTAGACAATATAAAATTTTACCTCTTTATAATATTATAAAAATAAAAATATTATATTTAATATAAATGATAAATATCTTATTTTTACTTAGTATATTAATAAAAATAAATATAAAAAATATTTTATTGAATTCGGTTTAACTCAGTTCAAACTTTTAAATTCTAAACTTATATCTTTATTGATTCTGGTCGAGTTTTGAAAACCTTGATTTAAACACACATTATTAACCGAGATTGAAAAAAGCTGCCCATGCTTGCACTACCACAAATATTAACATAAGGTCTACCACTTGAGCAAACCTTAGGTAGTATCTTCCTTAGGTTTCTGACCATCCACGGAACCGTCCAAGTAAAGTATTTACTTTTAGTACGAGGTGTTTCATACTTGTATGTCACATTTTATGGTGCTCTCACTATTGATTTGACATGGATTTATTCATCAACAGCTTTGCTCTGCCTAAGCAGCAGAAAGGTAAACGCTTGAAATTCCATCTATAATAAAATTGATTTTCCTTGTTCAATTCTTATTCCCTTGATAGTATACTGTATACCTTTCAAATAATTTGGTAGTATACCGTGATGCTCCATGTAGGAATGAAGGATCATGTCCACCAAAGACCAAAGAGTAAGAACAATATTTTCAAATAATTTCCACAAGCCAACCAATATTGGACTAATATGTATACTTTCTCAATGTTTCTTTTCTTTTTTGAATTTCTTTTGGCGAACATTTATACCTTCTTTTGTTTTCTTTAAAGGTGAAGCAAATTATATTATATATACCTGAATTATGAAACAAAGAGTTTCATAAACTATGCAACAGCAAAAAATACTCTGAGCTCAAAGTTAAAGGCTTGTCAACTTCCTCCTATTTATGGATCCATAAAATCATCCTTAAAAAAACATGCAAAATGCCACCTATTTCATATCTAACAGGCATAGCCGAGGATTATTAATCCAATCCACAAATATACATCCTTTATTGAACCTAAACCTGTATGTCAACCATTTTCACGAGAATCATGGTTATGATGTCCAAAGAATCCCTTGTCCTTCCCCATAAAAATTACCGAGTTCCTAGCAATGCAAATACTCCAGCACACCATCATGGCAAAGAAATACCTACACTTCGCTTTATGTTTACCTATAATCCACGAAGTAGACAGATGAAACAGTTGGTCAACCTCCTCTAGTAATGGTTATTCAATCTCAACCATCTAAGAACTCTATACCACACCTATTGAGATAAGTTACATAATAAATAAATGCTTACTTGACTCCGGGTGCTCCATACACAGAACGCATGATCTCCGATTTGGAGTTATATTAGCTCCTCTCTTCACCAAGTTATCTACCGTTGGGAGTTTATTTAATAGTAATTTCCATGCAAATGCTAGCACTTTTGAGGACATTTTTCCTTCCATAGATGCTCACTCAACTCTGAATCCAACAATAACTGACCTCCTTGGACATTCCCCCCTCCAAGCATGCGGTGTGCCTCTGCTACTGTAAACTGACCGTCACCACCTAGCTTCCATACCCAAGAATCCTTTTGGACAGGGCACAATATCACATTCTGTAACTTTCCCACCAAAGATTCCAGCAATTGTTCCACTCACACAAATAATCGCCTCCGCCAACCCCATTATCACGTCGAAGACCCCTCCAAAGTCCCTCCCATATCCCTAACTGAGGCCTCTTCTGTAAGGCCAATTCATATAACCTGGGAAAAAGGGATGTTAATGAGTCTTCCCCCAACCAATTGTCTTGCCAGAACAACGTATCCTCCCCACTGCGTAGTTTCCTCCCAATATTATTAGAGAAACCACCCCGGATTTGGGTTTTGCAAGTCATCTAGCTGAACATCTAGCTCGTGATGATAGGATTTATCTTTAAACTTCCCAAACCTCACCCTTAACAATGGGTTTCAAATGGCTGTATTATCGTTCAGGAACTGCCATCGCCACTTAGCCAACAGACTTAGGTTGAACTTGCTCAGGCATTTGACTCTTAATCCCCCTTCTGATTTAGGCTGACATACATTCTCCCAGCTAATCCATGCAATTTTCTTGTGTCTGCATTCCCTGCCCAAAGGAACTTCCTCTGTAACCCTTTTAGTATTTTTAACACCTTTCTCGGGGACTTGTAAAATGAAAAGTAGTACAAAGGTAAACTAGCTAAAACCAAATTCAGCATCACTAAACGGCCCGCAAATGACATATTCTTCACCTTCCACCCTGAGAGCTTTTTCTGGAATTCCTTGATAACTGACTTCCACACTGCCGCTGACCTAAGATTCACCCTTACCGGCACTCCAAGAAATTTAAATGGAGGCGAACTTACTGAGCAGTTCAACATGCATCCCACAGTGTGTCCAAACATTCGATCCACATTCAGTCTGTAGAATTGACTTTTATGAAAATTCACCTTGATTCTGAAGACCATCTCAAATCCTCTCAAGATAACCTTCTGCTTCACCTATCATCATCGTGTCGTCAGCAAATTGCAGCAAAGAATATTTTCCTCCCTCTTCAACATTAATCTCGTTATATCTTCCTTTTTTTAATTGCTGATGGATACAGTCCTGTCAGGCCTTCTACTACCACCAGAAATAAGAATGGGGAAAGTGGGTCACCTTGCTTGATTTTTCTTGTTGGGCAAAACTCAAGGGTTGGACTACCATTCACCAATATGGATACATAACTAGAGCGAATGATACTTATCATCCACATCTTCCACTTATTTCCAAACCTCAACCTCCCAAGCATATAATTTAGAAAGCCCAAATTAACCGAGTCATAGGCCTTTTCAAAATCTACTTTAAACAAAAAACATCTTCCACCTTCAAGCCTTTTAATTTAGACATAAACTGATAGGCTTGCCATCCTGTTTCGTGAATGACCTCCAGAAGTCTTTAACTAGTTCATGGAACGAAGTCTGTTCCAGCCAGTGATCAAAGAACTTGAATGATTTCGCCCCCCAATTCAAAACATTATCTTTAGTCATAACCCAACTATGATCAGAAAACTCCCTAGTATCAATCCATTGAGAACATATTTTTCACTCATCAATTAACTCTTGGGAAAACAAAAATCTTTCTAGCCTGGACAAGGCAGTCTAATCTGGAGAAATCCACGTAAACTATTTTCCATAGCAAGGCATATCCACCAGTTCCATCTGATCAATAAAACGTCGAAGCATCTCCGTCCCCGAGTGTTAATTCGAAGCTCCTACCATTTCCTTCTACTTATCACTGCATTAAAATCTCCAGCTATACACCATCCAGACATCCCCTCCTTGTCATTAGTAAGTCTCCCCACAATTTCTTCTTGCCTGCCAATGAGCATGAAGCATTCACATACACATTAATAAAACAACACATGAGCATGAAGCATACACATACACATTAATAAGACAACACGTCGAGTGTTGCTCATCACCTAATACTCGCAAACCCAAAAAATCCATCTCCTTGGATATGCCAAAGAATCTCAAACAACCATTTCTTCCAGATTGTGATAGTAATTCTCCACTTAGGCCACTCGACGAGCGATACCTCCACTCAAAATCCCCAATCCCCCACACCTCCCTTATCTCCCATTCTTTAATAATTTGACATTTAGTTTTTTAGAATAAACAAATATCAATTTTATTCCTGACCACCATTTTTCTAATTCTCGTCGTTTCAACCAATCTCGAAATCCTGTGAGGTCGCGTTACATACCTCTTCCAACCTCACCAATGCCCATTCATGTTGGTCGTATGGCTTCCTTGGCATGGAATCACCCTCATTGCTTTGCATTGTAAATTTGATCCGGCGTTCGATTTGGCCATAAATGTCAGAAGGCACGCCTTGTTCATGCATTAAAACCAATACTCACCCCTACCACTTCCTTTGGTTCTTCCGAAATCGTTGGAGTTCCATTAACAAGGGGCCTCGTCTCTTTATCCATATTCTGAATTTCAGTATATGGATTTGTGTTTTTCAGCTCCCTGTAACTGTTTTTACATTTTTTGGGGGATGTTACCGTGTTGTCCCCATAAAGCAGGCGTGTGCAGCAACTAAATTACAGCTTTGTAGATTGGTATTCAACAAAACTAAATACTATTTAATAATTTTCATTTTTAAGAAAAGTGAAAATAACTTAGTTTTTAAAAGAAATTTATCATTATCTTTATTAATTTTAATTTATGGAAAACAACTAAGCAATCAATACTAAAAATTTTATTTAGTATTTTAACAATTATCAAATTTTACTAATTTAACATAACTAAATACTATTTAATAATTTTCATTTTCAAGGAAAGTGATTATTTAACACCTTTAAAAATGCAAAAGTTTTTAAAAGAAATTTATCATCATCTTTATTAATTTTAGTTTATTGAAAACAATACACAATCAAGAGAATTTAGTATTTAACAACTGTCAAATTTTACAATTTTAGGAAAATTGTTTATGTTACTTTTAATTTGTGAAAATTTCTTAGTTTTTTTAAAAAAAAAACTTAACGTCATCTTTAATAATTTTAATTTATGGAAAACAATTTAACAATCATTACTTAAATTATTTTTTTATGCCTTTAAGGTTAGGGATCAGATTGATAAAAGAGTGCCCCATTGTCGTAACCAGGCTGGGGTGGACACCCCACTCACATACTTAATGCAAGTATTGACCACTCATCATATCCCATTTACTGCCTGAAGGATCATGTCTTAATAGTGGTTAAACTTTTTATCTTATAGGACCTAATCAAGTTTTGTGCTATTTTGTTTTCAATGTGGGACTAAAAATAAATTTTCACTTTGTCTGGTTAGAGATGACAAAAATACTTATACCCGTGGGTATCCACCCGAACCCGTTCTGATTTTGACAGGCATGATCCGGTTTGACCGGGTATGGGTACGGGTACGAGTATTACCCGATGTGTTAAACCGGGTATAGATACGGGTACGGATATGTGACTACCCGCCTCGTACCGGAACTTGTACCAACTCTGTTATAATTTTAAGGCTAAATTACCACGGCTACCCCTCTATTTAGGGGGTAGCTCACTTTGTGTCCCTCAATTTTTTTTGCACACCTTTAGCCCTTCCATTTTCTCAAAAGTTTAATTTTTGTCTTTCCATCAAATTTAGCACATTGACTGTTAAAAATGAACGTTGACTTACGTAATTAAGTGATGTGGTATGGTTATAGTGTAATTAAGAGTCAATTAAAGTTTAATTAATTATTTAGAAATATTAATTTTAAAAATATAAAAAACATGTATCATGGCAAGAATTGAACCCAGGTCCTAGGGAAGGAAAACCCAGGTCCTAGGAAAGGAAAACTATCCACTAAACCAAAGATTGCAATTTCAATGTATTTAAATTAATCGATAGTCATGTTAATTTTAAAAATATAGAAAAGTTAAGTAAGACTGGAATTGAACGCAAGTCTAGAAATTTAATTGCTAAAGTCATATCACTGGACCAAAAGCTGATATTAGTTTTTTTGTGAGATTCAAATTTAATTAAACTAATCATATGACAATATTAATTTTATATTAAAATTGGACAAAGTAAGATTTGAACCTAGAACCTGTGAGAGAGTTGTAAGACGATACCACTAGATAGTAAGCCAATTTTGATTTTATTGTCTTTTTTCCTTTGTTTTGTTTTACTATTCTTGGTCATTTATGTTGTAAACTTTTTAAATAAAGAAACTTTTTTAAATTCTAAAAACTACTTACCTTGATTTTATGTTAAATCTATTTGAATAAGTTTTTTTTTAATTTTTAATTTTATATTTAAGTTTTAGTTGTTACTTTAATTTATAGTTTTTAACTTTTAATTCAACTTTTAATTTCTATCTTTTATTTTTAATTAGATTTTATATTTTATTTGTATATTTTAATTTTAAATCTATTGTAGGTCATTTTATGTTATATATTTTATTTGTGATTTTGAAAATAAAATTAACAATTAAAAGATGAAATTAAAATTTAAGAGTTAACAACTAAAACTAAAATTTAGTTATATTAACAATAATATAAAATTTAAAATCTAATTAAAAATAAAGACATAAATTAAAATTGAGAATTAAAATTTAAAATTAAAATTTCTCCATTTAAAAAAGTTGTAAATTTTAGTATATTTTTAAAATTCATTTTGCCACAATTAGTTTAATTAAATTTAAATCTCACAAGAAAATTAATATTAGTTTTTGGTTTTGTGGTATGGCTTTAGCATTTAAACTTCTAGACCTGGGTTCAATTCTAGCCTTTATCAAATTTTTTATATTTTAAAATTAAAATTGCTATTAATTAGTTTAAATACATTAAAATTGCAAAATAAAGTAGACTCTTACCTTTGGTCTAGTGGATTGGCTTTCATTTTTCTTCTCTTAAGACCTGTGTTTGATTCCTATCATGATACATGTTTTTGATATTGCACAAAGTGAGTTACCTCCTAGATAGAGGAGCACCGGTGGTAGTTTAGCCTAATTTTAATGATTATATAATAAGTTTAAATTTATATATATAATTAAAAATTTTAATTCTTAAACTTTAATTTATAATTTCTTGTTATTAATTATTCTTTATATACTTTTTAAATTAAAATATAATTAATAACGTAATATATATAACTTATTTAATAATAAATAAGTAAATTGAGATTGTAAAAAACAATATGACAGGTACCCGCAGTATACGAACCCGAAAATACCCGACGGAAACGGGGATGGGGATTAAAATTATACTACTTCTTTTATACCCGAACCCGAACCAGCCTTGCACTTTGTGGCCTTGTTGCCATCCCTTCCTGTCCCATTTCATTTTTAAACAAGTTTACCTTCCCCTCAAAACAAAAAGAATCAATGTTAAACATGATTAAAAAGCATGTAGTTCCAAGCAGTGGATCCTTCCAATGAATGGCTCAAATCAAAACAATGATGAAGAAGAAATGAAGAAGTGGATGAGATTAAAAAAGTAATAGTTGGAGACAGTGAGATCAATTGATAAAGTGGATGCTGGAAGCTTTGTTCTGAACCCAAATGCAAGCATCTGTTTTGGACGCCCACCATCAGACAGAGACCAAATCTTCACAACCGTCCCTAGTATCAATGTTGCAGTTTCCCATAAACTCTAAACTAGAAAACATAGCAGAGGACTCAAGTTGGTAATCATTATCCTTATGTCACTGGTTTGATTCCGGCAGGTTGGAATTGTTTTTCTTAAAACTTTTTGGCACTATCTCATCTTAGTCATTTTCATCAAATAGAACATAAAATCATGGCAAACAAGTTTCCAATCTGCCACCCTCTTCTTACAAATATAGTAAAATTTGACATTAACCTAAATTTAAAGCTTTCAATAGCTCTTTTCCTTTCTAACTATTTTCCTGTTAAAATTAATCTAAAGTTCGTAATCATGAACTTGTGCTAAACCTAAAACATGTGTTGGTAGTATTAAATCAAAGATAACTTGAAAATGACTCGTTACATATTTTATGTCTGTGTTTTAAGCATGCTACTTTCAGAAGTCATATATTTGTTTATACATGCATTTCAGATGTAATCACACAGTTCAAGCATTCCTAATTATATAATATGATGGATCATGGATAATGTGAGATCCATCAATAAGTTCAACCAAACATAAGTTTAATTAATCAAACATCTATCTATTATAAGTCTATAACCAACTGAAACAAAATATAGTCCACCAACATGAGTTTAATTAATCAAACATCATTTTATTGTATTCTATCATTTTCATGTTAATGATTGATATTAATTAAATAAGACAGAGTCACATTTAAATATAAATAATAAATAATTATACACAAACTCAGCTAAAAGATTAGAAGGCAGGCTGAATTGAAAACTTTGATTTTGAGAATAAATCAATGCGATGCCTGTTTTGGGGAATGAATTACAAAATTATATAAAGTGAGTTTGTTGCCAGAGATATTAAAGACTAAAGCCGTGTGGAGGGAGCACTAGAGGAAAAGAAAGGTTTTGCAAAATACAAAATTGTCATTTGCCAAATAATTTTCTTGTCTTCACACATAAAATCTTACAGTAAAAGCTAATACTTTATCAACTAGTTACTAAAAGGAAAAACACTATAATAGTCATGTAAGAAACAATAGATGGTTTACAATTATAGAAAGTTATCAACTCATTGATTTATACAATTGTAGTCAGCTAAGGAACAATCCAATCTCTAATTTATCAGTTTCTGACCACTCCAACAGTACAAGCAAGCTCCATAACTAACTGAAACAATCAATTCAAACATTAAACTAAGTGTACACAAATTCGTAATTATACAATTATATAATAAATCAATGTGTTTGTGTGCTCCGAAAAATAAATACCTTACAGAGTTATAACTATGTTATAAAATGAGTTTGCTGACAAAGCTATTAATTAAAACTGTGTGTATAGCAGAATACAAAATCACGATTTGCCAAGCCATATCCTCATTATTCCATGTAGCACATATCAATGTTGTCAACTGACAGTTTATATATATAATTTTTCATCAAAATACAAGATAAATTTAAAATAACTATCATACATACTTGGTGTGTAAGAGAGGTATGTTTTAATTGTTGAGTGAATGTTGTGCTGGAGTGGGAGAGAGAAAATAATTTTATTTCTTTAAAATAAGGTCTATAATCAATTTGTGAGGTTTAATATATATATATATATATATATATATAAAAGTTCAGTCATATATCTATACAGATGTGACATTACAAAAGTCAGTCATAAAACAAAACCATTTAATCAGTACCATTTGGACAATCCAATTTCAAATTTATCAGTTTCAGACCCACAGTACAAGCAATCCAAAATATAATATGCATCCTGTGAGATCCATCAATAAGTTCAACCAAAGATCACTTATCATTTAAAAGTCAATTCTTTATCACTTTCTGACCTTGATATCAATGTTTTTTTTTCAATAAGTCAAAGCAGTCTTGATATCAATGTCGTCAACTTCTAGAACATGTTCCTAGGAGATTAGTCAACTTCTAGTTCCTAGGAGCAGTAATCTTTAAGGACGTCAAAACTCCTGCTAAAAAGAGAAGAAATTTAAAGGCCAATGTTTGAATTGATAGGTGTTGTTTGAATAATGTTGTCAGAGCCAAATATTAGAAAAAAAAGTCAGACTTTTTACATGCTATTTTAAAGTTCCACATTTTATTACAAATAGTTTATGAAAAGACTAACCTGTTTACAAACTTAAAAAATTACAGAAATGAATTTAAGAATAATTGTTTTTTCACAGAGAACCTTCATTAAAATTTAAAACGTGAACGCAAGCCTCCACTACCACATTGAGTTTATGGATTGAATACTATTGCATTTGAACAGAAAGTAGAAATTACAAATAAAAACTTCAACTAATTACAAACTAATTACAGAGTTTTCAATTACAAACTAAATACACGGTATCCTTTAATTTTACCCATACTTAGAACTTTGGTTCACTAATAGTTTAATTTATGATCGATACCTCAAAACAAAGCAGAAAGAAAAACTTGGCCTTAGATGAAGTTTTGCTTGTGCATAAAGGGATCAAGAAAATGCCTACAAAGTCAATTATTAACTTGTTAATCCTTGCATATTATTTCATTGAAAGGAACCAGCAAATTTAATTTTCACAACTGTTGTCCAAAACAGTTTTTCCATTTTTTGGGTATTAGTTCATGTAAGACATAGTTATTTGTTTAACTTAGATGCTGGTAATGCTAAATAGTTTGAGACTCTTATGACATCAAAGTTTTTTACTCTGAACATGTGAAGTTGAATTAGCATTAACATGGTGCTTCCTTGATAGTCTTTGAGCAAATATCCTAGATATCTTGGAATTCATCGATTAAAAAATGGAATAACAAGACATTATATTTTGTTGTATATCTGGTTTAGATCATGCCTTTTTAATATTAATCCTAGAAATCAGTTTTTTTTATAAAAAATAATATTAACCTCTTTTAGAGACTAAAAGTAATATAAAAAAAGTAATTAAACTATTAACATTTAAATAGTTCTATACTATTTTATTAAAAAATTGAACAGAAAAAAATTCAATTTGTAACACATTCGTAATCCAACAAAATATTTGCACAATCAATTCACTAGTAATTCAGCATGAAACTTCCACATTTGTGTAGCTCGCAATTTACAATTTACGTTTATTATGTGTAGTTTAGACTTCTATTTGCAGATAAACTATAGATCAACCAAGCCCCTTCATTATATCAAAACAAAAACACAAAACCTTACGGATAAATACGTAAAGAGGAGAACTAGCAATATATCTAAAATTTATATGCTTCCTATCAACTTAAAGAAATGCACAATATATCTAAAATTTGTTATGAGAAGAATGCAAGTTTAAATTCTTCAGGTAACTTTTCTGGCTTTATGAGAAATATGTTTTAAGATGGTAATTATATAGCTGAATATTTGGAGTTCTTCAATTTGTTAAAGTTACCTTGTAATTCTGAAAAAAAAAATCAATGTCACTTTGTGAAGAATTGTGATGGATTCTTGTGGCATGAAAAATGAATTTGAAAATACAAGTTGTTCCAAAAGGAGTGAGACATTGTTTATCTTTTATTCCATTAATGTTGAACATCCATACTGAAACATTTTGTTTATTTTTTATTCAATTTATGTTGAACATGCTGACCATGTTTATGTTTAAATATTGCAAAAGATTCCCATATTGAATTTTATGCTCCAATTCTGTCTATCCATTTGAAAAGAACTCGTGTTTTCAAAATAAAAGTTTGACTTTTGGTACATGTAACTTTAACAAATTGAAAACCTCCAAATATTCAACTATATAATTACCATCTTAAAACAAGATTTCTTATACGGCCAGATCCGAAGAATTTAAACTTGCATTCTTCTCATGAGAAATTTTAGATATCTTGTGCATTTCTTTAAGTTGATAAGAAATATGTTATAATGTAGATATATTACTACTCTCACTTTGGAATTCAAGTGAGAGAGAACTAGCATTGATTGATGATCCTGTTTAAGCTATAGATAAAATGCTGGCAGCTAAGTCTGCAATTAAGCTATAAAAAATACAATCCTTAATTATATGATAACAAAAACAAAACACTATAGATAATACAATGAAGCCCCCTTAATTATACCAAAGCAAAAACAAAACCTCTTGGCATCATCTACATCAATTTTACATAAACTAAAAAGGCAGCAGATCCTAATTTTATTGAAAAGTTGCACTTTACAATATTACAAAAATTAAAATAAAAAACATTTAACAACTAAAAAATTTAAACAAAAAACAAAATAAAAAAAATTAACAATTAAAAAATTTAAACTAAAAGTGTAGGGTGTGTCCATTCCAAGCAACAGTGCTAAACATGGATGACACCTAAGAATCTCCGTAGCAAGCTACTATAACAGATTCTTCCCTCGAAAAAATAAATTTAATATCACGTGAGTCAATGACTCACATATCAGATATTAAACTGATAAGAACAGATACTACACTTGATCTTAGCCAAAAAGGCCGAGAAAGGTATGAATTGCCACGACTTAGAGGGTGCATTTTATTATGAAATATGATGTATTTTTTATGTCTTGCGATCAATGTGGGACTTCGAATAGTTCAATAATTTAGTCTGATCCCCTTGTGACCACCACGGGACTCCAAGGTAACAATTCAACTTCTTTAAATAAGATTTATAAACAATCTACTGCAGTTGGGTTTCACCTTAACTGTCACAACTCAGTTAGAATAAACTCAATCTAGGCATGAGTAGTTTAGAAAGAAACTGGAATAAAAAACATTTTTTTAAAGGAAAAGCCAATAATAAAACACAGACAGCTACCAGCTCTAGGTTGATACTTGATAGTGAGGAGCTTGAACAGTATATATATTTACCACTTTAAAAAAAAAAAAAAATCACATATGTACTTTAAATAGGTAGTGTTATCCCATTCTTATTGCTATTTCACAGACAATCTTCATTTACTAACCCAGTGAGATGTATAGTTTTAACCAAATATAATCAATTATCATTTTGATGTATTCATTAATTATTTTAGAAGTATTCATTTTACCAATATAATCAATATAAAACATCATAAAGCAAAAAATAAAGTTGTTTTTTGCATTAAACAATACACTTACAATAATAATAAATTAAAATTTTAAATTTATAATCTTATGATTTTATCTCAAAGGAGACATTTCAAATATTTTCAAAGGTCTGTGCAAGATAACCAACCCTGCATAAGAGGAGATTAGAAAATAGTTTTCAACCAGCAATGCACACTTTAATAGTTATGTAGGAAACAACAAATGGTTTACAATTATAGAAAGTTATCAACTCATTGATTTATACCATTATAGTCAGTCTGTAAGGGACAATCCAATTTCAAATTTATCAGTTTCAGATCACTATATAACAAAGCAATTCAAGGTAAGTATGTTCTTCTGTGTGAGATATTTCATATTTGTATGTCATGTTTTGTGCTGGTCTAACTGTTTGTTTTGATGTAGGATTCATTTCAGTCATTTTTATTCCGTTGGACAGTATACCCTTTTTAACAGACAAACTTTATTGTTACTGCATAATTTATGAATAAGAATAACATTTTCATTGATTGATGACATGCATATTAACGTTATGGTCTATAAAAAAACATATTAACTTTATTTATTGTATAAATTTGACAAGTTTAATATAATATTTTATAAGAATAAGATTTATAAGGTTGATTAGGCAGTAATATAATGAGTTATAGAGAAAGCTTATGGATTGAAATTCTTCACTAACAATACCTATAAAAAAACAAAAAAAAAATTATAAGAAATCATATTGTTTAATAATTTGAATAGGATGTCCTTTGTTTTAGTCTGAGAGGGTTGAAATTGTTAACTTACAAAGAAAAATATTCTTCATTCCAAACTAATTAGTAATTGTTTGGGTTAGTTTTCTAAAACTATTTTCAACATTTTAGTATTTAAAAACTAAAAAACTCATTTGATTGGTGTTTTCTTAAAATAATTTTTGAAAATAGTTTTGATTTTTTAGGTTTTAAAAACCGAAAAAGGGAACAGTTTTGGTTTTCTTAAAATAGTTTTTGAAAATCTTTGGTTTTTCAGATTTGTATTTTTATTTGAAAGCTCAAAATAAAAGGAGAATAAGGGTTTGATTGGTTTGATTTTATATTTTAGTTTTTGAAAGGAGATTTCAACAATAATTTTCAAAAACTGTCTTCTTAAAGAAGAGAAAAAAAATTCATTTGGTAAATGTTATTTGAAATTTATTTTAAAAAATTAAAAATGAAAAAACTTGTTCATATTCACAAAAATGTCATTAATGAAAAGCAAAATACAATATATTCTCATTATATTTTGAGTTTTCATAACAAAAAAAGAAATTGAAAAGCAAAACTACTTACAACTAATTGTTTCTGTTTTTTAGTTTTTAAAAACTATTTTCGAAAACTACTTTAAGAAAATCATAACCAAACAACTTTTTTAGTTTTTAAATACTAAAATATTGAAAAGAGTTTTATAAAATTATTGTCAAACAAGCACTAAGTTGTTTTTTATTTTTCATTAATGACATTTTCGTAAATATAAACAAGTTTTTTCATTTTTCACATTTCCAAAACAATTTTTAAACAATTTGAAACAAGTTTTTCTTTTCTTTTCTTCCAGAAAACACTTAATGTTTGTTTGGCAACAGTTTTATAAAACTGTTTTCAGTATTTTAGTTTTTAAAAACTAAAAAACTTGCTTGGATAGTGTTTTCTAAAAACAGTTTTCGAAAACAGTTCTAGTTTTTTAGTTTTTAAAACTAAAAAACTAGAACAAAAGTAGTTTTACTTTTCAGTTTTTTGTTTTGAAAACTCAAAATATAATCAGAATATATTATTTTTTGTTTTTCATTAATGAAATTCTAAGAAACATTAACAAGTTTTTCCATTTTTACATCTTCAAAACAGTTTTCAAATATCACTTGTCAAACAAGTTTTTTTTTCTTTTCTTCTCGAAAACAGTTTTTAAAAATTATTTTTGAAAACTCTTTTTAAAAATTATTTTTGAAAACTCTTTTCAAAAACTAAAAAATAAAATCAAATCAATCAAGCCCTTAAACACTACTTTTCAAAAAGAATAAAATAATTGTGTAATGTCAGTTTAAAAAGTTATATAAAAAAAATTGTGATTTAACGATTGCATACAGTGTGTACTCTTTCAAAATCTAAAAAAAAAAATCAAATCAATCAAATCCTTAATCTTCCTTAAAAAAACATAATTTAAAAATAATCATTCTTTGTCCAAAATTACCAGTGTGGTCTAATACCTTCTTAATGTCTCTTTTTTTTTTTTCATTAATAGGTGTACCTTAATTTCCTTCTTTTTTTTTATGGAAATCATATTAATGTGTTTCTTTTTAATATAAGTAAAAAAAACTACTTTTTTTAAAAATAAAATTTATCACTTACATAAAAGTATTTACTTCACAATAATAACTAATTTTAAGCTTTAAAAATATCCATTTGTGTAAATAACTCATAAGTTATACTATCTGTATAATTTATTAATATTTAGAACATATTTAAAGTTAAATAATTTTCTTGAAACCAAGTATAAAATCATTTAATAATTCATTTTATTAACTTTGAACTATTTAATTATTATAAAATTTTACAAATTTAAGCTTTCTTGTAAGAATCGGACCATCCAGTTCGACCGAAAAATCGATGAAGCAATATAGTGTTTGGTTCCGAACAATACTGGAAAATGACCAAATAAAGAGTGTATTTGACTGGTTCACAATATTGTTTTTTAAAAATTTGAATTTTTTTAAATGAATCCCTTTTAGTTCAAAATTAATGAAAATAGATTAATTTGGTAATATGAGAGTGTATTTAGTAAAAAAAAAATTATCATTGTTAATTCATGCTTTTCTTATATTTTAAGAATTATGTCTTATTCATGCATCAAGAGTTGAATAAGTGAATCACTACTTTGCTTTACTGATTCAATTACTTGCCCAGGGTTAAAAACATTAAATATAACATAACTAATACTTTTCAATAAAAATTCATGTTAATAAAAATGTTTATTTGACAATTTTAAAAATGTTAAAATAAAATTCAGATTCTTAAACAAATTTATGATAACACTAAAATTTCATCAAAATAATGTATTTTATCACAAAGAAATTCTTAAATAAAATAAATTTTCATCATAAATTTTTTCATTAAAATACAAGATAAAAGACAACTATAATTTATTGACTAAAGAAAGATTATGTAATTAAAATTGTAGCCATTGTGAATACATCTTAATGAAAAAAAAAAAATTGTAATTGAGGCAAAGACGAGGTATTTAGACCAGGTACTAAATTATATAGGAATTCGATGCCTAAAGTTGATTACCATGTTAACTTGAGTATTTAAAAGTATTTATATCCTAATTTACTCCTAAAAACATCACAGCATTTATTTCATTTAACAATCAAATGAAGAACTACTAAGTAGAAAGCATATATTAACTTTAAATTTAATAAATTATAAAGTTTTCTAATTTACAAACCTTTCATTTACTTGTAGTTTCACTTACATTCTTTAAATCCGAAAACCTGAAAGCAAAGCAGAAAGAAGAATTTTGGCCTTATTTGAAATTTTGCTTGCTTGTGCAGAAAGAGATTAAGAAAATCCCTACAAAAATCAATGTTTATGACCTGTTTATTCTTGCATATTATTTCACTGAACGAAGCCAACATATTTAAAATTTTGAGATTCTATATAATCAAAGCTTTTTGTCTGAACTTGTGAAGTTGAATCAGCATTAACATGGATGTTTCCTTGATAGTCTTTGAGCAAATCCCTTAGGAACCTTGGAATTCATCAATCAAAAAAAGGGATAACAAGACATTATATTTTGTTATACATCTGGTTTAATCACGCCTTCTTAATATTAATCTCCTTAAGAGGCTAAAAGTGATATAAAAAGTAATTAAACTATTAACATTTAAATAAATTTTATGCTAGTTTATTAAAAAATTGGACAGAAAAAAATTCAATTTTAAACACATTTTGGTAATTCAAGAAAATATTTGCACTATCAATTCACTGGTAATTCAGCATGAAACTTTCACATTTGAGCTAGCAATTTACAGTTTACCATTTACATTTTGTTATCTTGTTTAAACTTCTATCTTAAATTCTCTTCATAACATAGGTCAGTCAAGTCTCTATTTAGCATAGCCAACAAGTCAAGCATTGAAACATACAAATTAATCTCCCTTAACAGCACTTTTTTTCAACAATGTGCTGGCAGCTAAGCCTCTTAATTATTATCAAAACAAAAACAAAAACAAAACCCCTCAGTGTTAAAAATTTTATTGTCATCTTAGCAATAATACTGAGGTCAAACAAAACTACTTTGGCATCATCTAGATTGTCATCTAACCAATAAATGTCTCATTATTTATATTAAATGATTGAATAAAAAACAACATTAAGATTATATTTAAAAGACAGATCATTAAATATGACTACAAGGTAAAACAGAATTTATGGATGGAATACTTCCCTTTATTTGTGTGAGAATTTTCAGCTCCCAAACATTATTATCTTTAAACTAATTACAGAGTTTTTCATTTAGAAAACTCTTACAAAAATTGGTGTATGCCGTTTAATGTAGAGAATACACGGTATTCTTTAGTAAAAGGCGAAAGAATAGTTCGCTTTGTATTCACTACAAGGCTCCATGATTTAGTGTACTAACAATCTTTGTGTTTTATAGTATAAGCAGTTCACTCCATGTTGCACCAAATTGGATGTGGGCCTTTGTCAGATGTCAGAAACTGAGGACAATGACCTTACTTGACCTTTCAATTTTACGAATCCTTTGCCTTAGATTCACTTACAGTTTCACTCATGTTCTTTAAATCTGAAAAACCTCAAAGCAAAGCAAAAAGAATAATTTTGGACTTTGTTGAAGCTTTTCTTCTGCAGAAAGAGATCAAGAAAATGTCTACAAATCAATGTTTATGAACTGTTAATTCTTGCATATTATTTCATTGAAAGGAACTAGCATATTTTATTTAATTTTAATAACAGTTACAAAAATCGATTCCAGCTTTCTCGAAGTTCATGTAAGACAGTTATTTGTTTAACTTTGATGTTGGAAAATACTAAATAGTTTGAAAATCCTATATCAAAAGATTTTTGCTCTGAACCAATGTTAGAGCAAATTCCTAGATACGTTGGAATTCATCAATAAAAAAAAACAATAACAAGACGTTATATTTTGTTTTACATCTGGTTTGTAAAAACAATAACATTAACCTCGTCAAGAGAGTAAACATATAAAAAAAATTAAACTACTAACATTTAAATAACTCTATAGTATTTTATTAAAATTTTGAACAGAAATCAATTCAATTTGTAACACATTCTGATAATTCTGTTCAAAACATAGGCCAGTCAGGTCCTTATTTAGCTTAAATATTCCTTCGCAACAAACTGTTTTCCATCTAAGCCACTAAATTATATCAAAACAACACCTTTCTGTGTTATTTTATTTTATTCTTATTAGCAATAATACCCTTCTGTGTTTAATTTAGATGACAGATTTACAATAATTTTAAGAGAACAATAATAAAGAAATTAATAGACAAGTTAAACCAAACTCTCAAAGAAAAATTTAAATTATAGAAGTAATAATTACAAAACTTTAAACTAAAGCTGTAGGTTGCGTGAATTTTATAGGCAAGTTAAATCAAACTCTCAAAGAAAAATTTAAATAATATTAGTAATAATTACAAAACTTGAAACTAAAAGTATAGGTTGTGTCACGTCCAGGCAATAGTGCAAAGAAAATTTTACTATCGTGTAAACTCAGTAGCAAGCTACAAAATCAGGTTCTCTTAAAAAAACAAATTTACTATCGTGTAAGTCAATGACTTACATTTCAGTTATTAAACTGATAAGAACAGATAGTACTATTCTTAGCCAAAAGGCGGAGAAAGATGTTAATTACGATGACTTGAACGGTGCATAACTGATAAGAACAGATAGTACACTTATTCTTAGCCAAAAGGAGAGAAAATGACTTGAACGGTGCATTTTATAATGAAACATTATTTATTTGTTATATGTTGTTATCTATGTGGGACTTGGAATAGTTCAATAATTTAGTCTAATCCTCCTGTGTGACAGATGGAAAATGGAAAATAATTTTACTTCTTCAAAATGGGTTTATAAACAATCTACTGCCCATAGATTCACATTAATTATATTAGAAGTATTCATTTTACTCATATAATCAATATAAAACATCATAAACCCGAGAACAAAGTCAGTTTTAGCATTAAACAATATACTTAAATTAATAAAACAAAATTTTTAATTTATAATCTTAGCACAAGAGGGGATTTGAAAATAATTTTCAACCAGCAATGCATATCTCAGTAATACATTTAACTTTGGTTCATATACTTATAACAGTTGTTTTCTGCTTCTTAAAAATTGACAAAAAAAAAATTTAATTGTTAAGTTATAAATTTTTAAGGAAATCTGATCACTCCTCTAGTTTTAATTTCATAATAATTACTCCACATAGGCCCTTCAAAAAAAAATTTAACTATGAAAGAACAAAATTTAAACTAACAATTATAGGACTTTACCCCAATGGAATGGAACATCACTTGAGATGAAAAAAGATCAGCTTTTAATAGTCTCTCTGCTAAAACAATTTCTCCACTCACTTGAAGAATGCAAGTTCTAAGCTCAACTTGTTCTTAATAATTTCAGATATATTTGTACTCAATCTCTCTGCAATATCAGAGTTATATAAACAGAATTATATATGTTGGAACAAAATGAGTAGATCAGGTCATTGACCATATCAGATTATTGGAGTTCTAACAACTAGCTTAGGAAGAAGTTCGGTCTGCACGTTGGATGATTAACAAGGCTTAAATAATATTAAGACATGAAGAAATAACTTCAGGATTAAAATGGAAATTAGACGAAATTCTTCCTCCAGAAAAATTAGAAAATCATGTTTTAAATAATATTATTGAATTCAGAGATGGGGCTGTAGAAGTAGCTTTTGCCCCTTTAAGAAGATCACTTTCATATAGATCTCCGCAGACCTCTTTTGCTACAGCAAGAAGGTCTATAGATAGATCAGGGTTCTCAATACCTAGGTCTTTGCACTATGTGGGAACTAGGTCGGATCCTACTGTTCCCCAACCAGAATATGAAGAAACAGAAAATCAACTTAATTCTCCCCAATATGAATCAGCACCAGGTCCTTCAGAATTCAATCAATTAAATGTTATTAAAAAATTCGAAATAAATAAAGATTTATTAAAAGAAGAATTTTTAAATCCCGAGAATAAAAATAAAAGAAAGTGGTTCTTTGAAAATTTCTCTCAAACAGAATTACAAGAATATCGAGAAAATTATTATAATCATTTAGAAGAAAAAGAAGAAAATATTCCTTTCTTTGATTGGTTCTCAGAAAACTGTTTCAATAATCTCCAAATTAATGTATTAAAAACCGCTGAAAAAATATGGAAAACCTCTAAAGGAGAAATTATCTATATATATATATATATATATATATATATATATATATATATATATATATATATATATATATAAAGAGAGTATAGTAATTGATTGTGTGAAGTTAATAATAGATTCAACCAATCATGTGATTTAAACCTTTAGGGAAGAAGAAAATTTTTAGGAATGTAACTTAAGCTACTTGAAAATAGACAATGAAGGTAATCCAACCTTTATGATTGAATCTGAAGAAAGTTCATATAGGTAGGAACAATTCAGTTATATTAGCACCAAAAGTGCTATGCAGCATTAATAAGAGGTTAAAATTTATAGTTGGGAATTATTAGAAAACTTTAATATTTATAAATTTTTTAATGAATTTCATGTCTTATGAGTGGTATATGATTTACAACATACATTTGGGGGTGTTTTATGATTGGTAGACCACTATTGTTGACACACCACTATTGTTTATATAGCTTGCTACAAAAGATAGGCTGTATTACATCTCATAACAATAAATTTTTCTTTACTTTTTGTAATATATGGAGAATTATTGTAAAAGAGGTTTTTATAATAATATTAAAAAGAGGAAAAGTCTTACATTGTAATTGCGTCTAAAAACCAATATAGTCATGATGATATATTTTTATTATTTATATCATTGTGTAATTAAATTCAATTAATACGTAACTGATATTATTAATTTCATTTAATTATTAATTAATTTTTAGAATGCTATTGACTGAGGAGCCTAGGTATATAACCAAAATACTATATATAATGCCTCTAGTTTCCAATACTAAACACACATAGCATATCTTACTTCTGTTTCTCTGTCTCCTCTTTTCTTATTGAGTTCGAGTTGTCAACCAGTTTTGTAGTCTCGTAACATGGTGGGATTTGTTGTATCTTGGAAGATTTTTGGATAAGTCTTTTAGGACAATATCTAGTATGTCCCAGAAGTCCTATCAATTCTTTTGTAGGATAATTTCCAAGTCAATTCCACCAAATTAATACCATTGATTGTTGTCAAGTTAACATTAACTCTAACATACATTAAATAAATAATCTCATATTACATTAGTGAATCCGAGTGACATCAAGTTAATACTTTTAATTTTACAAAAGAAATGATTTAAATAATTAAAATTACAAATTCTAAAAAATAAGGGAGTAAACTTTTCAAATTTTAAAATAAGAAACCAAAATTGCATATTTCAAAAACTAGAAAAACCTAAATTACATGTAAGGACTAATCAACAAAAGTGAGCATAGCTTCCTTATCAATCTAGTAGCTCCTCCCATTCCCCTTCACCTGCTCCTAGTTGCTTGATAGAATTAAAACCTAGTTTTTTAATAATTAAACATGCTAATCTGATTTCCTATGCATATAGTAGTTTGAACTAAAATTGTTTCAGCTACATATATGATCAACTTCAAAATTCAGTTAAGATATACTTACCAAATTCATGATCTAATTGTGTATCAGCAAATAAATATATCTTAAACAGTTAAGACGAAGTCAAGGTTAACAATCGCATTCTTCAGGTGGGCAAAACCAACTATTTGAACTTGAAGTTTCATGTTTTTGAGACAAACATAAAGACACAAGAGATAAACTAAATTGGCAGCTATAAGATACTTTGTCTTTGATATAAGGGGCTTCATTGTATCATATATCATCCTGTTCGAAAAAGCATCGGCTATGTTGCTAATCCAAAGTCATACCTTATTTTGCGTAGTGTATCCATCGGCCTATGATAAGCTCTGTGAAATGGAATTACAGTAAACATAATAAATACAAAAAGAAGGAAGAGAATTGTTAACTGTGGTGATATCAAAATTCCACACTCAATTACTTTTTTTTCCTAGCAAAATTGTGACAATGATGTTTAAATTTATAACCTGTGCATAGTAATGAAGATTTGGCATATCAATCCAACATTTACGTTGTTTATATTTTTAGACTCTCTTTTAAAGAAGTATTTTCGAATTGTATTTTCTCTCCCACAGAAAGCAAGAACATCCTAATCCCACATAGATGACTGGAGACCAAAATTGCTTGATGCTTGATTATAAAATGCATCTGTTCTTGCCAGTTTGATATTGATACATGTGTCATTGGCTGGCATCATAATTAAATTTATTTTTTCAAGGGGGAGTCTGTTTTGTTGCTTGCTATTGAGACTTTTAATTGTTGTCCTTGGTTTGCACTATTATTGCATCATTTTAGATTGATACCGGAGATGAAAATAAACATTTTAGATTGAAGCTTCATATTTCATGACAAATATAAAGATACCTGAGATGAAAATAAACTTGGCAATGCCAAAAAGTTTTGTTTTGATATAATTAAGGGGGTTTCATTTTCGTTGTATTATCTATAGCTAAGTTGCAGGCTTGACTGCCAGTATATTGCTGAAAAACATTTTGTAGTAAAATTCGAGGCATACAAGTATTTGACTGATTGGCTATGCTTTGCAGGCTTGACTGCCAGTATATTGCTGAAAAACATTTTGTAGTAAAATTCGAGGCATACAAGTATTTGACTGATTGGCTATGCTAGTTAATAACAACTTCACTGGCCTATGTTTGACCTGACTTCAAATGTTCTTAGAATTGAATTACCAGAATGTGTTACAAATTGATGAACAGGACCATTGAGTATGAAGATGCTAAAATTGAAGGATCAAGCAAGGTCATTCCCCTTTGTTTCTGACATCTGATAAAGGCCCATGGTGATAAATTATTCTATAATTAGTTTAAAATTTCAAAATGAATGTGAATTTAATTATATGAAGTTATAGAATTTTATATATATATATATATTAATCAAATAGATTCTGGAACTGATAATTCTTACAAAAGAATGATGTGGAATTAAAATCTTATGAACTCTCGTCTACTTTGGAGTCAAATCCAATAATTGGTCCAAGTCCAGAAAATCTATCCCTTACATAAAATTAACCATTGAATATATACAGTAAAAAGTATTTTTTTTTAATAAAACCTGATTTGGTGAATACGTTTTATTCTGATTTCTTTAACTTGAAATATTCACTTCCATGAGAAAAAGCTTTGCTTTGACCTAGTTTTCTCTGTTGTGCTGAAATTAGTACTGACAAATGCGTAAACTAATATAGTCAAAATTCATCCAAAATTTCATATCTTTTAAAACCTTATATGCTTTAAATTAATTTAATCATAAAACCTATTTTATACTAAAAGCTTATTTAAATTTCATAAATGAAATTACATACTAACATCTTACCTATTTCAAGCTTGTTGAACTTCTTCTAAGTTTCTCCTTTTTATCTTCTTGATATTCTGAACACACCTCGTAATATTATCTTCTTTGCTTGTAGAATAGAAGAGAAGTCGGTGCTTTCTTTTTCTGCTACTCTAACATCAGAGGGTGATTCTTTTTTAGGTGATTTTTCATATGCTTAAACATGATTCTATATCTACAAGTTTCTACACATAACAGTTTCCCATAACGTTACATTTTTTTTTTTGAGCCAGATTTATTTAATTTTTTTATGCTAGGTAATTCTACTCCACAGCTTAATCTTGTGATTATAAAGATTTTAATAATATTTGGCTTTTATCTTGAAGCATCCATCTTTTTCATCAGAAATTTATTAATTTGTGAGTCTCTTCCAAGTTAACTCTCACGTTCACATAAATCATATATGATTCATAAAGATTTTACAGAACATATAATATTGTTTTTTATATACTGTCCAGAACTGGAAGTATGACAGTGAAATTTTAGTTCTGATGATAATCCTTCATTCCAGGATTAATCCAAATATTCATAAATCATCCAGCAATGCCAGAATAATGTTTGTGTGTTAAAAGTTATACTGCCATAAGAGTAAAGATGGAATAAGGCAAATCAATCTTATTTTAAATGGAATTTTCAAGTGATTACCTCTCTGCTTAGACAGACCAAAGCTACCTAGCAGGTTCTACTCTGCACAGAATGAATCCCACATCAAAACCATAGATAGAGTATCACAAAACATGAAGTACAAATATGAAACACCTCGCACTAAATTACATACTTACCTGGACGGGGTCAATGGATGATCATTAAGGTCCATGGCCTAGGAAAGTGACCTCCATTGCACTTGGGAGGGGTGCTTCCCTAAGGTCTGCCCAAGTGGTGGAGCCTACGTCATAATTTGTGGTAGTTGAGGCTTGCGTTCGCGCAGCCTCTTTCAGTCAGTTATTAAAATTGTAGTCCAGATTGCTTGTTTATTTCAAGGTTCTCTAATTTTTAATGAAATTTACATTTAAAAGCTATAGAAAAGAGTAGATTTGCAGATGTGTTATAGTAGAGACAGCTGATGTAGTAACATTGATAACTGTTTTAATTAGTGGTAAACATTGGCTTTTAAATTATACAATCACATAACATTGGCTTGTAAATTTTTTCTCTTTTTGAATTAGAATATTAAAGTCTTCCACATACATGAAAAGAGTGTTTATCAGTATCAAAGTCATGGAAAAATGATGACAGTATTAAAGCATGGTAACTTTTTTATAATTGTATTATGAGCTTTAACTGTCAGTTGACAGCATTAACATCTGTTACATGTGAAACATGGGAGCGATGAGGCAACGTGATGATGAGTATCAAATTTATGAAAAAATGATAACAGTATTAAAACATGGTAACTTTTTTATAATTGTATTGTGAGCTTTAACTGTCAGCTGACAGCATTAACATCTGTTACATGTGAGGCATGGGAGCGATGAGGCAATGTGATGATGAGTATCAAAGTTATGAAAAAATGATAACAGTATTAAAACATGGTAACTTTTTTATAATTGTATTGTGAGCTTTAACTGTCAGCTGACAGCATTAACATCTGTTACATGTGAGGCATGGGAGCGATGAGGCAATGTGATAATGAGTATCAAAGTTATGAAAAAATGATAACAGTACTAAAACATGGTAACTTTTTTATAATTGTATTGTGAGCTTTAACTGTCAGCTGACAGCATTAACATCTGTTACATGTGAGGCATGGGAGCGATGAGGCAATGTGATGATGAGTATCAAAGTTATGAAAAAATGATAACAGTATTAAAACATGGTAACTTTTTTATAATTGTATTGTGAGCTTTAACTGTCAGCTGACAGCATTAACATCTGTTACATGTGAGGCATGGGAGCGATGAGGCATGTGATGATGAGAAAATAACTTGGCAAATGGTAAACTTTCTATTCTGCTACATGACTTTAGTCTTTATTTGTTTTTTAGATAAGCAAAATTGAATATAGGGTGTGGCAGGTACATACAACCAAGTTCAAGTCTCCAAGGCTTTAGTCTTACTTTAATAGCTTTGTCAGAAAACTCACTTTATATCATAGTTACATAATTATTTTAGAAAGGTATTCATTTCCTGAGTCAGACACATTGATTTATTATGTAAATATTTTCGTAATCAAAGTTTGTAATCTAACCTTTTAGATGAATTCTGTACACTCTTCTCATAATTTTTGGATTGATTTTGTTTCAGTTTACTCATGGACTTACGATAGACTGATATTTGGTTGAAGTTATTGATGAATCTCACAGGATCCATATTATATTTAGGATTGTTTGTACGGTGGGAGTGGTCTGAAACTAATAATATCCTGATTTAAGTTCTATTTGGATAAGCATTTTTAATATAAAAAATTATAATTTTTTAAAAATATGTGAGTTTTTTTAAATGAATTTTAACTAACATGTAAAAGCTTTCATTTATATATATATATATATATATATATAAATATAAATGTGGAATTTTTTAAAAATTAACTTATCATTTAAGATAATTTAAAAAATTGTTTTGATTTTTTTTTTTTTTGTATTTTTTCCCATAAGAATGCTGATGGAAAAAATTATCCAAATAAGTGATAGTATGTACTTATGACAATCAGAGTTTAAAGAAATCAGGCTTCAGAAAGTTAAAAGTGACTTCTTAAAGCTTTGGTGATGCATTCTCACACAACAAAGGCAAATTATTCCAAATAATTATGGTTCTTGTACTTGCCATGACTGTGCCTTTCTATCAATCAAATTCAAGACTTTAATTAGTTGTGACTAAGGTTGAGTCATCCCACTTATGGGTCAAGAATAATTTTCTAGCTGTCTTCACATTGGTGATTCTATGATACAAGGAAGGAACTATCAACCTAAGTGAACAGAGAGTTTCATTCGTACCTATGATAAACAAAAAGCCTTGTTAATCATCCAACGTGCAGACCGAACTTCTTCCTAAGCTAGTTGTTAGAACTCCAATAATCTGATATGGTCAATGACCTGATCTACTCATTTTGTTCCAACATATATAATTCTGTTTATATAACTCTGATATTGCAGAGAGATTGAGTACAAATATATCTGAAATTATTAAGAACAAGTTGAGCTTAGAACTTGCATTCTTCAAGTGAGTGGAGAAATTGTTTTAGCAGAGAGACTATTAAAAGCTGATCTTTTTTCATCTCAAGTGATGTTCCATTCTTTACTCAGAAAGGACTCCCATTGGGGTAAAGTCATATAATTGTTAGTTTAAATTTTGTTCTTTCATAGTTAAATTTTTTTTTGAAGGGCCTATGTGGAGTAATTATTATGAAATTAAAACTAGAGGAGTGATCAGATTTCCTTAAAAATTTATAACTTAACAATTAAATTTTTTTTTTGTCAATTTTTAAGAAGCAGAAAACAACTGTTATAAGTATATGAACCAAAGTTAAATGTATTACTGAGATATGCATTGCTGGTTGAAAATTATTTTCAAATCCCCTCTTGTGCTAAGATTATAAATTAAAAATTTTGTTTTATTAATTTAAGTATATTGTTTAATGCTAAAACTGACTTTGTTCTCGGGTTTATGATGTTTTATATTGATTATATGAGTAAAATGAATACTTCTAATATAATTAATGTGAATCTATGGGCAGTAGATTGTTTATAAACCCATTTTGAAGAAGTAAAATTATTTTCCATTTTCCATCTGTCACACAGGAGGATTAGACTAAATTATTGAACTATTCCAAGTCCCACATAAATAACAACATATAACAAATAAATAATGTTTCATTATAAAATGCACCGTTCAAGTCATTTTCTCCCCTTTTGGCTAAGAATAAGTGTACTATCTGTTCTTATCAGTTATGCACCGTTCAAGTCATCGTAATTAACATCTTTCTCCGCCTTTTGGCTAAGAATAGTACTATCTGTTCTTATCAGTTTAATAACTGAAATGTAAGTCATTGACTTACACGATAGTAAATTTGTTTTTTTAAGAGAACCTGATTTTGTAGCTTGCTACTGAGTTTACACGATAGTAAAATTTTCTTTGCACTATTGCCTGGACGTGACACAACCTATACTTTTAGTTTCAAGTTTTGTAATTATTACTAATATTATTTAAATTTTTCTTTGAGAGTTTGATTTAACTTGCCTATAAAATTCACGCAACCTACAGCTTTAGTTTAAAGTTTTGTAATTATTACTTCTATAATTTAAATTTTTCTTTGAGAGTTTGGTTTAACTTGTCTATTAATTTCTTTATTATTGTTCTCTTAAAATTATTGTAAATCTGTCATCTAAATTAAACACAGAAGGGTATTATTGCTAATAAGAATAAAATAAAATAACACAGAAAGGTGTTGTTTTGATATAATTTAGTGGCTTAGATGGAAAACAGTTTGTTGCGAAGGAATATTTAAGCTAAATAAGGACCTGACTGGCCTATGTTTTGAACAGAATTATCAGAATGTGTTACAAATTGAATTGATTTCTGTTCAAAATTTTAATAAAATACTATAGAGTTATTTAAATGTTAGTAGTTTAATTTTTTTTATATGTTTACTCTCTTGACGAGGTTAATGTTATTGTTTTTACAAACCAGATGTAAAACAAAATATAACGTCTTGTTATTGTTTTTTTTTATTGATGAATTCCAACGTATCTAGGAATTTGCTCTAACATTGGTTCAGAGCAAAAATCTTTTGATATAGGATTTTCAAACTATTTAGTATTTTCCAACATCAAAGTTAAACAAATAACTGTCTTACATGAACTTCGAGAAAGCTGGAATCGATTTTTGTAACTGTTATTAAAATTAAATAAAATATGCTAGTTCCTTTCAATGAAATAATATGCAAGAATTAACAGTTCATAAACATTGATTTGTAGACATTTTCTTGATCTCTTTCTGCAGAAGAAAAGCTTCAACAAAGTCCAAAATTATTCTTTTTGCTTTGCTTTGAGGTTTTTCAGATTTAAAGAACATGAGTGAAACTGTAAGTGAATCTAAGGCAAAGGATTCGTAAAATTGAAAGGTCAAGTAAGTTCATTGTCCTCAGTTTCTGACATCTGACAAAGGCCCACATCCAATTTGGTGCAACATGGAGTGAACTGCTTATACTATAAAACACAAAGATTGTTAATACACTAAATCATGGAGCCTTTTAGTGAATACAAAGCGAACTATTCTTTCGCCTTTTACTAAAGAATACCGTGTATTCTCTTCATTAAACGGCATACACCAATTTTTGTAAGAGTTTTCTAAATGAAAAACTCTGTAATTAGTTTAAAGATAATAATGTTTGGGAGCTGAAAATTCTCACACAAATAAAGGGAAGTATTCCATCCATAAATTCTGTTTTACCTTGTAGTCATATTTAATGATCTGTCTTTTAAATATAATCTTAATGTTGTTTTTTATTCAATCATTTAATATAAATAATGAGACATTTATTGGTTAGATGACAATCTAGATGATGCCAAAGTAGTTTTGTTTGACCTCAGTATTATTGCTAAGATGACAATAAAATTTTTAACACTGAGGGGTTTTGTTTTTGTTTTTGTTTTGATAATAATTAAGAGGCTTAGCTGCCAGCACATTGTTGAAAAAAAGTGCTGTTAAGGGAGATTAATTTGTATGTTTCAATGCTTGACTTGTTGGCTATGCTAAATAGAGACTTGACTGACCTATGTTATGAAGAGAATTTAAGATAGAAGTTTAAACAAGATAACAAAATGTAAATGGTAAACTGTAAATTGCTAGCTCAAATGTGAAAGTTTCATGCTGAATTACCAGTGAATTGATAGTGCAAATATTTTCTTGAATTACCAAAATGTGTTTAAAATTGAATTTTTTTCTGTCCAATTTTTTAATAAACTAGCATAAAATTTATTTAAATGTTAATAGTTTAATTACTTTTTATATCACTTTTAGCCTCTTAAGGAGATTAATATTAAGAAGGCGTGATTAAACCAGATGTATAACAAAATATAATGTCTTGTTATCCCTTTTTTTGATTGATGAATTCCAAGGTTCCTAAGGGATTTGCTCAAAGACTATCAAGGAAACATCCATGTTAATGCTGATTCAACTTCACAAGTTCAGACAAAAAGCTTTGATTATATAGAATCTCAAAATTTTAAATATGTTGGCTTCGTTCAGTGAAATAATATGCAAGAATAAACAGGTCATAAACATTGATTTTTGTAGGGATTTTCTTAATCTCTTTCTGCACAAGCAAGCAAAATTTCAAATAAGGCCAAAATTCTTCTTTCTGCTTTGCTTTCAGGTTTTCGGATTTAAAGAATGTAAGTGAAACTACAAGTAAATGAAAGGTTTGTAAATTAGAAAACTTTATAATTTATTAAATTTAAAGTTAATATATGCTTTCTACTTAGTAGTTCTTCATTTGATTGTTAAATGAAATAAATGCTGTGATGTTTTTAGGAGTAAATTAGGATATAAATACTTTTAAATACTCAAGTTAACATGGTAATCAACTTTAGGCATCGAATTCCTATATAATTTAGTACCTGGTCTAAATACCTCGTCTTTGCCTCAATTACAATTTTTTTTTTTTTCATTAAGATGTATTCACAATGGCTACAATTTTAATTACATAATCTTTCTTTAGTCAATAAATTATAGTTGTCTTTTATCTTGTATTTTAATGAAAAAATTTATGATGAAAATTTATTTTATTTAAGAATTTCTTTGTGATAAAATACATTATTTTGATGAAATTTTAGTGTTATCATAAATTTGTTTAAGAATCTGAATTTTATTTTAACATTTTTAAAATTGTCAAATAAACATTTTTATTAACATGAATTTTTATTGAAAAGTATTAGTTATGTTATATTTAATGTTTTTAACCCTGGGCAAGTAATTGAATCAGTAAAGCAAAGTAGTGATTCACTTATTCAACTCTTGATGCATGAATAAGACATAATTCTTAAAATATAAGAAAAGCATGAATTAACAATGATAATTTTTTTTTTACTAAATACACTCTCATATTACCAAATTAATCTATTTTCATTAATTTTGAACTAAAAGGGATTCATTTAAAAAAATTCAAATTTTTAAAAAACAATATTGTGAACCAGTCAAATACACTCTTTATTTGGTCATTTTCCAGTATTGTTCGGAACCAAACACTATATTGCTTCATCGATTTTTCGGTTGAACTGGATGGTCCGATTCTTACAAGAAAGCTTAAATTTGTAAAATTTTATAATAATTAAATAGTTCAAAGTTAATAAAATGAATTATTAAATGATTTTATACTTGGTTTCAAGAAAATTATTTAACTTTAAATATGTTCTAAATATTAATAAATTATACAGATAGTATAACTTATGAGTTATTTACACAAATGGATATTTTTAAAGCTTAAAATTAGTTATTATTGTGAAGTAAATACTTTTATGTAAGTGATAAATTTTATTTTTAAAAAAAGTAGTTTTTTTTACTTATATTAAAAAGAAACACATTAATATGATTTCCATAAAAAAAAAGAAGGAAATTAAGGTACACCTATTAATGAAAAAAAAAAAAGAGACATTAAGAAGGTATTAGACCACACTGGTAATTTTGGACAAAGAATGATTATTTTTAAATTATGTTTTTTTTAAGGAAGATTAAGGATTTGATTGATTTGATTTTTTTTTTTAGATTTTGAAAGAGTACACACTGTATGCAATCGTTAAATCACAATTTTTTTTATATAACTTTTTAAACTGACATTACACAATTATTTTATTCTTTTTGAAAAGTAGTGTTTAAGGGCTTGATTGATTTGATTTTATTTTTTAGTTTTTGAAAAGAGTTTTCAAAAATAATTTTTAAAAAGAGTTTTCAAAAATAATTTTTAAAAACTGTTTTCGAGAAGAAAAGAAAAAAAACTTGTTTGACAAGTGATATTTGAAAACTGTTTTGAAGATGTAAAAATGGAAAAACTTGTTAATGTGTCTTAGAATTTCATTAATGAAAAACAAAAAATAATATATTCTGATTATATTTTGAGTTTTCAAAACAAAAAACTGAAAAGTAAAACTACTTTTGTTCTAGTTTTTTAGTTTTTAAAAACTAAAAAACTAGAACTGTTTTCGAAAACTGTTTTTAGAAAACACTATCCAAGCAAGTTTTTTAGTTTTTAAAAACTAAAATACTGAAAACAGTTTTATAAAACTGTTGCCAAACAAACATTAAGTGTTTTCTGGAAGAAAAGAAAAGAAAAACTTGTTTCAAATTGTTTAAAAATTGTTTTGGAAATGTGAAAAATGAAAAAACTTGTTTATATTTACGAAAATGTCATTAATGAAAAATAAAAAACAACTTAGTGTTTGTTTGACAATAATTTTATAAAACTCTTTTCAATATTTTAGTATTTAAAAACTAAAAAAGTTGTTTGGTTATGATTTTCTTAAAGTAGTTTTCGAAAATAGTTTTTAAAAACTAAAAAACAGAAACAATTAGTTGTAAGTAGTTTTGCTTTTCAATTTCTTTTTTTGTTATGAAAACTCAAAATATAATGAGAATATATTGTATTTTGCTTTTCATTAATGACATTTTTGTGAATATGAACAAGTTTTTTCATTTTTAATTTTTTAAAATAAATTTCAAATAACATTTACCAAATGAATTTTTTTTCTCTTCTTTAAGAAGACAGTTTTTGAAAATTATTGTTGAAATCTCCTTTCAAAAACTAAAATATAAAATCAAACCAATCAAACCCTTATTCTCCTTTTATTTTGAGCTTTCAAATAAAAATACAAATCTGAAAAACCAAAGATTTTCAAAAACTATTTTAAGAAAACCAAAACTGTTCCCTTTTTCGGTTTTTAAAACCTAAAAAATCAAAACTATTTTCAAAAATTATTTTAAGAAAACACCAATCAAATGAGTTTTTTAGTTTTTAAATACTAAAATGTTGAAAATAGTTTTAGAAAACTAACCCAAACAATTACTAATTAGTTTGGAATGAAGAATATTTTTCTTTGTAAGTTAACAATTTCAACCCTCTCAGACTAAAACAAAGGACATCCTATTCAAATTATTAAACAATATGATTTCTTATAATTTTTTTTTTGTTTTTTTATAGGTATTGTTAGTGAAGAATTTCAATCCATAAGCTTTCTCTATAACTCATTATATTACTGCCTAATCAACCTTATAAATCTTATTCTTATAAAATATTATATTAAACTTGTCAAATTTATACAATAAATAAAGTTAATATGTTTTTTTATAGACCATAACGTTAATATGCATGTCATCAATCAATGAAAATGTTATTCTTATTCATAAATTATGCAGTAACAATAAAGTTTGTCTGTTAAAAAGGGTATACTGTCCAACGGAATAAAAATGACTGAAATGAATCCTACATCAAAACAAACAGTTAGACCAGCACAAAACATGACATACAAATATGAAATATCTCACACAGAAGAACATACTTACCTTGAATTGCTTTGTTATATAGTGATCTGAAACTGATAAATTTGAAATTGGATTGTCCCTTACAGACTGACTATAATGGTATAAATCAATGAGTTGATAACTTTCTATAATTGTAAACCATTTGTTGTTTCCTACATAACTATTAAAGTGTGCATTGCTGGTTGAAAACTATTTTCTAATCTCCTCTTATGCAGGGTTGGTTATCTTGCACAGACCTTTGAAAATATTTGAAATGTCTCCTTTGAGATAAAATCATAAGATTATAAATTTAAAATTTTAATTTATTATTATTGTAAGTGTATTGTTTAATGCAAAAAACAACTTTATTTTTTGCTTTATGATGTTTTATATTGATTATATTGGTAAAATGAATACTTCTAAAATAATTAATGAATACATCAAAATGATAATTGATTATATTTGGTTAAAACTATACATCTCACTGGGTTAGTAAATGAAGATTGTCTGTGAAATAGCAATAAGAATGGGATAACACTACCTATTTAAAGTACATATGTGATTTTTTTTTTTTTTTAAAGTGGTAAATATATATACTGTTCAAGCTCCTCACTATCAAGTATCAACCTAGAGCTGGTAGCTGTCTGTGTTTTATTATTGGCTTTTCCTTTAAAAAAATGTTTTTTATTCCAGTTTCTTTCTAAACTACTCATGCCTAGATTGAGTTTATTCTAACTGAGTTGTGACAGTTAAGGTGAAACCCAACTGCAGTAGATTGTTTATAAATCTTATTTAAAGAAGTTGAATTGTTACCTTGGAGTCCCGTGGTGGTCACAAGGGGATCAGACTAAATTATTGAACTATTCGAAGTCCCACATTGATCGCAAGACATAAAAATACATCATATTTCATAATAAAATGCACCCTCTAAGTCGTGGCAATTCATACCTTTCTCGGCCTTTTGGCTAAGATCAAGTGTAGTATCTGTTCTTATCAGTTTAATATCTGATATGTGAGTCATTGACTCACGTGATATTAAATTTATTTTTTCGAGGGAAGAATCTGTTATAGTAGCTTGCTACGGAGATTCTTAGGTGTCATCCATGTTTAGCACTGTTGCTTGGAATGGACACACCCTACACTTTTAGTTTAAATTTTTTAATTGTTAATTTTTTTTATTTTGTTTTTTGTTTAAATTTTTTAGTTGTTAAATGTTTTTTATTTTAATTTTTGTAATATTGTAAAGTGCAACTTTTCAATAAAATTAGGATCTGCTGCCTTTTTAGTTTATGTAAAATTGATGTAGATGATGCCAAGAGGTTTTGTTTTTGCTTTGGTATAATTAAGGGGGCTTCATTGTATTATCTATAGTGTTTTGTTTTTGTTATCATATAATTAAGGATTGTATTTTTTATAGCTTAATTGCAGACTTAGCTGCCAGCATTTTATCTATAGCTTAAACAGGATCATCAATCAATGCTAGTTCTCCCTCACTTGAATTCCAAAGTGAGAGTAGTAATATATCTACATTATAACATATTTCTTATCAACTTAAAGAAATGCACAAGATATCTAAAATTTCTCATGAGAAGAATGCAAGTTTAAATTCTTCGGATCTGGCCGTATAAGAAATCTTGTTTTAAGATGGTAATTATATAGTTGAATATTTGGAGGTTTTCAATTTGTTAAAGTTACATGTACCAAAAGTCAAACTTTTATTTTGAAAACACGAGTTCTTTTCAAATGGATAGACAGAATTGGAGCATAAAATTCAATATGGGAATCTTTTGCAATATTTAAACATAAACATGGTCAGCATGTTCAACATAAATTGAATAAAAAATAAACAAAATGTTTCAGTATGGATGTTCAACATTAATGGAATAAAAGATAAACAATGTCTCACTCCTTTTGGAACAACTTGTATTTTCAAATTCATTTTTCATGCCACAAGAATCCATCACAATTCTTCACAAAGTGACATTGATTTTTTTTTTCAGAATTACAAGGTAACTTTAACAAATTGAAGAACTCCAAATATTCAGCTATATAATTACCATCTTAAAACATATTTCTCATAAAGCCAGAAAAGTTACCTGAAGAATTTAAACTTGCATTCTTCTCATAACAAATTTTAGATATATTGTGCATTTCTTTAAGTTGATAGGAAGCATATAAATTTTAGATATATTGCTAGTTCTCCTCTTTACGTATTTATCCGTAAGGTTTTGTGTTTTTGTTTTATATAATGAAGGGGCTTGGTTGATCTATAGTTTATCTGCAATTTAGATAGAAGTCTAAACTACACATAATAAACGTAAATTGTAGATTGCGAGCTACACAAATGTGGAAGTTTCATGCTGAATTACTAGTGAATTGATTGTGCAAATATTTTGTTGGATTACCAATGTGTTACAAATTAAATTTTTTTCTGTTCAATTTTTAAATAAAATATTATAGAACTATTTAAATGTTAATAGTTTAATTACTTTTTTTATATTACTTTTAGTCTCTAAAAGAGGTTAATATTATTTTTTATAAAAAAAACTGATTTCTAGGATTAATATTAAAAAGGCATGATCTAAACCAGATATACAACAAAATATAATGTTTTGTTATTCCATTTTTTAATCGATGAATTCCAAGATATCTAGGATCGATTGAAATCTCGCAAGAGAAAAATCTTCAGATCTGAGCGATATGGGAAAGGAGAGTAGTAACAGTAACCCGGTTCCAATGTTGCAGTGGCTGAATCGAATGGTTTCAGAACCTTACTATCTCTTCCATTTCTTAACTTTCTTCTCTTACTTCGTCATTCGCAGTTCTGCAACGCAAGTTTTAGCGCCTCATCTCACTCACCATCTTCTTCGTCGCGTAACTCTCTCTCTTTCTTTCTCTCTCTAACACTCGCACGTGTCACGTGTCTCTTTGCGATTTCTTAGTAGCTCCCTCTTTCGCAGGAATTACAAACGCTGTTGGTGTTCGCGTTGTTGGCTTTCATCAAGGTACTTGCTGTTGGAATTTAAAATCAGATTGGATTTGTCGTTATTTTTTTTATCCTTAGCAATCAAACATGGATCAGGATTTAGAAGAGATTTGGACATTTAATGCGGGTGTGTTTGGTTTTACGTAGCAAACTTGATTCTGAACCATAATTGCTTTTAGATCAATTTTCATATGTTTGGTTTTAGGTTGGCGAAGAAGAATCCAGTATTGATTCTGGGTCCAGAATTCATTTTGAGTAAATCGATGTAGAGTAGCTTCTGTTCTCGATCAGGAATTTTACAGAGTTTGAACCTTTAACTTGTTTTTATAATAATACCCCAAACATAAATTGACCATCTCAAAGTGGGTGTTTCATTTTGCCTTCAAAAATTGATTCTCGACTTGAAATTGATTCCGAACAAATTGACATGTTTGATCTTGCGTCGGAGAAGAATCCAGAATTGATTTTGAGTTGAAATTTTGTCAATGTTCAACTAAACATCACTGATTTTCATTTCATGATTATGTTTGCCTTAAAATTTACTAGATGATAGACCCCCTCAAGGTTATATATTTGTGAATTGAATGTGATTTTACAATAACTCAGGTCGAGAATAGACATTTTATTTGAGGTCATAAACCCCTTGACATCATAGGTTTGCACCATATCATATCAACTAAAGTAAATCCCTTGACGTCGTAGATTTCTGAATTGAAGGTGATTTTTCATTTTGCATTCTATATACAATAACTCATAGGTTTACAATAATTCATGCATCCTACCAAATCAACTAAAGTAGACTAGCAATTTACATTTTATTTGTTCAAAAGAATGCAGAGAAATGTTATAGTGGTATACACAATGCATATATATTTTATTTGTTAAACTAGATTTGTCGCACTTATGAATATGTGTTGCGTATAGCACTGTAATATTTTTCTGCATTCTTTTACACCAATAAAATGTGAATTGCTAGTTATACAATTCAACTATTAGACTTGTGTTGTTATTTATTAGGATTTAATTTATTTTGTGCAGTAATGCCACGAGTTATGTGAGATATTTAGTTTTTTCTTTGTATTCCATAGTAATCTAACTCATATACTACGTTCAACAAACTGAGCTAGTAGGCCCACTTCACGTATGTAAGTCCAATGACATTTCAGCAAGCCTTTTAAGGGTTTGCTAGGTAAAAGGGGTTTTGCACATTAAATGTGAATGGCATAAAGTTAGAGCATTTTTTGCTGCCATATAGCCAAGAAGAAATCTTTCTGCATTCATGAATCAACTAACTTCTAGTTTTGTTATTATGTGTGTATTGTCTAGTTCGTTGATTTAGTGGATATGATCTATCAACTGTTGTTTCTCATTCTGTTGCTATCCACCTTGGACATATGTATGCAGTGTATTTAATTCTATTGTTTTGTTATAGGTAGCAAAAGAAGAAACATGGGAAGCCTTTATAGCTGATGCACTTTTCCTTGCCAAGGTAATCACAATTAATTCATTTGCAGAACTTTTACTGCTTCCTTCATTAATTTGTAAATCACTTTTCCCTTGCCCCATTTTATTACAGAGACAGGGTTCTAACTTTTTATTTTTTAATATGTATGTTTCATATGTTGAATTGCCTTCTTGCTGCGCACTACCTGTGGTTTCATCTCTTTCTATGTCTATTTGGTTGTTCTCAAACCTATCTTATCTTAATATTTCCAGATTTGTCTTTTTCTCGTAGCCTTTACAATGGATCGCCGCTTAGCCATTTGGTATATTCTTGTATTTTTAGGTGGGTAGTTTCATTTATTTTGTGCTTGTCAAGTTTCAAGTTCTGTTTCCTTTTATTATTCACACAGCATTTTGTTTTCTTGCAATAAAATTTCAACTATCAAGTATGCACCACAAACCATGATAAAATTATTTTTATTATTTAAAAAATAACATTTTATATATTTTTTCAATATTTTTGTGATTTAAAAAAATGTCTTTTTAACATTGTACAGTTGATTGTGCTTGTGTTGTGTATTTTTTTATTAATTTTAAGATCTGCATCTGATACCTGTTGAAAGTTAATGACAGACTGATTATACACTCCATTTAATATATGTGTAGTTATGATTATTTTCTGTGTTGCAGTGATGCATATGTTAACACAACAACCTCCATTCCAAGGACTAGGTACTGTTAGCTTTGTTTGGCTTATTTCCCTTTATGTTTTTGTTATTTAAGCATCTTCATAGTTGAAACTGTCATAAAGATATACATGAATTCATTATGTTATTATAATTTATAATCAGAGATCATTTGATTAAATTCTGTTTCTTGTTGATTAATTCTTACAGGTTCGTCTAACAAGCTAACACCTTTGCAGTTGGAAAGCCTGCTCACAGATGGGACAACTACAAGATTGTGGCTGGTGCGTATCTTCAGTCGAATGGAATTGCTTTCTGAATCTTACAAAAATCTGCAATGTTAGTTTTACTGAATGCACTATGATGATGACCTTTGGGAAACAGTGTGGTTCAATAACTATATTTATATAATGTACTAATTATTTTTACTAATTTTCTGTCTTTTTTTTTTTTGGGGGTGGGGGGTTATTTGGGGGAATTGATTGGGGTAAAATGTGGTAGATGAGAAGAATTTACTTTTGTTTTTTTCCCTTTTTGCAACAGTGGTCAACTAGTAACGCTTATAGGTTGTAGTGTTGTTCTATAGCTATATAATGCCTTTAATTCTGTTTAAACCTATTTTGCATCAGATTATCACACTACCCATTTTGAAAGAGTAGAAAGTAAGTTGTGATTCATGTTTTAGTTCTCTTTTTTTCCTCTTAGTTTTATCCATTTTTCATTCTTTCTGTGAGTTGCCAGGTGGAATTCCGTGCTTCATATTCACCTGCTTGCATTCGTTCAAGTCGGCAATTTCCTGAGCTTTCAATTACGTATGCTTCTCCTTGACTTTTGTTTAGTGTACTTTTTTAAGGTTGTACTTTCTTACCTTATATGAGTAGCTTTTATGCCTTTCACCAACTAGGTTTAAAAGCTGTCTAAACATCAAAAGTTTTTTGCTTTGGGTAAACTTTTTTTTTTTTTTTGTATTCTGTTTTTTCTTTTGTGGAAACAAACATTTGATTATAGTTTTTTATTACAAAACAGGAAAAATGCGGCAACTTTATTTTGTAATAAAAAACCTTAACCAAATTTTTTTTCTTCAGCCTTTCATCAATTACCTGTTTCCAGAATTGGTGGAAATGAACATTTGCTTTTCAAATCTGGCCCCAGTTTTTCCTTCAAACCTGACCAAACGCATTTTGGAATTTATTTTCTGTTCAAATTGAAAATGAAAGTAGGAAGTCCACAAACTAAACACTCAAATTATTGAGTTTAAGAGAGATTCTACATTCAAATGCTAAGCAATCTCATTTTTCTTCTCTTGTTTTGCTTGAGCGATACTAAAACTACATGAAGTAGTATTAAAATCCCACATCAGCTAGGTAACATGTATATGGACAAAGTACTCCTTATAATGATTAGACAATTATCCTTCTTGAGTTAGATGGAACTACGTGAGACCCAGTCTTTTCTGATTTCTGAATTCTGATATGCTACTAAAACCTATCCATTACCAAGATATTATATTAGGGAAACTTCTTACTATATACACAGCAAGTATAGGTTATTAAGAAGTCAAATAATTTGGTGACAGAATTTATATATCCTTCATCAGCAATTTTCTTGAAAAAAATGTTGTGACAAGCAGCTTTTGACGTATATTCATGTTTCCTGCAGATATTCAAGCAAAAATTTATCATTTGGAACAGTTGATCTTGGTCTCTTTCCCAATGCTGCTGAAAGATTTGGAATATCTCTAAGTGGTACTGTTATTATCGATAGCCATTTGAATTTGGTTTCCCTTTTTTCATTAAATATTTTTTCTGCTTTTACTGTTCTGTTTTAGTTATTAGGAATTTATATATATATATGATGCTTTGTGATTGTCAGGAAGCATGGGTCAGCTTCCAACATATATCTTATTTGAGAATGCAGCTGAAGTTGCCCGTTTTCCAGAGTTGGATTTTGAAGCTACATATTTTAACCCTAAAATTACAAAGGTATCTTTCATAAGTAGGATATGCTATTTTGAACTAACAAAGCCAAGTAGTCAATCCTTGTTTGTATAAATTTCACCATAAATATTTTATTGAAGAAATAAATAAAAAAGATAAGATGAGTTGAGTTTCTTCCATAATTAAAATCAATTTATACATCTTGCTTTTGGGGAAGTTAGAAAAAAATACTTTTATATAAATTAAGTGTGTAAGTTGATATTTAACTTTTTGGACAAAATAATTCATTTCACATATTTTTTGTGTAAATAATGTTTTTGGTTTTAGCCCTCTAAAATATCTCCCTCCAAAATTTTTCTTCTCATCTAAAAAATTTAACATGTTACTGTTTGAAAGATTAAACACTAATTCTATTTAAAACATTTGTATAATAGTTTTAAAAAATGGTCATAGTCCATATTAAAACTCTATTAACTTACTGGATTTATTAATGGAATTAACATATTAGATGAATTGAAAAATTTTAAAACTGAAATATATATTTCAGACTGTACTTTCCAAAATGTGAAAAATGGGTGTACAAATTAAAATGCTGGGTGCAGAACCAAATACTGTCTCTTTTCTTGCATTTCTTCAATTAGTTTTATCTCTGACCTTAGAGTTTAACCGTGAGATGCAGGGGCTTCTTTCTCGACATTTTGAGCTTGATCGGCATCTTCTCGAATATATTAGTGGTAAATAGGTAATTTTCTTGTGGCTCTACCCTAATATGTTCCATTTTTGGTACTTGTAGAAATATTGTAATCATTGAGATGTTTTTTATGGCTCTAGTAAGATGAAATTGATTTAGTTTTCCCAAGTCACTGTAATTTATGCTATTATTACAGGTAGTGTGACATCCAGCATTGGTTTTAAGAGAAAATCAAAGTGTTTTGGCAAAAGAATTCAATTTTTTGTTGAAGAAATGATGTCATCATAAATAGCTTCTAAATTCTGTAATTTTTGTTGAAGAAATGATGCCATCATAAATAGCTTCTAAATTCTGTAATTTTTGTTGAAGAAATGATGCCATGATAAATTTCTTCTAAATTGTCTAATTATAGCGTCCAATGTTTTGTTTTAATAATAAAAAACTATTGTTGGAAATGAAATTCATTTTCTTACTGAGAAACTTATTTTTATCTAGTTGGATATGCTAGAAATGATAATATATTATCATACTTTTTGGAAAAAAAGTTATCAAACCTTTTTCATATTTGGTTGAATCAATTACATGGATTAAATAATGTCATGTTTAAGAAGAGCTTTTCTTTTTCTTTTTGCACCTCCCATTTTTTCTACCCTCATCTCTTCCACACACTACCCCCTACATAGCCAGTTCTATACTCTCCCACTCCAGTGACCTCCGCAACACCCCACCCCACCGCACCATAGCCCCACCAGCAGCCGCTGCAGTCCACCCCACCCACCCGCAGCCCCCAGCGAAGTATTTCTTGATATACTTGGCATGATACCAATTCATTGATATTTTCTTCAATCACCCTTTGATCTAACTTCTCTTCAATGAGTCAAGATTTCTTCAATTTTCTTAGGGAGTACCTTCTAGTTCTCATAAGGAAAACATATTCTAGGGTTCTTAAACATCCCAAAGAGTTAAAAGAGTATAAAAAACTAGTTGCTCGGATCGAATTCAATTTCCTTGGCAAGCACACTTGCAGATCCTTAAGTCAGCAACAGGTCAATTAATTCTGCATATGAATCATGAGTGCATGCATAAAAAGATATATTACAAATCACAAGATTCAAAATTATATAATTACAGATTTTGTGATATGTAATATATGCTCGGCACAACTACAATATTGTATATGCATATTTTTTTATAAGCCAAAAGAAAATTAGGTAAAGATGTGTTTGCCTAACAATAAAACAAATATTATTAAAGTAATCAAAATTTAAGCAAAAAACAAACTCCCATCCCCTTCATGAAATAAGATTCATCACCTATTCTGTATAAGAATGGGATATCAGTTTTGCTGCATGACATCATTCCCATGTAGAAAGTTGTATTGCTTGTATGAGATCACCCCCCTAATATGACTATCTGTTGAAGATTTTAGCATTTCTAGCGTTCCAAATATGTCAAAGCCCTGCGATCCAAACAAAAGACTCACTAAGCCCAAAAACTGATAACAATGTTCACGAAACGTATTCTGCAAAGATGATGTGATTCCTGATAAAACACAAATCTTGAACCATACTTGGGTGTTATATAGCACAATTGAAGAAAAGGTGTTGACTTGATTCTACTTCTTCATCACACAATGCACAACCTCTGCCCTCCTCTGCAATAATATCACACTTCCAAAAAATTTGCCTTGTTGGTAACCTATCTACATCCAGTTTCCAAGCAAAACATTGAACCTCTGCAGGAACCCCTTTCGACCATACAAGTTTAAAAAACTATTCTCTATGAGAAAACCTATTCGAAGCTAATAGCTTGTAAGCTGATCGAACTGTGTATAGACCTGATCCATCTGTCACTGAAAGCCATTCCTCGTTTGGTCTTCCCGACTACTAAACAGCTTCCAACATTTGACTAGCTCCATAAGCTTTTCTTCCTCTCATGCAAATAAATGTCTCCTTCACCTTCACTTCCATCTAGAATCACCCCTACCACATCTCCTTCATTGTGATATTCTTAACCATTGCCAACTCCCATAAGCATGGGAAAGTACTCCTAAAAGTCCGATCCCTAAGCCAATTATCCTCCTAGAATTTAACTTCATTGTCATTTCCTACTTAACATCTGATATGTTTATTCCACCAACCC
This sequence comes from Psophocarpus tetragonolobus, assembly GCA_037954015.1. Taxonomy (NCBI): domain Eukaryota; kingdom Viridiplantae; phylum Streptophyta; class Magnoliopsida; order Fabales; family Fabaceae; genus Psophocarpus; species Psophocarpus tetragonolobus. The sequence goes on along the minus strand of CM075695.1, from coordinate 26,675,291 downwards.
TTCTTCTGTCCCCCTTCACGCCTTTATGTGGAATGTAAATTCACCCACCACCTAAAGCATTTTCTACCTCGAGACTCCCATTGCACATCCTGAATTTTATATTTGGGAGTTTAAAATGCGAACCCACAAACTATCTCGTTCTGCCAATAATCTCCACTTTGATTTCCCTAGTAAGGCTAAATTAAATTTATGCAAGTCCGTCAAACACTAACCCCCTTCCTCTCTTGGTCTACACACTTTTTCTGAAGACATCCAATGCACCTTACTTGACTCCTCCCTCCACCTTCCCAATAAAAAAAATTTAAAGATAGATTCAAGTCTAAGAATAATACCTTTTGGAGCCTAGTAAGGTGTCTCGTTTACTCCCCTTCCCCTATAAAATGTCTTTCTACCAGTTCCACACTCCTCTGTTGGGGTCCTGTCTACTAATATTGACATTCTTGCCGTACTGACACATTCTTTTATCCAATTCATCCAAGATGCACCAAACTCCATCATGTACATCACTTCCCATAAGTACTTCCATATTACCGAGTCATAGGTTTTTTCAAAGTTCAACATAAAAAATACAAGTCTCTTTCGCATCCTTTTTGCATCTTCCACCACCTCATTAATTACAAGGACCCCATCAAGAATCTCTCTGCCTGCCACAGAAGTTGACTGAGTTCCCGAAATTATAGAATTCATAATCCCCTTCAATCTCCTTGCCAACACCTTTGCCCATGACTTTATAAATGCATCCAATTCATATTGGATGGTATTCTCCTAAACTCCTAGGATTACTTTTTTTTTGGAATAAGAGCAATAACGAGGGAACTAGTCAAACTTGTTACAAATTTACTATTTCAATGAAATTCATCAAAAAAGGCTACAAAATCATTTTTCAACAAATGCTAGAATTCTTTAACAACACGAAAATTAATACCATATGGTCTTGGACTTTTGTTACTATGACATTTCTAAATAACTTCATTTATCTCTATTTTTGTGTATGCATATTTGATTTTGTAAAAGACTTTTCTAGCTCAACTCTTGCCTCATTACTCAACTGCCTTATGTGAACACCGAACCAAGTTTTAAATCCAGATTGATCCTTGAAATGATTCTCAAAGAATCCCTTTACCTTTTTCTTTAATTCACTCACCTCCCCAACTTCCTTTCCAACAAAGTTTAGATAGACTATTTCATTATGCTTCCTTCTTTTCACCATAGACTTATGAAAAAACTTTGAATTAGCGTCTCCATTATGTAAACATTGGACACGAGATTTTTGGTGCAGTAATGAACATTTTCTCTCTACCAATTTCTTAAGGTTTCTAATATTTTGGACTTTTTTCTATTGTTCTCCCCCTTGAAAACTTCCTTATCCTTCAAATCTAACTCCAAGATATCTGCTCTTATCTAGTCAATTTTCACAAAAACCTCTTTATTCCACTCCTTAGCTTTCCTTTAATCAACTTTAATTTCTCTTTCAAGACAAAAACTTTCTTGCCCTTGATGAAAAAATATTCCATTCCTTTTCCACAAAAGAATGAAATTGTTTATCTTTAAACCAACAATTTAACACCCAAAAAGGTTTTGGACCTCAATTAATTTCACTATCCACCAGCATCAGTGGGCAGTGATCGGACACTATCCTTGATAAATCTCATTGCTTCATACTTACCCACACTTGTAGAAAACCTTTTAACACCAGAAATTTGTCTAATTGGCTCTTTGTTTGGCTATCATTTTTATATCACGTAAAATTTCTGCCGCGCATATGAATATCTAGCAAATCTGATTCTTCAATAAAGCCATTAAATAAATTCATCTCCGCTTTCCTATTATGATTCTATGTCTGTTTCATTCCTCCTCACACTTATAGTATTAAAATTTCCTAATATGCACCTGCAGTCCCCCTCCCCTCATCTCCTTGAAACTTTTTATACCCTCCCAACAACCTATTTATCCATTTAGATCATAGAGTGAGTAAAGGTTTACCATGTGAGTGACAGAATTTGTGTCTCGCCAATAACCAACAACATAAAAAAAGTGCTCATTCTCATAGGTGCACGACATAATAAACTGAGTAGGATTCCACATCATTAATAGGTCACATGACGTCTCATTGGATGGCTTGAACCTCCAACCAACATCGGAATTTCCCAAAGATACTCATAGTGTTTATTGTCAACTATATCCAAATTAGATTCCTGATAAAAAGCATTCCAGGTTTTTGAACTTGAATCAATTTCTTCACGACCCACTTCTTCAACCTTCCCCCAACCCTCTTATATTGTAGGATTATTACCTTCATGGAACACCGTTTTTTTCTCCACCACCAATTGCATTGTATCTCTCTTTTCTAAAATCTCCAACTTTTCGTTAAAGTTCACATCTTCTTCATCGATAAACGCCAAAACCACCCTTCACTTCCCCTTCCTAACACCCACTAAAGTGCCTTAAAACACTCACCCCAACCTCCAACAAAGAGTTATTTAAATTGTCTGAATCATGCGGAATTGAGATAACATACCCTTTTCGTGATAAACGCAATAATCTCGAACATGAGTCTTTGACAGTCACAGACCCCATATGAAAACCTTCCCCAATTCGACCACAATCTACTACCATCTTCTCCTTGCCACATAATCTCTTCACACTTATAGTCAAGCATTGCCTAATTTGTGAGCATACACCGCAACTTCCAGCTTAGTGATTTTGGAATTTTAAAAATTTGAGAATGCAAAAAGAAAAAATCCATTATCAATTGTGATAGTGTATATAAATTAATGTTTAGAAAACCAAACTTGGTCAGTGGAAGTAGAAAATTGGTGAATAGATTGTTTAGTTTAAAATTTTATATAATGCAAAAAAAAAATTGGTCTGGAAATCAATAAAAAAATGACAAAAGAACTTTTTTCAAATGAGAAAGAATTTTGGGTTACCTACGCATTTTTCACCGAAAAAATAGCGAATAACAAAATTTCGGCATGCTATGACAGACCGATGATGGCTCTATACCCTTACCTACTCCAACTATTAACTAGTTTTATTTCACTTAACTAGACAGATAATAGGATAGGGGATAGTGAAGCAAAGAGACGTATTCTTAACTACTAGTAATTGCTCCCTCTCTTTAGAGTAAATGGTTGACTCTAACACTTGAAACAAAAGAAGAGGGATTCAAACAATAAGCATCAAAGTGAGACCAGGGTCTCCAAGTAACAGTCCACAGTTGAGATACAAAAACATAGCAACCCCTTCACCGGCTCAATATGAAAGATGCTTAGCTTTACAACTGAGTGTCATATTTTTCAAAACCAAGTTTTGGTTTGTCTGGTTGGCAACCCCTTTAGGATATTCACTAAATTTTGTAGGATTGGGATATAGCATGTCCCCTTTTTTATTTCACTATATGAAATCCACAGTTTAATATATAATAATTTGTTAAAGTTCTTGTTATATTAATTAATGATTGATTGAAAATGTGAAATTATTTTTTATCAAAAAATGTAAAATTATTTTACTATTAAGGAATAACCATGTAAGTTCAAAATTAGAATAGACTCAATTATTATTTTAGTTCTCAAAATATTTTCTAATTTTTCATTTTTTCCTAATAAATTAATTTTTTACTTTTTGGTTCTTATTATTTAATTAAATAATTATTTTTGTTAAAATAATATTTTTATTAAAATAATATTATCAAGCATAATAGTGTTATTTTTAAAAAAAAAATACAATTTCATACCAACAAAACAAATACCCCCTTAATTTTCTGATAAAAACCGTATGTAGTGAAATGAAAACATAGAATTACATCAACAATTATTATGAGAACATTGTTCTGTCAGTTTGTTGCAACTGTTTTGGGTTATTCCCATAACAGATTTTTTTTTATGTGATCCATAAATTTTATCATCACTATCATTTGGTAAATATACATATCCTGTCTGTTTCTTTAAACATATTTTTTATAAATTTATTTTTAATAGCAATTACAGGGTAGGGAGAAGAGAGGAATGAAACCTTGAGAATCCAATTCCAAAAATTAACAATTTAAAAAATTAACAATCAGCTTTTTTTTCATTGAAAAAAAAATTGAAAAATGCCTTTCTTAGAAAATAATGTATATGTTTGAACCTTGAACAGACGTTGTATCCATGTTTAACTTGAAAATCACACTCTCTGGCAAAGAAAAGAAAAAGCAAGTAAATGAAAACTTTGAATATATTTGTAGAGGATTATAATATAAACTATGTCTATTTGTAATTAAAAGATTTCATAAAATAAGTTGTATATTTGATAATCTAGCTTAAATTTTTTTTAAAAATAACTTTTTTTAAAAAATTTATAACATATAATTATTTTTTTTCTTTCACTTGTTTACACTCTGATTTTATAAAAACTAATTTGCTGTTACATCCAAACAAGATTATTATTCTCAAATTACTTTTCATAAATTTACTCAAATAAAAACTAATTCTAATTATAATCTGATTTGCACCTTATCCAAACACATCCTTACTTTTGTTGGAATCGATTTTTTAAAATTCAGAACTAACATCCTCTTGTTCATAAATTGCTACATACCAAACTTTCAATTTCTTCCTCCATTTTGTGGGCCATAGCCTGAAGGCCCACACGATACTTCCCAACCAGCTCCTCAAGCACTAACCCTACCACAGGCTCAACCTTAAAGCACCATTCCAACATGCATCCCTCACCATCATCTAAGACCCTTATGGTAGACTCATACGACCTGAACCAATGTTAAAAAAAAAATTCATGAGATCATAATTTATAGATTTTAGATTTTTTATTACAAGATTGTGTATGTTTAAAAAAGATAATATATATATATATATATATATTTCAATAAAATTGCAATAAACTGTATTTTTTTATTGAAAGATATTATTTTTAGTATGTTAGTCTTTAAATTTTTTAAAATCAAATATCATTTTAAGTTCTTGAACTTCTTTTAAACTGTTTATATAATTTTTAAAATATTAATTGACAAAATTAACAAATTTATCTTACCTTTAACGTGTTTTTATAGAATTACAATGCATGAGTCTTTTTCTTAAAAATCTTAGGAAATTAGTTTTTCAGCATGACGTTTTTAATTTTGGTACAATTTCCTTGTTCAAACGATATGTGAATAACATTTAAATTGTTTTAAAAATGATATCTAACATTTTAAGACCAAATTGCAAGAAAACAAAAACATCGAATATTAATTCGTTTTTAAAAATATAACTTTCAAATATTAAAATTGTATTTCAATTAATTTTTTTATAATATGCATGTATTGGAAAACGTGCTACAAAGAAAAGAACTTTTAGAATCCTTAAAAATAATATCTAAAATATTTTAATAATTACTTAAAAAATTAGTTAAAAAATCTAGATACTATTGTTATCATGTTTGTTTACTCGATCGGTGTAGCTTAATCGGTCATATGCACATTGAGTTTGTGAAAGACAATTTGAATTCAAATCTAGAAGACCACCTAAGTTAATTTGATAGAATTCACTTTTGGAAAAGATGATTATTATTAAGTGTGACTAAATCTTAGTAATTAGTAATTAACGTATTGTTAATAAAAAAAAATTTATGAATTCCCACTGACCTGAAGCCCAGGTTATTCTCCACCATCTGGTACTTGAGTGTGAGATCGAGATCATCAACGGCCACGAGACGCTCGTTAGACCAGCTGACGGTGTCTGCGCCGTTGGATGAGGAGGGGATCGAGGACCCCGCGCAGAATCGTATGCAGCCTGGCTCACCGTTGGATCCGTGCACCCCATGACACGTGGCGAGGCTAGGGAAGCGCTTGTGGAGGTTGAAGAAATCCTTAACGAGAGGCCATGCTTGCTCCTTCGTGGCGGTTTTCAGTTTCGCTGAAACCTTGCCTTCCCATCTCTGTTGCGATTCTGGCTCCATCTCAAACTAGGGTTGGAGCTCAAAGAAATAATAGTTAATATTAGAAGAATAATTAATTTCCATCATTAAATTTTTTAAAAAATAAAGAATAAATTTTTTATAATTATTTTTAAAATAAATAAATTTGTTGCCGAGAAAAAAGATTTACTTTGTTTCAAAACTCCAAAAACAAGTTTATTTTTGTACTTATACTTAAATTAAATAAATTTCTCCTGGTGTAGTCGTATAATATATATATATATATATAGTTATTAAAAAATAATTTATTAAATTTTTATTTTTAGTTAAAAATAGAAAATAAAAGCGACTATATATAAAAAGCAAGGTCTTTTTATTTTTTATGAATACTTATTATATAAAAGAAAAATTAAGAATCGTGAATTTATGTGTTATACAAGAGGGAATGAAATGAAATAGGACTGAATTGAGATGATTGTTTTTTTTTTTATTATTTTAGTAGGTCTTTCAATTGAATCAGAAAAAGAAGGAAAATCTTTTGACTATTTTGACTTAACTGTGCTTTTTATTTAGTAGATCTTATGTTTTTAGAGCTTTTTTTTTTTTTTACAAATAAAGGTATTTAATTTATTTTTTGACAAATAAAGGTAATTTAATTATTTGCAAGTATTTTTTTATTATGAGAATTATCTTTAAATTACGGAATTAGGATGTATTATATTATTAAATTATTATCAAATTATTATCCTTGTTAATTAATCTTTGTCACTTAACAAATTTAAAAATTGAGAATATCAAAATTTAGAACTAATTTCAAAATTTAAAAAATAAGGATAATTGATCTAAGATATTTCTTTTATAAAATATTTATCTAAGTCTTTTAACTACAATTTTGAAATGTGTTTTTATCTTAAGGGAAGATTTTTAAATTAAAAATAAATTTTATTAAATGTAATTTTATTTTAAATTAAAATAAATTTATTAAATGTAAATTTATTAAATAAATTTAACTATCAACCCTAAACAGTCAATGAATATTGTATTGTTGTTTGACTTCATGCCAGAACAAAACACAAGGGTACTGCATTGGTGAGTGGTTCAAACTTTAGAGTGCAGACAAATGCCACTCTTATTCTCTTTGCTTATAATTTTATATTTTTATTTATCTTATTTATTTTATAAAAAACATTTTATACTTATTTTAGTATTTTTAATATGTTAATTATATTTATTTTTCTTCAACAATTGCGATAGAAATGTGTGATAAAATTACATTTAATAAATTTTTTAATTTAATTATAATATTTATGTAAAAACATATAATAAAAAATGCAAAATGTAAACGTAATTGGCAGCCGAATCAAGTAAACCAAATTAATTTGAACTTATTTTAGATATTTTTTTTTATCAAGATTTATTCTTCTTAAATTTTTTATTCAAATTACCAATTAATATAACATTTCTTTGAAATTTTAAATTTATTCTCCAGCAATTAATGATGCTCCAGCAAAAGTTGGAAATAATACAGGACAAAAAAAAATCATTCCCACCAAGATGTAAGTGTTTGTTTGGAAAAAATTTTATAAAATTATTTTGAGTATTTTAGTTTTAAAAATTTAAAAATTTATTTGGGTAGTGTTTTATAAAAATAATTTTCAAAAACAGTTCTGGTTTTTTAGTTTTTAAAAACTAAAAAACTAGACAGCTGAAACTGGAACAACTGGAACTTAAAAATATCTCGTATATTATTTTTTATAATTTAAAATTATTTTAATTTATTAAATAAATTATATGTTAAGTTTTTATTATATTTAATTAATTAATAAATTATATATTAAATTATTAATTATATTTTAATTTTAATAATTTAAATGATATGCCCACAAATATGTGAGATTAAAATATATATATATATATATATAAATCTACAAATTCATCTCGTCCTCGTATCTGATTTTCCTAGTAAGAGAAAAGAACAAGGATGGGAAAAGACCAACAATGTAGAGGTGGACATACTTTCAGAATTAAATTACAATTTAACTATGATCAAAATAAACCTAATTAAATAAATATTTGTAAAGCATAACTCATTTAAAATATTTTATAAAAAAACTCACTTAAGTAAATTTACACGCATAAAACGTACTAAAATTAAGCCTGTTGTTTTTTATGAATGATTATTATAAAAAGAAAAAAGAATCATGCATTTTTTATGAATAATTATTATACAAAACAAAAAAGAATCATGCATTTATATTTTATAGTGTGTCAAGCAAGAAAGAAATGAAATGAAAATCAAGATCGACTAAATTAAAAATAAAATAAAATTCAATAGAGTTATTTTTTAGAGAGTTTTGCTTACACTCATTTTTATGTGAAAGTTTTAAATTAAAGTACAGGGGAAATTGTGGATCCCACATGATTTTACTGTTCATTTTGTAATTCTCTCTCTATGTTTCACCCCAAACAAACAAATAGGGGTTAGTGTGTACTTATTAGTAATTTTTTTTTTAATGTGATTATTTTATAAATTTGATTTTGGTTGAATTTCATTTTGACACGATCTAATTTATGTTTATAGAAGTTAGAAATAAAAACCTGATATAAAATGCTTGATTTAAACTTTGACATATAAAATATTTTAAGTTTATTTAATCCATAATCAATTTTAAATTAATTTTTCTAGAACACAAAATCAAACATATAAAATTTATCTGAAACCAATTATAAGTCTGAAATTAATTATATAATGTGAATCAAATATGCATTTATAACGTTTGAAACTGATCAAATCTAATTTTATTTGTTTTGACGAGAAAAAAAGTTGTTTCTAAAATAAGCTTGTTTGAAACATGAAATGAATTTTAGAAATAATAAGTTATTTAATAGTTTTTATCTTAAGATATTTTTATATTATTTTATTGTACAAAAATGTTATTACTCTAGATGAGATTAACATTTTAAAATTACACTTTAACAAACTTATCCAAACAAAAACTAATTATACGTAGAATTGGTTATAACATAAATTAATTATATATAGATGCATTTGGGATACTTGAAAAAATTATATGATTTCTATGACATTCTTTAACCTGCTTCAATTAATTATAAAAAAATATAGTAACTTCATATGGGGGGCTCTCACAGTATAAAGCAAGTTCAGTTACTTAGGTTGGAGAGTCCATGTCAGCCAAAACAAACAGGTAGTATGTGTCTTTAAATGAGGGGACAAGTCTAAAGTTAGGTGACAGTTGATTAGCAGGAAGGAAGCTAAATACAAATATGGAGGATCGTCCAAAATCAACATTTATCTATCACGGAAAGGCACAAACTTCTTAAGGAAAATTGTAAAGTCTTGGTACAATGTGAATCAGAATACTATTTGCCAAGTTGGCAACAGAAGACTGATTGATTCCTGGGTTGACAATTGGGTGGCGGACCAAGGACCCCTAGTAAATTGGTGTACTGAAAATACTTGCATTTAGTCTAATAATGTGTGTTTCTCTATGTCTTTAGATGAGTTTTAGGATGCTCAGAAACTTGGCACACTTTTGCCTTCTGACATGGTTAGTAATGTTTGTCAAACTAATGCACCTAGAGGAGATATGTTTCCTGGCTCCTCAAGATGGGTGGGTGAAGAAGATGACACTTTTTCCACTAACTCTACCTATGAGAGTCTAGTGAGCCAAAATGTGGTGCAATGTAGACACATTCTCTAGTATTTGTGAAAGTGGGAAGGGACATAAAGAATTTGAGATTTTCTTTGAAAGACAGTCAATGCTATCCTCCCTACAAATGAGTTGAGATTCAACAGACACATGAGCTAAAATCCTAAGTTTCCTTTGTGTGACCACAATAGGGAAACCAAAACGCATGCGCTCCGGATTGTGTTCATGCACGTATAGTCTGGAGAAAGATTGGATCAGGTGGGAGGTTGAATTTGTTCGTTCAACGTAATTTTGATTTGTGGTTGTTCTCAAATTTAAAGCCTAATTTCCATCAAGGCAACTACAGTGGAGTCAAACCTTTCGTATTGTTCTCGACTGATTGTGGTGGAAAAGGAATGAGTTTAGTTTTCAAGGCCAATGGTAATCTAACGACCAGGTCATTTTCTCTAAGAAAGTTCTCCTCAATGATCTTACATGTATTCATAACTACGATCATTAACTTTGAAGGCCAATAGTGCACAGGAGATGAATCTGCCACGTAGACTTACTTAGCAACCTCGAGGGAGAGGCATTGATGCAATTTTGGATTACTCCTCCTAAGATCTTGTTAGTCCGAGGGGGGAATCTAGAATAGGGGTTGAATAAATTCACCAAAATATTTTTCAAAATGTTTCTATTCAATAGTATCAAAGTATATAAAAAATGCTCCCTTTCAGAAATTTTCAAAATCTATTTTGTTTTGCAAAAATGAGTTTTTCAAGAATTCAACTCTTTAGACAAAGCACCAATCAACTCAATTCCTCAAATAATGGTTTCAACTGTAATTGAAGAAAAACTCAGCAAGAATGCTTTTACAAGTTATTCAAAATAAAAAAGGAAGGGTAGAAAGAGTAAAAAATCAAACTGATAAATCTTGGGTAAAAACCCAAATTTAATATCAAGTAAATGATGAGAAAAAATTAAATCCGTTGCAAGAAAATTTGATACATCAGTTACAACTGCAAAAACCCAGTTAGAAATACTCCAAAAATTTAATAAAACTGAAATTTAAAGAATGTAAGGAAGAGAGAATCTGCTGAGTGATTTATACTGGTTTGGTCAATTTGACTTACATCCAGTTTATAGACTTAGTCTTTTGCTAATTTTCTTTCCACAAAAATCTCAGTACATGCACACCACACATACAAATTTTAATCTGGAAAGATTTAAATCACAGAAAGAGAGACTTCCTCTTGCACAACACAAAATTTTGCTAGACTGTAACCCTGTCACTCACAACACCTCATTTGCAACACCCCGCTGTAAGATTTTCCAACAATCTCGAGAACACCTCAAGAGATTATTTAACTTGTGCAAAAACACAAAGAAGGGTATAGAACAATATCACATGAAGTGAAGAATACCCAAACAAAAAGATCATAACCCAATGGAGTCTTTTCCTTGAATCTTGAATTTTGAAGTCCCTTTAAACCATCAAAAGTGGGTATAAATCTTGGAGAGAATTGAGTTAATCGTATAAGAGAAGCAAACACTTAATGAATGTTTCAAAAGTTGTAAAAATCAATTTTCAAAATGCTTTTATATTAGTTTTGATACAAGGTAATGAATTACCCACTTGATTACCTGATATCCTGCTCAAGACTGATCCAAAATGTTTGTTCTCTAGAATAATCGATTACTATTTTCAAGTAATCAATTATCACAGAGAGCATTACTTCCTAGACTCAAAATTCTCTAAGGGTAATCAATTATCTTGCCTAAAATTCCACTTTTGAAGCTTTTCTAACACAACCGGCCTATATAATCTATCTAAAATCATCCCAAACATATTCGCAAGCCTATCTAAACATACAACAGTACAAGTACCACATCTATAAGCGTGTTTGGTACCATAAAATTGATTAAAAAGCAAAAACAAAGAGAGAAAAAGCAACACCAAAACATCACAGTACCTTATACTTATGGTTCAATGCCTTTAGTTTCAATAGATCTTTCTTCCAGAGGTTCCAATGGTTGAAGAAGATGAAGTTGGATAGAAGAGAACTGGTGGTGGAAGCGCCACTCTTAGTAAAGATAAGCCTTTGTTTGTAGGAAGTTTGTCACAAGAGAAGCATAAAATTCATAGAAGTACTTTTAAAGTTAAAGTTAGAGAAAAGAGACACTCATAAAGAGCTCACAAATTTGTGTGTATTGTACAAAATGATCAAAGTACCTTATAATGAGTGAGCTAGATGCTATTTATAGAGTGAGGGATGAAGTGTGATGCCAACTAGGCTAGGGGTTAGAAAAAATAGAAGATCTAAACATGGCCCTAGATTAATAGATCTAGCTCTCTTGTGTGCCACTTAGACCTTAAAAAAGTGGATCTAACTACCTTAATATTTGAATTAAGAGACAAATAAATGTCACCTAGGAGAGAGAAGCCAAGTGGCACCTAAATGAGGGGACATGTGGGTCTCATATGTTACTCATGCACATGTGTATGTTTGGAAGGTGTGAAAATTAAATAAGGGGGTGTGCAAAGTAAAATTTACACATCCTTATGCTCCAAAAAGGCTCACCTTATATCATACACCCCACACAAATAAATAATGACATCCCATGCTAAAAAATAAGGGGAAAACAAGGGTTATGGCCGAAAATACAAAGGCCCAAAAAATACTAAAAACACTCACTCAAAATACCACATAAACTACACAATATTTACAAGTAATTTTAAGACTATGGCCCTAAATGTCTTCATGGAACTCCATCCTAGCCATGTCTCTCCTCAATCCTCCTAGTCAAGAGACCTTGCTAGGTGGGATTGCATTAGACACTTTTAAAATCAACTGTGATGTGGTTGTTCACTGAGATAATAAGGAGGCGGTTGTTAGGGGTGTTGTGTATAATTATAGAGGTACCTTCCTTGTGGGTTTCACTAATAGATGACCTACTGTGAGATTGGAAAGGCTGAACTTTTGACTATTGCTCAAGCTCAAATAGTAGCTTATGAGCATGGTTTTCGTAACTTGATTGTGGAGTTTGGTTTGCTCGATGCCATTAAAATGTTTGATGAGGCATGCGCTATTGAAAATTAGTGTTGCCAAATTGTCGATCGAACTTACAGGAGTAGTGGTGAAACTTTATGTTGTAACTTCATTTATGCCCCTTGTGAGGTAAATCTGTTGGCTGATGGGTTTGCAAAACTAGGTTTGTTTATTAATCAGGAGACGTGCGGTTTTACAACTGTTCTAGACTCTCTGTCTAAGGTGTATCAAAGAAATTTAAATTGTATGGTGATAACAGATATTGAATAAATTTGATTGGGATTTGACTCATACCCTCAACACAAAAAAACATAAAGACATAAATGATATTTTAATTCTTAAGAGCTTTATTTACTTTCGACAAGTAAAGAAGGTCATATAATGAATTTTCACACACATACACATACATACATACATACATATATACATACATACACACACACTTCAATAAAAACATAATTTGATGTTTGTTTGATAAAATAGGTTTGACACTCCAAAGGTCATACAACTTATTTAGTAAAAATTGTTCAATGATAAAACTTAATATAACATCTCAATAAACTTGAATATCCAAACATAAACTATATATAATATTTTATACATCGACATCACACCTATGGGAGCATAAACACTCACAAAATAACTATAAGTTGAGGCTATTGACTCCTTTCTTTAGGAGTTCTCCTCATGATCCTACTAGATGTCACCTACATGCATACAAGGTATAAAACAAAAAGGAAAATAGACAGGTAGGATATGCCTCACTCATGTCAGTGGTGCAACAATAGAAATATCTAAATATTTATAAGTCACACGTATATACAGTTTATCACTCATACTCATTCACATCAATTTTCAAATGCTCATGTAATGCAATTTCCCTTCTCTTCTAACTCATTTGCACATGGTACCAACTAACTCAAGAAGTACTTAAGATATGATTAACATCCATAAGAAGCACATAAGTACTAATGTCTTAGAATAGTACCTGTCCAAAGATGATATCCTCTAGTGACTAGTCGGAGTTACTCAGTTTTGCAAGTATAATCCAAACTCATAGAATCAGTATGAGCTTAGGGAGTTTCCACATCGAGTCCCTGAAACTCCCAAGTTATAGACTATGTCAAGCAAAGCCATCTCCAACCTCCACTATCTAGATTTGTGTCTAGCTTCCATCCACCAACTCCTCTGAATGTCATGATGCATGGACAACACATAATGCATACATAAAAGTCCCTCAGGACCTCCCTTCGCCACACATGAATCTCATCCTTGCTTCCATAATAGGGATCAACCTAATTCATCTCTTAAGGATATAATTCATATGTGGTTTAAATTCTATCAAGAACAAACAAAAAAGATTTGGGAGTTTTTATGCAGGATTAAAATAAAAATGCGTAGAACAAGTAATCAAATTAAAACGAATTCAAAGAAAGAAAGCACTTATTCGAGGTTCCTAGTGTTGATCTTGGATAATCATAATTCTAAGATTTTCATGCGAATTTACATCAACATAATGCAGTAATTCAATCGAACCAGATCGCAATCACAATCTCAAGATTCTCATGATTTTTTAGAATTTTAATCGGTTGAATTAGGTTCTTAATCGAGTCTTTAGACTCTTGTCATTCAGATCAATCAATTTGAATCAATCCCTAGTCAATTCGTATCAAGCCCAATCAGAATTTCACATGAATTGGAGAGGAAAAAGAGAGCAGTAGAACGCAAGAAAAAAGAAGCACAAAGGTTAGATACCCTATTCGCACAATCGCATTGGAGACCTCAAATTGATTTAGAATTTAGCCTTCTATGGAGATATCCATGGAAGTGTGCGTGAGAAAGGAGAAAGAAGGTGGAGAGAAATGTGGTAGAAGAAACCTTTAATCGTATTTCAAGATTAAAAGTGACAAAAGTTATTATGAGAGACTTTTATAATGTCTCCATAAACTTCTCAAGGAAGCTTACTAAAAATCTAACTAAAAGTCCAACTAAATTGGGCTAAGACCCAAAATCAAATTTTCTAAAAGGGATAAAGAAAATTAAACTAAAAATTACAATTAGAAAAATTGCAAAAATGCAAAAATACAAAAATATGAAAATCTTAACCTATGCAAAGTTTGCTCCAATGAGGTCCACTAACCTACAAAATAAAGGAGAAAATTATGAAAGAGCCCAAATGAGACCCAATTTATGAAAATGGATTAAAACATAAAATTAAGAAACAAATACAGAGTTTGAAGGACTAAAAAGGATATAAAATGTGGGAAATAAAATACTCTATCAACATTGCACCTACGAATTTGGTGATGTTGAAATTAATGATGTAAGTGGTGAGGCAGCATCTTTTATTATGGGAAAATAAACATGTGTTGATGACAGGTTGTGTGGTTCTCTTAAAATTCGTTTTATCCATGATATCAATCAATTTTCCTTCTTTCTCCAAGGCTTCAAAAGGTATAATATCTCCCCTTCATTCTATTTTAAACAGTTTTTATAGGGTGTTGGGAAGGGAGTAGGAAAGTTAATTGGTGTCATGGGAAAGAGTGATGCAATCCTCCTTGGATACTTGTCCTATGATCATCTTCAAGAGGCTTCCAATGGTGAATATGTCCGGTGGAAGGAACTCTCACAATTTGGAGAAGAAGGGCACTCAAAGGAGAAACTCTCTTAGAGAAATCTTATGTCATTCAAGTGTAAAGTGTTACAAGGAGAGGGTGATGTCTATTTATAAGAAAATCCTAGGCTAGGTGCATTAATAGTGGACGTCTACTTAGTAGGGGCTAAAGGAAGAACTAATTAAGTGTTAATTGAGTTAGAAGTTAATTAGCACTTAATTAATTTAGCAAGATCCAAACAAGGCTCTAATAAAGTGGATCATGTTCCCTTGAAATTTAAATTTGAATTTGAGAGTGTCATGCATACCCCCTCCAAAATTCAAATTTGAATTCAAGAGGCCAAGTAGGCGCCACCTAGGAGAGAGAAGGTGGTTGGCGCCACTTGGGGGGAACAAAGGACCTCGCTTATCTCCCATGCTTCATATGTGTCTTAGAAGAGGTGTGGGACACACTAGGGGGTGTGGTTAACAAAAATCACATGACCAAGGCTCCCAAAAGGCCATTATAATAAGCACACTTAACATAAAAAGGCTAGTTACACCTCTTAACTAAAATTAAAAGAATAGGCTAAAATACAAGGCCAAAAAAGGAACTAAATACACCTCCAAAAAGCTAAAAGAAATTGTTTGAATACAAAGCACAAATAAGAAGACTATGACCTAATGATCTTCACTTCAAGTAGGACTTGAGGTCTTTCACACTCCTTCCTAGCCATGTCCTCTTCTATCCTCCTTGCTATAACCCTTGTGATGGGACCCTTGGGAGGCATGATTACATCAAAGAGTGTGTAAGGCCTAGGAAGATGAGGGGTGTGCAAATGAGAGTTGGAAGGTGAAAAGGAATATTTGGTGGGCTAATTTCAAATTTCATTGAGCAGAGGGGGGACAAAGATGTAAGGATTGGTGGTCATCAAATGTGTGATTTAGTCTCGGAGTAGGGAAGATATGTTTTGGGAGGACAAGTGAGTTGGAAAGCATAGTTTTCAATATGAGTTTCCTCAATTGTATGAGATTGCTCTTGATAAGTAGATCTTAGTCACAGAATAGCAAGTAGGAATATTCGTTTGAGAAGAAGAAATGTTAGAGGAGTTAGGTAAGAGGGTGAAGGATGTCGCAATAGCGCAAGAGATACCTGATTGGTGGGTGTGGACCCTTGAGAGGTTAGAATTGTACTATATATCTTTGATTTATATGTTTCTATAGCTGAATTTGGGAGAACACATAAATGGTTTCTCCAAGCAGTGATGGGCAAAGAGTGTACCTTAAAAGGTTCAATTACTATCTTGGCAACTTGAAGTGGATGGACTGCCAACAAGGAGTAGCCTAATGAAATGTAAAATTTTATCAAAAGGGGGCAATGTTTTGCAGGTTAAGGAGTAGGTCAGAGGAAACAAGTGCTCATCTATTCTTAACTAGTGTTATATCTTACAAGGTGTGGCTACGACTTTGTTGCTAGTGGAGCCTCTCCATAGTGCTACCTAGTGACATACAATCAACCAATATTATTTTTTAGGATTGGTCTCTGGAAACTTGAAGCAGTAGAATACATGGTTGCTTGTGTGGTTTGCAGGAATCTGGCAAACAATAGTAGAAGTTCCAGAACTATTCACATGGGACTAGTGTCACATAGCACAACTTACAACACACTTTTTTGCATAATAGCTTATGAACCCCTAATTTTGTATTGATGGTTCATGATTTGTTGACTTTCACTTTTGGCTTATTGGCACTATTGTCATTTTCTGTAAAACTGTTGGAAAACATACCTTGTGCTTTCTACTTGATTTAATAATATTTTTGCTTATAAAAAAATACCTCTAAATTATTGTATTAATTATAATATTATTCTTTTAGTTATTTTATAATTTCTAGACTTCATTTAATGTTTCTATTTATATTCTACAAGTTACTCATGACTACTTATACAAGTATTTTTAAACAATTCAAACAATACTTGAAAATATAAAATTATATTCTAAACAATTTTACATGCTTAAAATATAGTTTTAATATTTGAAATATTTAAATTATTTTTTTAACTTTTATTTTATTTTCTTTGTATCAAATTATTAATAAGACATAGTTTATAAACACTCTCTAAAACCTTTTGTATATCTTGAGAGTAGGAATTATTCTTCATTATAAATTTTTCTATTAAGATGTAGTTAAGTTGTTTTGAGTCTTGTAAAAATCACTAAATCCATTGCTTTAGTAAAGAGTCTGAAAAGACTTAATGTTAAAAGAATACTTAGAGTAGTAGCTTAAAGAGACCAGTGAACGAATGCTTGAGATAAGCCTCAAGAAGCTTCCGAAATACTACTTATAACTTGTTGAAGTTAGTAGAATCTCAATAGCTACTAAAGATTTGAACTTAGTCTCAGAGTTGAGACAAACCAGTATAAAATGTGTGTTTTATTTTTTTAACCTTAAATTGTGAAGTTATGTTTGAGAAAATATTATGAAATATTTTAATTTTCAAATAAATTGTGTTTTGTGCCTTTCATTAAAACCTTTTAACTTATCATATGTATCTGGTTACGAAAAGTTTGCGAAATTTTTTTCTAAACCACAATTCAACCATTCTTCTTGTGGTTATTGTGGCATTGGGGCCTAAGTGTCAGCAATGACATGTGAATAGTAAACCAATTTAAGATCCTTGAGTGTTAAACGTTAGTATACCATGCAATTGGAGTATGTAGGTTGTGCAAACTGTAAGGATGATTGCTATATATGATTTGTGAAGAATGGTGAGACTTACTCCTATGTGTTTTTAGAGGAAGAAAAATTATGAATCTCTACCCCTCCTTTAATGTTCCATCCTTTGGTTTAGATGCTTAGTGGGTCATGGACTCACAATAACCTAGTCAAGGAGGATATGTTTCTTGGTTGAGTTTGCTTTAGTTTGATGTTAACAGTTAAGGAGAGCATGTATGATTAATCTACTTAGACTTCCCTATTTGGTACACAACGAAAACCTTCATCTAGTTATTCTTATGACCATCCATCGTTTAACTCATCCTTTATTAGGTTGACATCAACATCATTTATTAGATCCACTCAACTGGATGTGGACATTAAGGAGACTAATTCTAAGATACTTACTCTTAGGATCATTCTATTCCCAACAACTTTCGTTTATTAGACTTAACCTTAGTTATTCCTTTGGGAGACTTTAATGGGTTGGCATTTTTGCTTTCTTGGTTGCTTATTTTGTCTTTGTAGTTACTATGATTTCTATTATATATATTCCTACTTTGGCAACCTTTATTCCAATTGTAACTACTCCTATTGGTGCAATCGTAGTGTAAGACAATTTTGAGGACGAGGACTCTTCTATAGTTGAGGATGTCTCTTTACACTAGGAGGACCCCTCTATGGTTGAGGATAAGCATAAAAGGTAATTAATGTTCAGTTAGAGGAGGACCTACTAGGGTTGATGTTTATACTATAGAGGATTTTGGGGTAAACATACATGGTATATTTTACGTAAATGATTGTTCTAAGCTTTAGGTTTTACCTTTCTATCTATTTGTTTATGGGTAGTTAATGATTCACTTTTGTATCTATTTGTCGTCTATGTATGTTTTTTGAAAAAAAAAAAAATCTTACTCATGGTAATTAAGATTTCATATTATGGGTAGGTCTTGTCTTTAATTTGTTGTATGAAATGCATGATTTTATTTTGAATAATGTACTATATTTTCACAACAATCAATTTAAAGAACATTTAACATTTTTTTAAGATCTAAAGTTCAAAGGCATTACTATGCTTATCCAAAATTCTGGACGGCCAACACATGAACATTTAACAATTAGAAAAAAATTGTGTTAATATGTATTTTATGCTTCTATTAAGAATTATTACTTAACAAGAAGTTTTTATAACTAAGATTAAAACATTTTAAAAAAACCCATCTTCAAACAATTATCATTAATCAAAATGTTTCAAAAAATTGATGACGTGATTGTATTTTTTTAAAACCAACTTTAATTAGAAATAATTAATACGTACATGTGAATGTTGTGAAGTCTATATTTAGAGTGTCACATCCTACATTGGGCAAAATAATCTCATGCCTCCATCCTTTTGTAACATCTTGGAATGTTAACCTTAGAAAGAAAATTATGTCAAGTACTTAATGCTATGTGTCAATGGCAAGTACTTGCTTACTATCATACCTTGCACTTATACAAACTCATGTAAATGTACATTTTCATGCTATAATTTCAATGAATCCATCACTTGAAACTCATTAATACAAAAAAATGTAATTGCGACAAACCTTGCTTCCTATATAGTTTTATTGAAGTAGATCCTAACTTTATGAGGTATAAGTTTAACATGTTTTTTCATATATTTTTTAGAATGTTACCATCAACTTACAAACTATTATCAGGGATAACATTGTCTTTTTCTTTTATCATCATGCAACCAAACATTGGAGATTTCATGGATTATTGGTGATAGGATCACTTTTATAGTAGAAATTGTAAGTATGTCAATTGTCATATTGTCTTTGGCTATCCTTAGCTGAAAACCAATCAATAGTCTTACTATTATTATTTCTTAAGGTCTCGATGGCTTTGCCAAAGATGTTGTAGTATAATCCATGACACATGACCAACATTGGTTTTTCAATATAAAAAACTCTCTACACATAAACTTGTTAAAAACATAGTAATAACAAAAACCTATAAAATTCATTTACAACATCAAATTTATATAATTAATCTATTACAAAATTCTAAATAATCACTGATCATTTAATCAGACATTTAATTAATTCATTATATTCGACAATAATGACAACTTATGTCTGTTTTGCATAAGGAAATGTTTCTAACACAACATTACCTAAAGCTTTAAAATAGTAAAAAATAAAGATTAATAATATTTTAAAAAATATTTTTATTTTAAATTAAGAGTAATTCATTACATACCTTTTGCATTGTTAGAATGATAATAACAAAGTCGTCTTTTCATTTAGTAATTGATTGTAGTGATTCCCTCGACAATGTTAAAAATCATTTCAAAGAATCACACTCAATTTCAACCACGGTCAATGCAACAAGGTACATACCTTTATCGCCATCAAGTGTAACAACTAATAGTAATATCCTTCCAAATGACCTTTTTAAGTGATAATCATCAATCTTAAACAAAGCCTACATCTCCTCACAAATCCTTTTTTCATGGCATCCAAATAGACAAATATCTTTTGAAATTGAGAATTCATGCTCATAGATTATTTTAATTTTAATTTTACATCACTTCCCAAATTAGTATGCCTGATCATACATGCCCGAACTAGTAATTCATTATAAGACATTGCATGTATAACTTTTACTTTGCTTTTCCCAATATAATTACATAAGAGAGTATTATCTAATGAAGATAAAATTAGTGACAGTGACTAATATCTCATAACATGATAAATCAATTATTGAATCTTTGCGATTAGATAGAGTATTTATCTAATGAAGATAAAATTTGTGAAAGTGCATAATATCTCATAACATGATAAACCACTGATTGAATCCTTACATAGAAATGTTCTCATTTAGTATTTTAAAAAGTTGATTGACAAAAACTATATACATTAATAATTGATATAGCTTTTTGTAAAAAATAATAATTAATTGATATCGTTTTTAAACCAAGGTCCCATTTAATTAATGCAACTAGAGTATTGTATTGAGCTGTATTGCTATGTTGGAATTATTTATATATATTTTAGCATTAATCCCTGCATAAGTATATAATATTTGTCTAAACTATTAAGTATTAATTTTTTTTTTCAAAATTAGACAAATTAATATATGATTTTTTATTGAGAGGCCTATAACTTAGTAATTGTATGAATGTTTGAATTCTCATTATGTTTATTTTAATTGGTATAAAAAAAACAATTATGTAGTTTTACATAATTTTTTGTCATTGAATGAAGGTTTTTTCACACCTAAATGAATCTAATAACTTAATAAATTACAATCAATTCACTTGATAAATACAGATAGATTTGAATAATTGGTTGTGGTCTATATGGAAAACCTAGAAATCCAATCAATTTGATTCAAGTATCAAATTTTGTTTTTAAGTTAATAATTTTAATACAACACTTAAGACCTTCTTAAGATATGTAAAGTTGGTATAATCGCATATTAATTGATTCACATACTCATAATTTCCTATCATATTTATAAGTTTATTTTTATCATATTATATCATTAATATTTTATAAAATTATCTAGCCTTCATTTTGTTGTTCCAAATGTCAATATACAATTCAATAAGGATTACACTTTTTTACATTTTCTTTACTTTTTAGTTGTGTTAAAAAGCATCTAACTTCCATTTTATTCTTTCACATGTCAGCATACAATTTATGTGCTTATAATACTAATAAATACATTCTTTATTTACTCATAATTTTCTATCATATTTATATATTTATTTTTATTCATATTATATCATCAATACTATCTTACCTCTATTTTATTTTTTTATTTTTTCATGTGTAAACATACAATTCAATGGAGACTCATATTTTTTACACACTCTCTTTACTTTCTTTCTTTTGGGCCGAAAAGTTTGTTGTTATCAAACTATTCGACTTCCATTTTATTTTTTCACTTGCCAACATACAATTCAATGGGAACCAATCTTATAAAATTTGAAAGTTTAATAAACTCATGAGATCTTTAAGACCCAATTTAGACTATGAATATATATATATATATATATATATATTTATTTATTTATTTGCTAGAGTCTATACCAAATAAAAAAACTAATGATAAAATACCTATAAATAACATATAAAATGATTATTTTATTATTTTAACAACATAATAAAATAAATAATGTCAAAATAATTAATAAATAAGTGTATGTTAATAGAATAAAAAAGACTATTTGGGAGTCACTATGAGGAAGAAGAACACTAATTATCGAATAAAATGAGAGGTATAGAGAGATATTCATGTAAAATATAAAAAACTAATTTGATTTTAGGTGTAGGTGCCTAAAATGACAATGGATTGAGCAAAATAATAAGCAACCAAAGTAACACAATTCCATATGATTTTATTGCTTAAATGATTTTACTTGAATTTATTTAAAAGAATAATTTTACTTTGACTCAAGAACAGGAAAAAAATTGTAAATTCTATCTATTCACGTGTTAACCGGTGATTTTGATAACCATATGAAATATTATTTATTTTAAAACTCTCTTTACTATGTTTGAAAGATTTGCTATGCATAAATAGCAAGCATACTGGTTTATTATATATTAATATTTCCTGTCGTCTATTTCGTCTCTTCTATGTTAACTTCACATAAGTGTCCAAGCATAATTTTTCTAACTAAGTGACCTTGTTGGATTATCCATTTCACGTAGATACAGTACAATATATATTATCCTATGGTTATTACATCTTAAAGAAAAAAAAAAAAAACACAAACTAATTTGGAGTTTGGATCATTCAATGAAACACCTGGCCCAAAAGCAATACATTTTATTATATTTTACCCAAAATTAATAATGTTTTCCAAAAATTCCCAGAATTTTTCTTTTTTTCTTTTTCCCTGGTTGATGCTGCCTGCATCTATATATCCCCTTTGTCGTTTCCTTCCTTTCTCAATCCTCTCCTTCGGTGGTGGTCTGTCCCTCTCCTCCAACAGATCCCGGCGAAGACTCCCTTCTTCTAGACCCTTCCTCATGACTCTCCCCACTCTCACAAAGTTCTCCCTCTTCATGCCGCCGCTGCCGCCGCCGCAAAACCGCCACCGTCCCCGACATGCCTGAGCTCTTAACCGGAGACAACCGAACCTCACGCGACCCGACCCGGAAAACCCGAACCAGAAGAGCCGCTGCGGGGAACAATCGGAGCAACCTTGTGCGGTGTGAAATCGGATTAGAGGAGAAGAAGGAACCACAGCTACTACTGCAACCACTCGCGCTTTCGATTAGGGTTTTCGAAGAAGAGGAAGAGAGAGTTATGGATGATGAGTACGACAGCGGCGGCGGCCGCAGCCCCGATAAGGCTCCTGCCGCCGAAGACGAAGGAAGCACCGCCCCCATTCCCGAAAGGGTATTTTTTTTAATTTTTTGTTTTTTTTATTTGTAGCAATCAAAGGCATGTGTGGTGTTTTACAATAAGACACTTATCATCGGCATGTTCAACCAACTGAACCAGATTTCTTCTTACTTTTATTTGTTAAGTGAAGTAACATTTAATCTGTTGAAGGGATATTTTCACACGAATTAGAAGTTAGTCACTGGATGTTTCTATTTTTGTGTATTTTTATGTAACTTGGTCTTGAAGGGATATTTAAATTATTTTTTAAGTATTTTAAAGCTTTATATAAAGCATTTTAGTGATCATATTTTGCACAAAAATAAAAACATAAACTTAAGTTCTAAAGTGGCAGGGACGTATAATTTTCAGGGAGTAAAATTGTAGTTCAACCATTATCTGTTTATATATGTTAGTATCTGATAATGGGATTTGAACATGTGACTTGTAGTTCAATTTTTAGTGGATTTTACTAACTAAAAAACTCAGTTAATATTTTTCAAATAGAAACTAGTGGACTAAGTGAATGAGTTATAAAATTATTTTTGTTATTAAGTATTGGAAATGGAGTTTTTTTATTTTTTAAATTTATTTTATCACAGGTACAGGTAGGGGGTTCACCGTTGTACAAACTGGACAGAAAGCTTGGTAAGGGAGGATTTGGACAAGTTTATGTAGGCCGACGAGTGGGAGTAGGTTCTGGAGCGTTAGAGGTATGGCATTAATGTGTTGTTAAGAGTTAAGACCATGTTTGGCTTGGCTGTTTTGGATTATTTTTTATTTCTATTTTTTTGCATGTGATTTATGTTGTTTTATGGAATGATTGCAGGTAGCTTTGAAGTTTGAACATAGGAGTAGTAAAGGTTGTAATTATGGACCACCTTATGAGTGGCAAGTTTATAAGTGAGTGTCCTTCTTGCTCTAACAATTTTGGTCAAGGTTTTTACCTGCATTTGTTGTATTGTGATCTTTTTGGCATTGTGGGAGTTTGTGGATTATTGTGGTTTTATTGTGGGCACTGAAAATTGTTCACAAGTGATTTTTTGTGGATTTGTCGGGTGAATGTATCCTATGCAGTCATGTCCAAAAACCTTGATGTTGTGGCTGATGAAACATGTTTCTGTGTCAGCAATTTGGCCCCGATGGCAAGGTTTTTTGGGGGTGTGCATGAGCAATGCTATGGCTGCATCAACTGCATTTGTCTGCAATTTCCTGCATATAAAGAAAATAAATGTGGCAAAACTGTGACAGTTTAAAACCTTGTCAATAACGTGGTTTCGTCGCTAAATTGTATATAAATGAAGTTTTTATTTTTATTTTTTTTCATGGTTTTGTTGGATAAATGTGTCCTATGTGGTCATGTCCAAAAACCTTGATGTTGTGGCCAATGAAAACAAGTTTTTGTGACAACTATTTTGGCCTGCCAAGGTTTTTTGGGTGTCCCCGACCACAATGATGGCTGCATCAACTGCATTTTCCTACAATGTCCTGTATATAAAGAAATGTGATCAAACTGGCAGTTTAAAATCTTGTCTAAACCTTGATTTTGCAATGGAATTTGGAACTAACCATTTTTTAAACCCTTGTTTCTAATGTTCCATGACTTGTAATTGACCTTTTTTTTTTTTTGCTTTTTATAGTGCATTAGGTGGTAGCCATGGTGTTCCACGAGTTCATTACAAGGGACGCCAAGGTGATTACTATGTTATGGTATGTGTGGTAAAGTGAAAAACTTTTTGATAAGAGAGGATTGAGGTTTGTCCCTTCTTTGTTTCTTGTTCAATGTATTCAGAACCTGATGTTGCATTATGATGTTTTGCAGGTTATGGATATGCTTGGCCCTAGTCTGTGGGATGTCTGGAATAACAATTCAAACACGTAAGTTTTTTTTGAGACTGAAATGGAATATGTGATTTTGTTGATGTTGTGGTGTATATTGGGTAGATAACCTTGTTCTCTTGTGTGGCTTTAGGATGTCTGCAGAAATGGTAGCTTGCATTGCAATTGAGGCTATCTCTATATTAGAGAAGATGCACTCTAGAGGGTGATTCTCTTTCTCTCTCCTTATGATTTATGTCTGACTTTTCCTTTAATGAACTAAACAGGTTGGATTTTATGATTGTTTGCTTTCACTGTTTTTGGTACAATGATAGTGTGATGGATTGAACCGACAATCTTTGACTCTGTCTACTACGCAAACCTCACCCACTAGATTGTTCCTAGGCCTCGATAGCTATTTTCCTGTTTGACTGATTTTCTTGCATGCATGAGAGGGGACTCTACTCACAGTCTGCTATATACCAAGCAAGATAATGTTTTCTCTAACCATAGCCTTCTAAATGAATTTGTATCATCATATATAATTTTTGAATGACTTGTACTGCACAACAGCCTGTATTTTATTTTTGGAAAATATAGGATTTTGGTGGAAGAGGGCCAGCCAGATAAGGTTTCCCTTTGTGATTGGTTGGTCTGAGTTCGAATCTGGAAAAAACTTCTTTGCATATGTAAGGGGAAATCTGTCTACAGTGCCCCTCCTGCATACATTTGCTAACTGAGGAGCCTTCTAGCACCTATGTTTGTTATTAATAGCATTTGGTAGAAAAGGAGTGAGAAAAAAAAGGGCTACAAATATAAATATTAATATAGGGTTAGAATGATACGAGGTTGTAATTGATTTGTGGTAGATACAAATCCCTAGCTCATATATACTACCAATTAGCACATGTTTAGATAAATAATGCGGTTAACCTTTACCCCCTTAACTTGATATATTATTAATATCTTTCTCATTGTTGTGAATAATGTCATCATGTTACTGTCATCTTTTCAGTTATGTGCATGGAGATGTAAAACCTGAGAATTTTTTGCTTGGCACCCCTGGAACTCCTGATGAGAAGAAGCTTTTTCTGGTTGATCTTGGATTAGGTAAACATTCCACCTTATCATTGAGGTTGTGGTGCTTTTATTCCCATTGAATAGTTATCCAATTTGCCCTCTGTTTATCACGCAGCAACTCGTTGGCGGGATAGTTCGACTGGACTTCATGTTGAGTATGATCAACGTCCAGATGTATTTAGGTAAATTATTTGTACATTTGATTTAGTGAAGATTGTCTTAGCAATATACAGGCTTCTGTTTGATGTAGTATAACATTCTTGCCTCAGGGGAACAGTACGTTATGCTAGTGTACATGCACATCTTGGTAGAACAGGGAGCAGGAGAGATGATTTGGAATCTCTTGCTTATACTCTAATCTTCCTTCTTCGAGGCCGGCTACCTTGGCAAGGATACCAGGTTTTATTTGCTTCAAATGTTGCCACTTTGGTCTTCATAATTATTAAGAATGTGTCCTTCTAATGTAGTTGTTCATTGCAGGGAGAAAATAAAGGATTTCTTGTCTGCAAGAAAAAGATGGCCACCTCTCCAGAAGCTTTGTGTTGTGTTTGTCCTCCACCTTTTCGACAGTTTGTGGAGTATGTAGTGAATTTGAAGTTTGATGAAGAACCAAATTATGCAAAGTATATATCACTTTTTGATGGAATTGTTGGTCCAAATCCTGACATCAGACCCATAAATACTGATGGTGCACAAAAGGTGCTAACTACTCTATTGCTTTAATGTATACAATTTCCTCTATACAGATAAGGGCTGACTCCCTGTTGCTATGTATTTTGGTTGTGCTGTGAAGCTTATATATCTGGTTGGACATAAGAGAGGGCGATTGATTGTGGAAGAAGACGAGGATGAACAACCAAATAAGAAGGTTAGAATGGGAATGCCAGCAATGCAATGGATTAGTGTGTACAATGCCCGCCGTCCGATGAAGCAAAGGTTTTTTCTCCTGGATTTAAATAAGTATGTCATAGCACTAGCAGCCCATGTAAAAATGCTCAGAGTTTATTGCCTTTATTTTTGTTGTAGGTACCATTACAATGTTGCTGATGGGCGGCTGTTCCAACACATTGAGAAAGGATATGAGGATGGGTTATTTATCAGCAGTGTAGCTTGTTGTTCTAACCTTTGGGCCCTTATTATGGATGCTGGCACTGGATTTACTGCACAAGTTCATGAACTCTCACCCCACTTTCTTCACAAGGTTGAGTTCTGTTTTAGTTTAATGTTAGTAATTTCATGATTATATCTTGTCATGTTGTATTGTGCCCTGTATTGAAATAAAAGCACATTGATGAATTAATATAGTTGTTTTTATAGGAATGGATTATGGAACAGTGGGAAAAGAATTATTACATTAGTGCCATAGCAGGGTCTAATAATGGGAGCTCATTAGTTGTGATGTCTAAAGGTAAGTTTTTGAAGTGCTGTTCTTCAGGCATGATTATTTTAGTTGCAAGCAATAGTTGACAGATTGTTTTGAGTATCTGTTTGCATAATTTGGTCACTGGTATGCGTTTAGTTTAGATTGCTATTCCCACATCTATAGATGGTTTTTTTGTTTTCAGGGACCCAATATTTGCAACAATCCTATAAAGTCAGTGAATCATTTCCATTCAAGTGGATCAATAAAAAATGGAGAGAAGGATTTTATGTCACTGCTATGGCCACTGCTGGGAGTAGATGGGCAATTGTAATGTCCCGTTGTGCCGGATTTTCAGACCAGGTTTTACTATTATTTTTTAAGCATATTTCAATTAAAATTTTTAATTCTACTAAAATGGTAGTGATGTGAATTTTTTTTTTCTAAATCTAATTCCAGGTTGTGGAACTTGATTTCCTGTATCCCAGCGAAGGCATTCATCGCAGGTGGGACAATGGTTACCGCATCACTTCAACTGCTGCCACATGGGACCAAGCTGCATTTGTTCTTAGTGTTCCAAGAAGAAAACTGTCCGATGAAACTCAAGAGACACTCCGCACATCTGCCTTTCCCAGCAGTCATGTCAAGGTAAATACTACTGCTACTGACGTTGCTATGTCCAATTCATTTCTGATCTGAAATGCTTATATTTGATATATTGCTTTTGCAGGAAAAGTGGTCAAAGAATCTCTATATTGCATCTATATGTTATGGGAGAACAGTTTCATGAACCGTGAAGTTTTGAGATTTTGGCTGACTTTATTTTGACAACTTGCATCTAAGTGTCTGCTCTTAGATCTGACACTTTGAATCTGGAAATCCTCTGACAAGTTTTTGAACAAAGCCATTCAGCATTGATGTATGCTAAACCTTTCTTTATGGACGCCATCACTTATCATATGATACCACACCTGTGCACTGTATATCAACTGTATCAAAATGCTTATAAGCAACTTTAGATCTTTCTTGTCCATTTGGATGAGTCTTTTGATAGAAAGATTGTAGAATTTGAACTATAATTACCGTGCTGAAGGCATTGTGTGCAGGTTAGGTTTTAGTTTATTTGATGGTATTTTGGCAAATGTTAAACTTTGATTTTCTATTGGGAACTGGTATTTTTAGCCATGCAGCCACTTGACCCATATTCTTCTTTCCTCCTTTGACTTAAAGTTATTTCTGTCTTTTGGATGTTTGAATTCGACCTAAGATGGAAAATGGTGTACACTCTGGTAGCAGCATATAACTATTTGAATATTTGTAATCATTGTTATATTTATTGTATTTCTTTTATATGTGAATTATATTTATATTTTTATATTCAGTTTCACCCGTCCAACTGGACTTTTGACAAAGCACAATGTTTCATTTTTTCTCATTAGCCATTCTACACCTAGTGGAAAAAGGTGTTTGTTGCAGCTGTAGTTGCTTTTGAGTTTATAACTTCATTGCTTTTTGTTGGTCTGCCTCATTTAATGTAAGCTAGTTGAAACGAAGGATAACTTTAATTTTGAACTTCCTGTAATATGCTTAACTCTATTCCATCTTTTGTTTTTTTGGTAATCTTGTTACTCAGGCTATATTTATATACTTCTTGTTTTAGGTGAATATTAATTATTTTAAATCTTTACTGTGAAACTTACTTTTGTAAGATCAAGATGTGTGCATGTATCAATTGTGCCATATGATTGTTTTAAGAGTGGAGCTATGTTGAATGAGCTGTTGCTCACTTTCTTGGAGTTGCTATTCATAGCCATCTATTTGTTGCTTATGTTAATGTTAATTTGGTAATTATGTCTATTATTCTAATCACATTTTACTTCCAGTACCTGAAATCTGCATTGGCTCCTGACTAGTCATTCTTCATGACCGGGTGCTAATTTTCTCTGATTTTTTCTACCATCATGCGTGGCGGTATGCACTCTTGACTCTGATGAGAAGTTGGCTATTGTGGAAGTTCAGCTACTGTGATACTATTAGTACTTTTGTTGTGCTTGACCGATATTGAATTGTGTATCACCTGAATCTTCTTGAGCATCTGAAGCAGGTATTTAATTTTGCAGCTACTGTTATTCAAATATCTAATATTTTGTGCTGCTGAAATGTTTGTATACTGTGATCTAGATATGCCTTTATATCGATGATATGTTTGATGTTCATTTGGCCCGATGGTGCAAGGCTTCAGTTCCTTTTTTGTGGTAATTGTTTTCTTGCAGTTGTATGTCTTGTTCTTGTTACTTAATTCCCATTTTTTGTTTCAATTGATAAAATTAAGTAAATGGTCAAATTAGTCCCTAAAACTGTTATGTTAGTGCTCAAAACTAAGGTAAATTCGAATAAAACTAATAAAAATTAAGGGCTAGTTTGACAGATACAATTTCAAGGACTAATTTGATTGATTACTCATCAAAATTAAGGCTCTTTATATGCTTAATTTTCAATGGCTGTGGAAACTTGCAGATTTGTACTTGTTGGTCCATACTATGATTATGATTCTAGAGCCCCCACCCATACATCAGTGGTGAAGCAGTTTGAGGAAGTGGTGCTTTTAGAACCGTATGTGATCCTTTCCTTTTTCAAACAGTAGAACAGTTTGTAGGAGAAAGAGAAGGGTTGTAATTGAATCTGATATTTTAAATTGTTAAAAAACCCCATATTTTGAATTTCAAATTAATACCAACAAGTTTTAATTGTGATTAAGCTTAAAAAAAAAATGTTGACTGTGGTTTAAGTGTTTCAATATTGAATGTGGTTCAAGAGTTTGACTTTGGTTCAAGTGTTTCAATATTTCATCTGTGCTTAGGTCTGGAAGGCTAGATGTTAGTTCTAGATCGGCCATACCATTTACATGGATAAAATATGAATGAAGAGGCTACGAGGCTAGATGTATTTCGGGGAAGGTAACTCTCAAAGAAAGTAATGCTTGGCCTTCATCCTGTAACCTTTTGGTGTAATGTGTTTAGTACTTTGGTTGCAGAATCAGCCTCTGCCTAATGGGGAAGTTTTTCTTTTTTTGGTTACACCCTAATGGAGAAGTTATTCCTTACTAAGGAGCATGCATCTACTCTTTGGATTTCTCATTTTGGAAGACACAAGAAACTCACTTTTGCATCTACTCTAAGGAGCATGCATCTACTCTTTGGATTTCTCATTTTGGAAGACACAAGAAACTCACTTTTGCACATGGGAAAGTTATCGAACCTATTATTACACTAACTAACATTACAAAGTTGTTTCTTAGCCTTGACAAGAGATAAAAATACAAAAAATGAAATTAATTTTCTCAAAAAGTTAAAATTAACTTGTGGATAATTTTATTTATAAAAAGTCACAAATCTTTTAGACAAATTATATGAGAATTTCTATATATTAATTCATGTTTAACTTAAAATAGTTAACTTAATTTTATGAAGGATTTCATGGTATGTTTTCTTAATTTCTTTTTTCTAAAAGTTTTTTTAAGAAAAACTCATCCAAGTTAATAGAATTTTTCTAAAACTAATTCACCGTTGTAGGTAAATGTACGACTTTTTCAATTATGGAAATTATGGTATGATTGAACTAACTTTCCTCTTACAGGTTTTGAAGTTAGAGTTGGACTTTGTTTTCCATAATATACTTTTGAAGAGTGGATGGTTACAATCATGGCTCATAATCTTGTAGGCACCTTAATAATTTTGATGTTGATCATGTCTACAAGTTTATGTGGAAATTAAAATGAAGGTTGCTGAGTCGCTAGGATGGATACAATGATGGGGTAACAATTGATATTTCGAGTGAGAAAATAATGATAATTACAGAATTTACAGCATGTGAATCATTATAGTTCTAAATAAAAAAAAGTGAGGTACATTATTATTGTGACAAAATAATGATACTTCTAGTTTCAGGATTTATTTGGTTTTCTAGCATCTGATTGCAATTAAGTGTAGCAATTTAATTTATTGACTATACATTGCTTCTAATATGTTACTATATCTGTACAACGTGTGGGTATATTTTGATGTTTTATATATATTTAATTTGTAAGAATAATTAAGTTTTTATTGTTACACAAAAATAAAGAAAAATATTAATAAGTTAGGGAATTTACGTTAAAATTATTGCATTTATGTCAGTTCTATGTATGATATTTTTATTATTCAAATAACTACTTCCTATGTGTAAAGAATAATATGTTAAAATAGTAAAATCTTAATCTTTCTTACTTTCTAACACGTGCTAATTATAAATATATTTTTTTCTTTATTAAGGTTTTGCATAACTTTTTCTATTTTCAAATTTTCTTTCTTTATCTTTATTTTCATGATTTTTTTTCTTTTTTCTTTTTATATTTATAAATTTTTATATTTTGTCTTATAAAATTATTTGAATTTTTTTTAGACATAGATTATTTGTATTTAAAACTATAATTTTTATATTTAAAAACATATATAAAATAATTTTAAAGAATTTTATTAATAAATATTTTATTAAAAATATGTGGTTGGAACTTTTAGATTAAAAATAATAGATTATCTATTATCTATATAAAAAATAATAGGTTAAGAAATATAGCTTTCTTAATTTTTTACACATATCAATTATATGCATAGTTTAGTTTTTTATTAGCTTTTTCTTTCTATTTATAAATTTTTTCTTTTGTATATTTTATTTTTTCTATCTATTTTTATGATTTATTTTTTTCTTCTTTTTTACTTTTTACTTTTATATCTATAATTTTCTCTATTGTGACTTATAAAATCATTCGTACTTAAAAGTTAAAACTATAAATTCATCTTTACTTAAAAACATATAAAATAGTTTAAAATTATTTTATTAAAATATTTGTATTAATAAAATCTTAATACTTCTTAATTTTTTATACATTTAATACTATATACCAAAAAATAGGTGACTACGAATGCAACTTTTTTTTAAAACATGTCAATTACAACAATACAACTTTAATTTTATTAATAATGTTCACATGTGCTTGAAACATCTTCACTAAAAATCAATCTTCTAATCTAATATCTATATAAGAAAATAACATGTTTGCAAAAATAAAATCTTAACCTTCTTAATTTTAACACATCTAACATTTACATGAGAAATTTAAAGGTTAAAAAACTACAATTTTAACCTTCACAAATACGAGTATCATTTATGGTACAATGTATAAAAGTAACTTTAGATTTATATATGTTAAATAATATTTAATTATGTGATTTGAATTTTTATACTAAAAAAACAATTTAAATATAATTAGTTTTTATATTTAAAAATATCTTATATTAGTTTTTTAATCTATGGTTAGTAAATTTATGTATGTTTTTTTGTTGATTATTTATATATAATGAAAGCTAGTAAAAAAGAAAAGATATTTAATGAAAACTCACGAAGTCACACTCAGAGAATGAACTCTTAACTTGAGAAGCAAATGAAAAAGCAAATTCAATCTTATAGAAATATGCTCAAAAGTGGAGCTAGGTACAAGGAACTATTTATAGAGTTTGGTAACTAGAGGTACGATTAGAGTAGACTATGATTGGGTGAACTGTGGTTAGATCAGCTTGTTGGTTAAGCTAACCAAATCATGATTAACTAACCAAACATAGTTAGACTACCTAACCAAGGTTTAGAATCAGAGACTAGTCATTATTCATCCATTTTCTTTAATCGAAACTAAATACATTAGATATACTTTACGTGTGACTAGAGGTGTGGTAGCAAACAATAGAGAAGAGTCATATGCGAGGGAGGTGTGACAAGTAGAGTGTGTGAAGTAAAAAAGGGAGTGTGAATGCTAAATTGGCACGTCACCCAAGCTCTCTTGGGCTTCATCCAACCTACTTGTTGCACCTTAAACCAAATGATCAAAATATCCCTTAAAAGAAGATTAAAAACACTCCTAAGCTATAAAACCCTAAATGGCTCATAATACATAGTTACTGAAAGGTCAATAAAACACTATATATATATATATATATATATATATATATAAATACATACAACATTATTTCTCTCAGGAAAAAAACTTTGTAAATTTTTAAGGAGAGATATGATTATCATCTCCTTCCTCTTCAAAATGATTTGTGCTCAAATTTGTACTCATCCCTCAACATAATAGTTTTCTAACCCACTCTTGATGCTTCAGGTTCTAGCCCAAGATGGTTCAAGATATTGGTGGGCACTAGACTTAATACATTAGAGCAAGCATTCACCTTTAAGCCTTATTTTTCTTTTCATCCTAAGATACATGGATATGCTTTGAGGTGCACTATTTTTAGATGGCCATTTGTCCTATTGAAACTAGAAATTGAACAATATCATAAACTTAAACAACAAGTGATATTTGCATTTAAATGTAATTAAAATTGAAATTGCAACTTGAATACATAAACATTAAAATGATTATACAATGATCAACAAGAAAAAAAGACGAAAAAAAAAACTAGAACGACACAAGAATACTTATACAAATTTGAAAATTAACAAGATAAAGTAAAAATTAATAACCAAATCTTCGTGGATGATGGCTCTCGATCTTATTATTAGTCAAACAATATATGCATTTAATTCTTTAAATGTGACATGGCTTCTAATTAATAATTTTATTATAGAAATCTTTTACGTTGGTGCTACTTAATAAAATATAAACTTTATAATGAAAATTTTATATAATAATGATAATTATTCTTTCTAAATGTATAATACATATATAAAAATTAATTTAAAAATATTTTCACAATAAAATAATTTTTAAATTAATTAAAAAATGATATATAATAAATTATTTAAGTATATTTTTTTGAAAAATACTAAAAATATTAAATAATTTAAAAATATTTTCACAATAAAATATTTTTTAAATTAATTAAAAAATGATATATAATAAATTATTTAAGTTATATTTTTTTGAAAAATACTAAAAATATTAAATAATTTATTCAATCCTTTTCTATAAATTTGTCTTGATGATTGCTGTGACTAAACGGACAA
This sequence comes from Psophocarpus tetragonolobus, assembly GCA_037954015.1. NCBI lineage: Eukaryota > Viridiplantae > Streptophyta > Magnoliopsida > Fabales > Fabaceae > Psophocarpus > Psophocarpus tetragonolobus. The sequence goes on along the minus strand of CM075695.1, from coordinate 26,640,704 downwards.
ATACAGAATAGCAAAATGATTTTTTTTTTTCAACATGCTATTAATTTTAATTTTAAAAAATAATTAATTTTCATCTTTTTAAACTATATAGTTTAAAATACAAAAGTTATATGGTTGTTGTATGTGTAATATTTCAGCCAGCGGTGTGATGTAGATTCCAAATATATATTCTTTGCATGTCTTTTGCTTGTGACCAAAATACCCTTAAGCTCCAATTTGTCATAATTGTCCTTTGCATCTTATTCCAATTTGTCATAATTGTCCTTTGCATCTTATTGTATTCAATAATTTTAATAGCATAAGAAAAGAGTTGCTGGTGGGTATATTTTGTGATTTTTACCATTCCCTTTATTACCTTATTTTGTCTAAGCTATGTCGTACCTTAGTTTTTTCTATTCTATGCATTATGTGAATTGTTTTGTCATCATTTTTGTGTTAGTAATAGAGAAACGAAAGTCAAAAGGTAGTATTTCACTTAAAAACTAAACACAAACAATACTTATAATTATAAACACAAACAAAAAGGATAAATATATAAGAGAAAAAAATATAGAATAATTTGGATTGAGCAGACAGAGCACTATCCTTAAAGAAAAACGCATGTTAGACTAGTATACACTCTTCCCAACATTAGAAACATCGTTACTTTTGAAAAAGATACTAGAAATAACAAGAATTTTTATATAAGAGTGTGTATTGAACTATTGATTTTGTGTTAAGAGTGGATGCTTAAGTGTGTTGTTTACTAGTAAGGAGAGAGGTATGTATAGGCAAAAATAACATAAGACAAAATAGGTTACAAGCAAAATCCACAAAATAGGTATGTATAAGGAAAAAAAAATCTTTTTTTAAACCTATTGCCAATACTAAGTAGCAGCCAAAAATTTGTATTCATTTTTCATGATATTATGCATGCGTCAAATATATTATGGTGAATTCGTCAAATTTCATTGCGTTTTCCATAAAAGAATATGATAAGTGAAATATGAAATCTGATAACTGAGATTCCGAGTAACTGTTTACATAATCTTTTTCTGTTCGAAGAAATTATTCATTGAAATAAAAATAATGAATTACTATTGATATCGACACATCTAAGATCACTAAATATTGAGCAGTTCTCTATTCAATCATTTTCCTTCTCCTTGTTGCTGAATATCTCGTTTGTAGTGAGTTCGAATTTTTGTGCTAATACATTAATGTCTAATAGAAAATTGTAAAATATTATATTAGCATAAAATATTTTCTAACATTTTGTGGTTGGTAGTCTTGCTATGTAACAAGATATCTAAAAGGAAAACTTAGCATCAGGTAAAAACTTCCCACATTACATATGTATGAGAAATTGAAGCATAAGTCATACCACGGTTTATATGGTATATAGAATGTATTGGTGCATAAAAATTCTTTGTACTACAGGCATCAGGTATAAGGATTCTTCTTTATAAATGATCAATGATTGCTTATACACTATTGCATATAGGTTGGTCACAACTGTTTTAAGTAAAACTAAAAATAGTGTTTTAAGTGTGGTTAATTATTTAATTTGCCTAAAATTCGTAGCATGGGTTAACAACATTAGCCACAGCATTGTGATGTCTACATATCATGCTACCTAACCACCTAATGTGAACAATTAATTGAAATTAGGCATCAAACTTATATGGCTGAAACCATAACAAAAAAGAAAGCTACTTGTTGAATATATAACTAACTATGCTGCAAAGTAAATATCTAATAATCACAATTTAATTGTTCATAACCTAAAATTAGTTGATCATAAGTTAATATGTAAAAGGTCTCCCATATAGTTAAATTTAAAGATATGAGACTTTTTACAAATTACTTATAGAAAAATCTTACATATTTTAAAAAATTCGTGATTTTTTTTATATTCTTCTTCAATAATCCTTCTAGAGAAACTCACCCTAACAGAAAAAATTTTGGACTTCATAAAGCTAAATATATTCATAGTTAAAAGCAAGGGAAAAAAGAGAGTTACATCAAATGATTTAGGTTGGATTGATGATCAACTAATACTTATTGCGGACTAAAATTATGTATTTTAAGATTATAAATAACCAAATTAAAAATTTTAAAGTAGAAGATTAAAATAATGGATTAGGAATTACAGTGAACAAAATTAATTAAAATTTTAAATGAAAACCTAATTATAAAACAAATTAAAGTAGGATATTTTTTAATTTAATTAAACACATGTTGTTTCTTAACCAATGCAAACATATAATTTGTGAGGGATTTGGTAAAGGAATTGTGGGGGAGGACTACTCAAATTAAAAAAAAAAAAAACATTTTGATGTGAAAAATCATATTTTGTACTTCAACTACGAAGTATACTCAAGTTTTTTTTTTTATATATAAATTAAGTTTAAAGTTAATAGTAAGAATTTTTTTTCTGTGAAAGTTCAAATAAAACTGTAACCACAAGGAATTCTAAGAATTTTTTCATATTATGTACCAAAAACATTAATTTTTTAAACACATTATAAACACACGCAGAATTATAAAATATAAATACTTGACATCCTACATGATGAAAAAACATGCTACAAAATTATATAGCAGAAATAAAAAGATTTATTTGTGTTTAAATTAGACATGCTAATAGATAAAATATCTATGAAAAACAAATAAGTGTACCTAGTTGAAGTCTCAAAATCTTAAATTTTTTTTTCAGAATTGTGAAGATCTCACATATATTCATACCGAGATTGTTCTTTAGTCGTCAACACTTTCATTGTGAATCTTTTTTAGTAGAATACAGAAGAGAGTGAATATGATTTTTTTTTTCATTTTTATATCTTTAAAACAATTTTCAAATAATACTTATGAAATAAGTTTTTTTTTTCTCTTTTTTCAGAACAGTTTTTGAAAACTATTCTCGAAAACTAAAAAAAAAAAACAAACCAATCAAACCCTTGTTTGACAATAGTTTTAATTTTTTTCAGTATTTTAGTATTTAAAAACTCATTTGATTATTGTTTTTTTAAAACAGTTCTGGTTTTTTAGTTTTTAAAAACTAAAAATTAGGAACAATTGTAAGTAGTTTTGATTTTCAATTTTCTATTTTTGTTTCGAAAACTCAAAATACAATGAGAATATGTTTTTTTTTTCTTTCATTAATGAAATTTTCATAAATATAAACAATTTTTTTTTATTTTCATGTTTTCAAAACAGTTTTCAAATAATACTTACTAAACAAGTTTTTCTTTTCTCTTCTTCGAGAAAACAATTTTTGAAAACTTTTTTCAAAAACTAAAAAACAAAATGAAACCAATCATGCCCTTGACAATAATTTTATAAAATTGTTTTCAATATTTTAGTATTTAAAAACTAACAAACTTGTTTGGGTAGTGTTTTCTTACAATATTTTTCGAAAACAATATTTTTTTTAGTTTTTATAAACTAAAAAAGAGAAACAACTATAAATAGTTTTGCTTTTCAATTTTCTATTTTATTTTTGAAAACTCAAAATACGATGAGAATATGTCATGTTTTGCTTTTCATTAATGACATTTCTGTAAATATGAATAAGTTTTTTTCATATTCATAGGTTCAAAATAGTGTTCAAATAACAATTATCAAACAAGTTTTTTTTTTATCTTTTTCTAAAAAACAATTCTTGAAAACTCTTTTTAAAACTCTTTTAAAAAATTAAAAAACAAAACCAGACCAATCATGTAACATCCCAAATTATTTTTACTATCTATACCTTTATTCACATAATCTAAATTATTCCTCATATAATTCAAAACACAAAATACCCAACATAAAATTTACAACGCAATATACACGAAATAACATCATACATTTCAATAATTTCAAAGTTTAAAACAAAATCTAATATATTAAACACAACAATATCTCATCTAGCGAACCTTGTCATCTGGCAAGATCTAGGGTAACTTACTCAGCGACAGTTATCGCCCAACGAGAACCTTGTGTTTGACTGTCTCGGTAGAGGGACCACGCTCAGCAAGACCTCTTGTTGGACGCAAATACCAACCCCAGACAACTGTGTTGGGCCAGACATCTCGCTAGGTGCAAAATTGCAATATAACCCTAACAGAGGCTAAAGTTCATTGTGCGAGACTCGCCGCCTAATGAGACCTTGTAGGTAGTTGAACCTCTATTGCATAATTAGTCAAATTTGTTTCTTTCTATTCCACCATATATAACATACTCTAGCCATTCAAACTTACTTATTCTTAGTAATTCATTTAGGACTAGTTCTATTACAAAACAAGTAATTCCACGTCTAATCCTTTGCCAACTTGTTAGTTCTGAACTCCCCTCTCTCTCTCCCTCCCCCTCGTCATCACTGATATTTGCTCCCTACAATGCACAATCATCACAGTCATACAAAATACACATATGATGCAATGGTAAGCACATAATTCAAAGAATTCAATCGAACATTAGTCAAATATAATAATCAATAAAACATTAATTAAATATCACAATTAATCAAACACACTTATGTTCCTCCTGAACATAAGTACTCACAAACCATCAATCACACTTATGTTCCACCTGAACATAAACACTCACAACAAATCAATCACATCTATGTTCCACAATAACATAAGTACTCATAACAAATCAATCACACTTATGTTTCACCTAAACATAAACACTCACAACAAATCAATCACACTTGTGCTCCTTTTGAACATAAGCCCCCACAACAAATCAATCACACTTATGCTTCACCTAAACATAAGCACTTACAACAAATCAATCACACTTCTACTCCACCTGAACATAAGCAAGTACAATGCACAACTGATACTTTCCGGAAAGACTCACTACATTGAATTTGGATACCAAGGTAGCAACTTATCTAACTTCTCCCACACTGGTATTTGATATCTATCTGACCCATCCGATAACTAGTTGAAGTCTGAGCATACTCATTGAATAACCAATTGATGCTTGATGTATCATAACCCAAAATAGGGCTCTAACATTGCATCACATTGTTATTTGAGTATATCTTATGGTGTATCATCACCCGACGCAAGGCCCTAACACCGGTGTATCATCTCTTAACACAAGGCCCAAACACTGAATCATCATCTGAAACAGAGCCATAGTAACAAGATCACTTAAACCTATCAACCTCCCGAATTTAATGTATCACCTGAAAGACTTTGTCACCTCCTCGTAACAACTCACAATACAATTCATTATTGCTCATTAATAATAAATTACAAACTCCAAACATCCAAATTATAGTATCAACAACTCATCACATCAACATAACGTTTCATAAGCATGCATCACCACAACATGCATCACAACATAATCTCATTTAACACCAAAATCAATACTAGAGCATCAACTTCAAAGAGTAAACATTCTAACTCATTAATTCCCTAAAACATCCATATCTCAAAATATTCCAAATTACAAATCAATCAATTCAGTCACAACTCATTTCAAGAATAAAACTCAAATCCTCAATCATACAAAATACCCATTTTCACTCAAATCATAATCAAGAGCTCCAAATCAATTAACTTCTCACCTATTAACTCATAATTTCTCAAATTAAAATCAAATATTCAACTTCCCTTACCTATTTCTATTTTCAAAAGCCGATTCAAATAGGAGGGGAAAAATCAACCCGAAGAAATTATACAAGAACCTAATAAGAATCCCAATTTCAATAAGAACCTAAGAAAATTAGAATTTCCAAAGGAGTCCCCTTTTTAACAAGAACAAAAGAATAAAAAATGAATGAGAAAAGGTTTAGAAAGCTACAATCAGACATACCTATATTGATCACCTCTTATAATCAAAAGCAATGGAAGAGACCACGTCCATTCCGTTAGTTGGAACCTGACAATACAAGCCAATATTCCTTATGATTAAGAGAGAGAATGGCGTTATGAAGAAGAAATTGCAACATAAGAGGAAAAAAAATTTAAGAAAGTGAGGAAGAAATAGTTTCTTATTGTCCTAGGGTGTATTTAGTAAAAAAATTAGTTTGCTAATGCGACCAACCTTTAAGATAATTGATTTTTTGAGAACTTTCCAAAACTCAACTAAAACCTTATGAAATAAAAGAATAATAATTATTATCACCTTCTCCCTTTTTCTACCAGCTTAATAAAATCACCACACCTCAATCAATTAGTAATTTAACCATAAACTTAAATTTAATTCTTTCACTATTTATATAAGATAAGTATGTCCTCACAAATCAAACCCACTCTTCTTTTTGTGCATTCACTTGCTTTTATAAACAGCAAATTGTAAAACGCATACACCCAAAATTCTATCTCACCCGTTCAAATAATATAAGTATTATTTATATAAAATAAAATTTGAACTAACTATTATTTATATAAATAAAATCGGAACCGCATGATTTGTGGCATTGGAATCTCAGATCTACTATCTCTTCTCCATGTTACCTTATCTTTGCTAAGCCATATAATGTTATTTCAATTTGAACGTGACAACCAATTGAAATCAACTTCAAAGATTTCAAATTGAAATCAACATCAATGATTTGAACGTGACAATCAATATACTGTATTTCTGAAATTAATATTTCAAATTGAAATAATAATTTCAAATTGAAATAAAATCTGTTAATTGCTCTATTTTCAATAGAGTAGATATTATTTGTATTTTTTATGTTACTAAAAAATAGAATAATATTTCATGTATAAGAAAAATAATTATATACTTAATAAAATTAAATTCTTTAATTTAATTCTTAAATATTTTTTTTCTTTAGTAAAGAATAAAAATTAGAATGTTTGTTAGTGTGTGACTCTGTAAGTTCAAAACTAAACCATTAATAAATTAAAAACACTAATTTATTAATCAAGGTTGTGTCTAGCTCTGTAGCTCTAAATTAACTTTAGAATATTATTTAATTATCAAATTCTATTAAGTTAGTCTATAATGATAAAATTCAAGAAACTTGTTTCTTTATTCTTCAATTGTGTTGGCCAAAAGTCTTTATTTTCATTATAGAGGTCAAACTCATTACCAGAGTTGATGATTTTTTTCTTAATTAATCATTTAATTCTACAGGGTAATATATAATTATTATGATAATCTCAAGCCTAAGAAAATCATTATATTTATTCACAATAATTTTCTATTAACAATTCTAGGGTAATATATAATCATTAGAAAAATTTGTTTTGAGTTAGTTCAATAGTCATATCCTATATGTGTAATTTAATAAATGAGATCCATTAATCTTTATTCAATAAAGACCATCACACATGTATTGATCTATCCGAATTAACGATATTCTGTCCTCAATAATCATATGATCAATAATAGTTTAGATGAAATTAAAAAAGACTTATTTATCATTATTATAAAATATAAGTCTCTAATTTTAATCCATGATCTTATCACATTAATTATTTCACAAAGAATGAATATGATAATCAAATAATAAAGCATAATTTTATTAATGCAAACATGATAGGTTGGATCTTGGGCATACCTCATATTCCTGACACTACATTCAAAAAAATAAATTCCTCCATTTTAATATAAGAGTTTAATTAGCATGCATTAACAGTGTAAAAGAATATTACAATTACATTTAATCATATCTTTTCATTTATATGAATTTTAACATATTAATTGATAAAATTAACAAACTTACCATAAATTAAGGGTTGTAATTGAATATCCATGTAAAAAGTTTTACACTGATAGTCCATATTAATTAAACTCTTAATATAATTATCGTCGTAAAATTTTTACATAGACAAAAAACTAGCAAATAAATATAAAATATTTTTACAATATTAATCTTATCATGATTGATTTGTTTATAAATTTTATTATCTATTATAAAAAAATATAAGTAAGAAAAGTAATTAATTTTATTTTCAAACACAAATTATAGTTATTTAAATTTATTTTTTCTCACATGATAATTATAAGAAGAGTGTTATGAATACATGCATCAATGCACTCTTTTTTTTAAGAAAAAAAAACTAGTTAATACCCTATTAGTATAAGATACTATTTTACTTTTTTTTTATATTGTCGTTCATTTTTATTACTAACAATATGTTGAATTTTCCTATAAATAATATATGATTAAATAATATTATAAAATTAATTTAATTATAAGAAGAGCGTAATAATTACACACCAATGCACTTTTTTACTAGAAAAAATAGTTTAGGACTTTAGGTACTATCGCTATAAAATACTATTTTATATTTTTTATATCATCATTCAACTAATGCGTTGAATTTTATAATAAATTATAATTAAATAATAGTATAAAATCATTTTAATTTATTAAAATCTATTAAAAACTACGCAGAGTTCTATCAAATTTTATCTTTTATAATAAAATTTAATCAATTTAAAAAATAACTTAAATAAGTTTTTGTATTTGAAGTTTGATAAACAATTTCTTTTAAGTTTTTGAAATTCAAAAATATTTCTTTTAGTATCTTATTAACTTTTAATTCTTTTTTTTCAGTTAAGATCATTAAAAAATACTTATAACAAATATATTTTTATATTTGTGAATCACTCTCCCCTTTATTTTAACTTTTCTTGATCTTCAATTTTATATCCGATATATCCAAATATACAAAAACTTATAAATTAACAATATTAACAAAAAAACAAATTGATTTCAAAAACTAAAATATACAATTTTTTAATTTTAAGGGTGAAAAACGATTTTTAGTAAAATTTTAGTAACTTATGGAAGCCTTAAAAAATATATTTAATGGCCTGAAAAGAATATGTAAGAAGAATTAAGATAACATGTTTCTGACATCTCTATGCTTATAACAGGACATTGTATCTTTAACAACTTGCAGATGAGTGAAACCACCCATATTCATGACCAATATTCCTCACCTGAGTAATATGTGGTTCTTATTAAAAAATCTGTTGTCGTACAGCTGACATTCTTATCCAAGTATTTGGTAGACTATTAAAATAATAATTAAGTAATAAAATAAGTATATAGTACTTAAATTAATCCTTTAAAAAAAAACATTACTAAATACCACGACAATTTGGGGTATGAGTATCTTTTCAATAATAGATTATTGAATTAATCTTGTTGACGAATTGTCTCTAACTAGTATTATATTTTCTTAGTTTAAAAATTAACTAATATTATTATTTTAAATAATTTATCTTAGTTTGGGAAAAATTAAAGTACTCATGAAAATAAAGGAAAGAAGAATAACTTATGAAATTTAAGGAAAAAATTAAATTACCCACGAACATACGGTAAAAAAAAAGTTCAGTAGCAAATATATAAAGGGAAAAACAAAGTAATTTATACTCCATCCGTATCTTAGACTCTTTAAAATAACTCCCTTAAAAAAACAAAAACAAAATCAGACTATTTATTTATTTTAATTAATCACATTAAATTTGTCAATGTTTTGTATTATTTTTTAAAACCACTCTTATTTGTATTAACCAATACTAATAACTATTTGTATTACTCTTTTGTTTTTTAACGCATTCATGCAAGACTTAGCCAACTTGGCTTATTGTGTTGCCTTATCTTTTCTTATTTTAAAAAATCAAACTAGTAAGTATTTCAATGGTTTAAAATTTTAAAATAACTTTACTCAAATTTAGTTGATAAAATTAATAATTCTTTAAAAATAAAAATAATAATTTAGATAATTATTTTTTGAATTTTTAATTACAAGAATTAGTGGTAACAGTAATAATTAACAATAATTAACAACTAAAAGTGATAATTGATAATCAATAACATAAGTTAGAGATAAGTTATTAAATATAGATAATAATAATTAACAATCGAGACGATAATAAATGATAGACCACAACAAGTATCAAATTTAAATAATAAAAATATATACAAAAATCTAAAACTAATTTTATTATTTTTTAAATGAAATGAAAACTACGTTGAAAATAACAAAAAACAAACTAATCACAACCATTTTAACCAAATATTTTTCTATTTTCAAATTTTACTTTAAAAAAAAATGAGACTCCAATTACCGCAAACAAGACGCCAACAAGACCTAAAGAAGTCAAGTTTAATTTTACGTGGATCGATAACTTACAAGAAAAATACATAGCATGCGACCACATAAAATTTTTTTATTTAACATTATCATTTAATTATTATAATCATCTCTTTACTTCTACTTTTAAAATATTAATTGAGTGATAAAGTTAGCAAAATTTATTATAAGAGTTATAATTAAACTTTTGTATAATTAATTAATATTTTTATAAGTATTAAACTCATAACTTAACGTTTATTTTACAATAGAATTATAAAATTGTTTTTCATATTTTAGTTTCTAAAACCTAAAAAAATAGTATTTTTTGAAAACAGTTTTGATTTTTTAGTTTTTAAAAGAGAAACACCTCTCAGTTTTTATTTTTATTTTAAAAACTCAAAATACAATAAGAATATATTATTTTTTATTTTCTATTAATAAAATTCTAATAAATATAAACAAATGTTTTAATTTTTAAATTTATAAAACAATTTTCAAATCAAACTTGTTCAATAATTTTTTTTTCAAAAAACAGATTTTAAAAATTATTTTTAAAATTTTTTTTTCAAAAGCTAAAAACTCAAACCAAACTAACGAAACCCTTGTTATTATCTTCTTCTTTTTTATTGTTTCTTAATATTTAAAAAAAAATGTTGTTGTCATGATTTCTAATTTCATCTATTCTTATACTGTAATAGGAAGAGAAAGTTACAAAAAAGGACGACACGACAGAGTATACGTGATTTCACTCAAAACTTGGTTCTTCAATTGGGTCTATCATCTATTATCATATTCTTATCTGATTATGTTCATATTTTCTCTCATACGAACAAAACAAAACCCGTTATTTCAAATGATTCACCGTTCTGCGAGTGTTGATACTTGACGGAACGAATTGAAAGCGGATCTCAATGGACAACACCAAACCTCTTATCGAACCCGAACCCGAACCCGACGATGATGGAAGAATCCGAAGAACCGGTTCGTTTTCTTTCTTAATTTCTTCGCATCCGATTCTCGTTTTCAGATTCTGTTCCTCAAATTTTTCATCACCAACTTTCTGGTTGTTGACAAAAAAAGAAAAAAGAAAAAAATGTCTCTTCTGATATGAACTTGTTCTCTTCATATTTTAGGGTAAGTTTATAAGAAAATACAAAAAAGAAAAAAAGTTAAAAGACTTTTTTCTAAGTTTGTTTTTCAAGATGGATGAATTTTAAAAAAATGTGTGAATTTTTTTAAAGTTAATTATAATTAATCAACAAAAATTTTCTCATATATATAGCATTGGAAAAAGTTTCATATTATTTAAAAAATTTATAAAAATATTGATTCAAAATTTTTTTTCCCTTTACATATAACTGCTTCTAAAGTAAATCGGCCAAACATACTATATTAGTCATGAATGATATTAAATATGAAGTATTTTTTATTGTTTGCATTTGAAGTTTTTGAGAATTTAAAAACAGTTGACTGATTATAGATTTTGTTGACTTTTTTTTTTTTTTTTTAATTTCTGTATCTTGGATTCTTTTTAAATTAACATACAATTTGGTAGCTAAGGCCTAAGAGTGATAATTTACATTGCTTTCATTCTTGGAATTTGTTATCTAATCAGTGAAGTGAGTAGAATCTCTGGAAAAAAAACTTGATTCTAGCAGTGTATAAATTAGTATTTTGAAGAAATGGAATTGTTCATTGTTGATAATTTAGTGAGAGTAAATTTATCAACCAGTTGACGCCTTTGGAGATCAATTTGTATGATTTTGTAGAAATCACATTTGGTTTAAAAAATTAAACAGTTGACACTTTCAAGATTGCATATCATCAACTTGGTTACCAAAAAATAAATAAAAGGATGATATCAACTTATTTATAACAGGAATAACCAAAGCTGAAAAAGTAAAAACTTGTAGTACTCTTGTGTGGGTTTGGCTTCTTTGAAGTGATCATCTCACTTTAGAGGTAAAGTAATTCTAATAAAAGAGTTTGGTATATCAAGTAAACAGTGTGTTCTGTGTTATTGTGAACCTTTTGATGCTCATAGGGTATGTTTGAGTGAGTTTTTCCGGAACTCACATCTTTTAAAAAAACATATATAAGAGTTTTTACATTTAGGTAAAATTAGTTTAGAAAGTAAAGCTTATGGAAAAGTTTTTTAAAATTTTTTCTCTCTTAAAAGTGATTTTAGAAAAGTTTAAGCTGTTAGGTTCATCTCTTTAATAAGTAATTTCAATAGTTGAGGAAAATCTACTATTATATTTCAATATATTAATAATTTATGTATATACACCCAATATTCATCATTAATGTTCTCATCAATAATTCAAATTAGTTTATTTTTTAAAGTGAGTGAATTATGAGTTGGATTCATTTTGTGAATATTGTTGGAAAATTCACATGTATACCCTGGCCAGTGATCATACATTCTTCACACAAACAACAAAAAGTTAGAACATGTATTTATGTTGCTTGTGTTTTGTTTGCAGGGAATGTGTTGACTGCTAGCACACACATTATAACAGTGGTGGTAGGGGCAGGGGTGCTTGCTCTGGCATGGGCCATGGCCCAACTAGGATGGATAGCAGGCATAGCCAGCATTCTCACCTTTTCTTCTGTCTCCATTTTCACTTATAGTCTCGTAGCAGATTGTTACAGATATCCGGACCCTGTTACTGGCAAGAGAAATTACACTTATATGCAGGCTGTCAAGGCTTACTTAGGTATTCTACCTTTTCATAATTTAACAAAGAATTCTAACAGCACTCTAAGATTTTCATTTTAACACTTTCTTAATCATTGGAATTTATTAAAAATCATAAATTTTGGTGGAACTCGCTTCAAATCAGGAGGGGAACTTACTAAAATTTACTAGAATTTTCAACAAATTCTGGTCAATAGAGAGAATATAATGTTAGAAAGAAAGTGTAACTGACACACTTCTAGTTCCATTTTAACAGTACCTAGTTTTTTCTCCTAAGTATTGCTACTGATTTTTTGCGAGATACATATTTATTGTGAGCATTGCACCATAGAAAGTAAAATGTAAATTACACTGGTTGATTGAAAAATTAATGTATTAAATCATTAACATTTACTGAATATTTTAATCAATAGTTATAACTTTATACTATATCATTTGAAATATTTAATGGAAACAATCATTCGAATCATCAAACTTATAAGTTCAACTTATAAATATGCATTTGTTCCTGGCCTATTCAATTGATTAATTTCATATTGGTATTTGGTAATAGGTGGAACAATGCATCTGCTTTGTGGATTGATTCAATATACCAAGCTTGCTGGGATCACAGTGAGCTACACAATAACTTCCTCCACAAGCTTGGTGTACGTAAAATAATTACTACTAAAGCTTATTTTATGTATTAATCACTGTATGAAAATGAGATGATCGAGTCTAACTTTTGCTTAAATTAATATGTAGGTCTGATGCTATTTTGCAGATTTTTCTTTATGTGTTAAACCTTTCTCATTTGATCTAGGATTTTCAAAATTTCCTTACACCCTTCTCCAAAAAGCATAAGTTTTAAGCAATTAGACTACCATTATAAACTGTAAAACCTAAAAAATTGAAAATAATATAACCTTTGTTGTACCCTTTTATGGTTTATGATGATTACTGTCATATGGCATGACAGAACTATAAGGAAAAAAATTGCTTAAATAAATGCAAAGCTATAAGGAAAACAGTTTGTTTCCATATAAGAGGACATTCAGCTAGACTACCGTTAACTTAATTAAGAAATTAAAAATACAGATTAACATAACTTTTTTATTTTTATTGTTTATGGTGATTGAGTATGATAAGACTGACTACAATTATAAACTTTAAAATATTAAAAATTAGAAAATACAGATTAATATAACTTTTTGTCATTTTTATTTATTGTTTATGGTGATTGACCATGATATGGCACAGCTATAAGGACAACAATTTGTTTCCACAAAAGTGAACATTCAACCAGACTGTAATTATAAACTTTAAAACATAAAAAATTAAAAAAATACAGATTAATATAACTTTCTTTTCGCTCTTTCAAAAACATAATTTTTTACTTCTTTTATGGTTTATGATGGTGCCTGTATACTGCAGTGCAATAAGGAAAGCAATTTGCTACCACAAAACAGGAAAAGAAGCTTCCTGCAAGTTTTCAAATAATCCCTTCATGATTGGTTTTGGGATCTTGCAAATTTTCTTGTCTCAAATCCCAAACTTTCATGAGCTTACATGGCTCTCAACTGTTGCTGCTATCACCTCATTTGGTTATGTATTCATTGGTAGTGGGCTATGTCTATCGGTCATCCTTTCAGGTACTTTTCTCTTTTCACTGCTAATTTATCAAAAAAATTAATATCAATCACCAATTTCCAAAATTTACAGTATCGTATCTGTTCCTGTACTTTATCGTGTCTATGAATTCCTTCATCCAAATTATAAAAGTATTTAATTGAGATACAAACCAATAAATTATTTTTGTAAAAATCATTCAATATTTTTCAAGAGTAAATTAGAATGACTCCTTGAGCTTTTTCTTTATTACTCCCACTGCACTTTCATTTTTTTTATATTACTTTTATTTCATATGGGTTGATGTAGTGTTTTTTAGGTATAAAAAAGAAAGGTAAGGGTAGGAGTTAAAAAATGAGGAATGTTAAGCGTAATAACGTGAAACTTTAAAGGAGTTTATGTATTTCCTCTTTTTTAAACAGCAAATGTTTTAAAATAACAACTCCTAAAAAATCTGATAATTTGATAAGAAAGACACTTGATAGTATAGGTTAGTGTTCAATTATCTTCAATTGACCTGCTTAATCAACTGGTCACTAGTCACAGGACTAGGCCACTTTAGCTGTAACATGGTTGTTAAAAAAGAGTGGTTACACATGCCTATCTGTCATGTGAAGGATGTGTACTTTTATTTTTTTAACAAATGTTAAGGCCTGTGTCATGTGAAGCATGTGTACTGTTTTTTTTAACAAATGTTAAGGTATGTGTCATGTGAAGGATGTATATATTTATTTTTTGTACAAATGCTAAGGCATGTCTGTCATGTGAAGGATGTGTATTTTTTTTTGACAGACGCTAATGATACTTGATAAGGAAATAAAGTAGAAGGACGTGTATTAGGATTTAGATGTGATCGATGTGTTTTTTATTTTTTAACAAAAGCTAAGGATAATTGGATAAGGAAAGAAAAATAGAAGGATTTTAAATAGATATATAAAAATGTATCCTGTGATTTTTTATTGTGCTGTTATATAATGTGTAAAAAATTTCTTTTATCATTCAGAAAACGACAAAAAATGTATATTTTTAGGTTGTGATTTAATTAGAAATTATATATTTATTTTGATAATAATTATTGCAAAGGTAATTAAAAATATGATGTCATGACTTACTCTAAGTTGTGACTGCACACAGACTGTCTATCTATAGTCTAGCTAGCTTGATATGGAAATCTTATTGAATAAATCATTAGATCAACTTTGAATTACTAAAAAAAGATTGACTAAGTCTCCCTTAAGAATGATAATTAAGTTAACTCATAAAAGAAAACATTTTATTTATTTATATATTCACTTTAACAACCAAATGATAGGATCTCCCATCATATAATAGTTATCATTCATAGATTGTCAAAATATCAAAATTTACAACATGTACAAATTTATAAACCAATATTCACTATACAAGTATATATCAAACTATAGAGATTTCATTCTCTATCTTATCATTAGCTTTCACTTTACATCTATTATTATTGTAACTTCATAACTGGAGTTACCAAAATACACTTTCCATTATGATAATGGAGACCTACCAAAAGGATGTATAAATCCTTGGATAAGATAGAAAATCTCAGAAAAGATGCTACTCAAGCACCTTTGAATATAAGGGAAAGGAAGGGAAGAGAGCGTAAGTCATAAGAACTTAGTAAAAGCATAAAATACAAGAAGAAATTAATATAGCAGGAATATTTTTCATTCAAAAGTATTATAGTGATATTATAATAACAAAAAAGATTCATCTCACTTTCCAAGACTAAAATTTACTCTCTTGAAATCTAAAAAAAATACACATAGAAATAACTTTAAAATGCAAACAACAAATAATGTCACATTATCTCTTCGTTGTGACTAACATATTTATACCACTTTATCTCTTTGTTATTGTGAACGAAATTATACCACATTATCTTTTTATTGTGGCAAACGAAATATACCACATTATTTCTTGGTTGTGTTGTACGAAATAATATCACATTATCTCTTCTTTGTGGTAACCGAAAAAAATTATATATAATTATCAAAACTATAAAATATTCATCAAATCACGAAAGAGTAACAAATAATAAGTCAAACTACATAAATTTAAATATCATTAATCATTATTAACTACTAATAGAAATCAAAATAATTTATTTAATAATGACTTGCTTCTAAAAAGAAATATAGATTCAAATATGTCACTAGGTAGAGTTGCTACTCACATACAAAAGAAAACTTAGTTAAGCCCTCCAACATTGTTAGTGGAAGCAATTACGGTATTTTTCAAGAAATTTAAACATGAAAAGCAAGATATTGAAGAGTTAGATAAAATTTCCCAAATAGAGCCACTAGAGAGAGAAAAGTTGAAGCTAAAAGAAGAGAATGAGAAGAATGAAAATAAGGAGACAATAATAAGGTTTCCAGCATCGAGGAATAATAAATAAAGGGAAGTTTTTTTTTTTTAAATGTATTACTATAATATTTTTTTAAAATAATAAAATTCGTTTCAAATGGTGTTTAAATAGGTTACAATGTAAAAATTTTACATTGATCTGTTAAATTGTTTTAAGAAATTATCAGTAAACGTATTCATAAAAAAAGAGGAAAATGTAATTATTAGAAATTTAATTTTTAAAAGTAAAAAAAAAGATGAATGAGACATGTAAAATCATAGCTTTAAAATTTGGTCTGGAGGTTGTTAATCCAGGCAAGTCACAGGCTCATGGGGTTACAGGTCAGATTGAAGGGCAAGTAGTTGACTAGCATGACCAGTCTTTAATAAACATAAAATAAAAATTTTATATACTGATTTTAATAGTATAAAAAAAAAACACATATAACGTCACAAATAAATATAATTTCATAAACTTATTCTTAAAAATTTAAATTAACTAATATAAAAATTAAATATAATTTTAAAAACTCATCTTTTAAGTTCAAATTAAATTCATTCATAAATTCTAAAGAAATAATCTAAGTTTTAAATTTATAACATTGTGTAATTATAATTTTCAATAACAAATAATTTATATAATATACGGATGAAAAATTTACAATTTCAATAATTATATAATAGTAATAAAGTAAAGTTTTTAAAATAAAGAGAGAAAATAGAATAATAAAAAAAAATACTAAATAACATATTAATAAAAATTCATAATCAATAAAAATAAAATATTTTTTATTAATTTATAAAAATTAAATGATCAGGTCAATCCAGTTCAGCTCGTGTCAACGGATCGAGTTACTGGTTTGACCACACCAAATAATCAGTTCAATCAAAATTGCACATTTGCGCAGGATCAATAACATGGTCAGGCCATGATCAACTCAATATTATATAATATACTACTAATAACATAAAATAATATAATTGGTAGATAATTTTAAACTTTAAACACGTAATTAGGATTAAGGGGTCTAATTCAGTTAGTTAAAAAAAATGTGAGTTATCCTAAATTCCTAACACTATCTTCAATTCCTAATTTTTTACTTGGACAAAAAACCAAAAAAAAAAACACATAGTTAGGGTTTTTATCCCTGACCCGTAAGTTAAAAAAAAAAAATTGTTGGAAGGGTCAGCCTTAAATGGATGTCGGTATCTTGAGAAATTAATATTAACTTCTGGCCAAGGCTCGAGGGACAGGGACACAGAAAAAAATTAATATAATATCTCCAATCCTATTCATAAGAAACAAATAAGAGCATGCTTTGTCCTAAACATAAGAAACATATTACTATTTTTAAGATCATTAATTATTAGTTTTCTTTCATATTCTTAATTTATTATACAGTATATATGTTAAAATTTTAATTAGAATCTACTCATTTTTTATCCAAATTTATTAGGCAATTGACAATATAAATGATGCTAATGGTTGAAAAAATTATCTTTAAAATTGTTAGTAATAATAATGTAATGTTATTAAATACAATCATTATTTAAACATTTAATTTTATGAGTATATTTAGAATGAGATTTAAATTTATATTATTATTAATTAAAACTAATTAACTTAACTATTATTACTGATATTAATGAATTATATATTTATTTCTTTTATATATATATATATATATATATATATATATATATATATATATAAAACAAGTGATAGTACATATTAAATGCATGTAATATGAAATTAACAATATTAGATACTGGCCAACACTACTGTAAAATAAGCTTTTTACAACGCTTATTTAAGATTTTTTACAACATTTTTAAAAGTGTTGTAGAAACCACTGTTGTAAAAAGAGTCTGACTTTTTAAAACGTTTTTTCAAGTGTAAAAAATTATTTTTAAAACAATTTTTAAAAAAATGTTTCAAAAAGTACTTCTTTGTACATAATTTTTTAACAATAAATGTTGTAAAAAGTTATTTTTTTAAAAAAACGTTTAAAAAGTATTCCTTTATACATCGTTTTTTTAAATAAGCGTCGTAAAACAATATTTGTTTTAAAAGATTTGTTATATGCTTGTTGTTAATTTGATCTAATTAATATATATCTGTAAATCAATAAACAAAACATAAAGTATAAATTGTTAAAATTAATTTAAAACACTTAATATGTGAAATTATAATGTTGTTCAAACATACATAAAATTTTAAACTTCTTTCATGTTCTATAACTAATATGTGCCAAAAACAAATAGACATGAACAACTTTTTTGTTAAACAAGGCTTGAACAACTTATCTTAACTAAGCTAAAGTACATTCTAAATCAGCCTAAAGACTAATTATTTGTAATTCTAAAAAATATCTCGTCCGTTGTCCAAAAATTCCATTGAGTGTTTTTGTCGATAGTTTCTTTAAAAACACAAAAAACCTACAAAAAAATGAAAATATGATGAGTATACATAGCATTCAAAATTTAAATGATCATAAAATTATAGATTAATTAATTAATTATTAATATAAACTAGTAATAGGCAGTGGATTGGAGGATGCAAAAGTGTACCTAACGTGTGTACAATGTACACTGTATCATCCTTGCCACGGTTAGATACAGGATACTAATAATTAGTTAATTAAGCTCAGATTTAGCTTCAGTCATAATACAATCCTTCTACAAAAGTAAGCAAAGATTCACAAATCACATTTTAGATAAATAATTAAATACTTATACCTGAAATACCTTAAGTATAAATTGCACACTTTCCAGTTAATCAGCAACTTAAATTTAGAAGCCTGTAACACAAATTAATTAAATATTTGTGAGTAGTTTTAAAAATTTTTCTCATTGGCTTCTTTATGTGAAAGTGAAATACATTTGTCAACGTTTAGCAACAAGGCTAATAAATGATTTACCTTTTTCTAAAAATAATTAAATGTTTCAAAGCATGTATATCAACTAACTCATCACATGTATCCCATAACTTAGAACACCACAACAAATTATAGGTGTTGAATCGGACAGTATACCAGTGGAATCATGGACGAGAACAACATTGACCTTAACTTTCTCACCAATAACCAACCATGGGTAAGGAATGGTTTGGTAACGTGCATTCACTTAATTCTGGTCAAAATAATAAAAACTAATAAATTAAAATTGGCCTTTCATGTTACTGATCATGGCTAATTTAAGTAAAAGATATAAAGGCGGTAGTTACCATGATTTTTTAATTTTAATTGGAGCCCAATAGTACTAATGACTATATAAGTTTTGTCTGTTGCAAAAAGGATATTCCATTGTATATGAACCATAATATAACTCAAGATAACACATGAATATATCCATCAAAGGTGAAACGAAAAAATAAGATTGGTTTGTCACTTACTACATGTAATAAAACATGAACGTCAGACCATCATCCATTGTTTTGAATGATATGGATGTTTCCTTGTGCTGTACAGATGAAGAAATAATTTAAAAAATAAAACAACAAAAGCTTAACACAGAAATTATTAAGACCAAAAGAATTTATAATAAACAAATAGCTCACCGCCAGTAATGCTATGCCAAGAAAAAGTATTTTTGATAAATTAATATCATTTAGACTTTTAGCTTCTATTTATCTAATCAATTAGATTTTTAACTTCTATTTGATAAAAAATATTTTTACATAAATCAAACAAGGTGTGATTAACTATAATTAAAATTGTGTTTTTTTTAATTTATAGCTGTGGTAAGAAAAAAAAATATCTTTATTGAAATTTGTTAAAAATATTATATTTAAAATAAAACTAGATTTTAATTATAAACCAGTTTTAACTACACCAAGCTTTAAAAATAAAATGAAGAAAATAATAAAAAAGTAAGCATTACCAATCAGAATAGAATGAAAATGTACTCTATATAATGAATTAAAACATTATGGTCAAATATTGAACTGAAAATCCACATAAGCTATTAGATTCTAAAGGAGAAGCTCAAATTTGGGTCCATAATTCAAATTAATAAAAAACGATAATTAATGAGATATAATAAAAAAAAACCGAAACAATGAAATAGAAGATTGCAATAGCTTGACTCAAGGAATATAGCACAATCAAATATTGACCTATAAATAATGGGGATGGTAAAACTAAAATCTTACCACTATGCACTAAAATCCCCATATTTACCATGGCTTGTTCCCTTCTTGATCATTTACCAATTTCAACTCATAAAAGCTATTAAAAATTGAAGGGTTGCAGGTACAAACACAATGACAAACAACAATTACAAGATAACCATATATCTTTACAATTTAGACTTTATTCAGTTTTGAAAGTTATTATATGACTAAAAATTATTTTATACTTCATAACTTTACAATGTAGACTATACAAATCAGATAACTAACAGTTCTTTTATAAATTATATCTTTACAATTTAGACCATATTCAATTTTGAAAACATATATAGAGTTATAGTTGAAGCATAAATGAAAAGTTTAGCAGCTTATGCAAAGAAATAGCATAGATGAAAACATTTGATCATGGAAAAAAGGAAGATATTCTTTCAAATTTTCCAGGCTCCAAAGAGCAAGTAAAATCTGTAAAATTTTCTAGGCTCTACGGTACAACAGAAATATGACATCACAATTTTCTAGACAGAGATTAAACAGAGAAAGCTTATCAAAATCTAAACAGAACAAATACATCAAAGGCTGCTAACCAAACAAATAACATTGGTCATTCATGAATTTATACACATAACTTAAAATCAAAATTGCTTGATCAAAGCCAAAATGCCACACATGGAGCGCTTTTATTAATAGGCACGCGGTTGATTTCAGCCCAAAGAACTTAAAATGTCCACAAAAAAAAGTCCTGCTTGGAAGATTTAGTTACAAAACTGATAAAATAAAGATTAAAAAAAAAAAAATCAATGAAAATCCTACTTTTGATAGAAATAATGGCATACAATCAATGATCCCCAATGTTGAACAGTAAGAGACCAAATGCGAACAAAAGGAAAGAAGAATGAGAACAGAAGAGACCTCTAATGAGTTCCCTTATAAGATGAGATGGATCCCTTGAGCAACCTGTCTCTTCAACGTTGAAGCATCCACTAACTGTAAAAGAATAAACACAAATTAAAATATGTTTTGCACATAGTTATCCCTAAGATTTGGCAATATAGTTCCAAGGGAGCAGAGAACAATAATGTTTAGATTATAAAGAAAGTTTTACCAAAGGGTATACGTTAGTTGGTCTAAGATTGAAAAATACTCCAAGCTCTTTACATTGTTCCATTTATAACTTCTTGAACCAAAAAAAAGAGTATGGATGGATAAAGTAGAAAGAAAAAAGAGTAAGAAAGTAAAGTACCCCAACGACACTGAGAAAAAGATTTATATGAAAAGATTGTGTAAATTATCAAAAAGAAAACTCCAATTCTAATAAAAAAACAACATATTCAACACCTATAAAAGTTATTGAATAATGAATTAGTTCCTTTGTTGCTTGGTTTGGTTTCAAAAACTTATATTTACAAGGTCATTTTTGCTATACAGGGAAAGGAGCATCAACCAGCATAACCGGGACCGCACTACCTCCAGCAGATAAACTTTTGAGGGTTTTCACTGCAATGGGAAACATAGCACTTGCATGCACTTATGCTACTGTTGTTTATGATATAATGGTAAAACACACAATCCACTTAATATTAGGTCTCACTATTTTAAGAAATTAATAAATAAACTAAATTACAATATATAATATCTCTTGAAGTGTTGGCATAAGATTTGAGGGGTGTTAGGTGTTAGTTTATTATTTTTAAAATTGAAAAGAATTAGTGTAAAAAGCTAAAAAAGTAATTATATATAATAAAATAAAAACTTAAGGAGTGTTATTGTCCTCAATTATTAAAAACTAGTCCCTCCTTTTTATAATTTTTTATGCTTTACCTTTTTTTTTTCATAATTAATATTTTAGAATTTTAAAATCTAATTAATATTTTCTTAAATATTTTTCATATTTATCAAAATATTTTAATTACTATGCACTGACAATGTAAAAAAGTTTTACATTAAGTTTCAATTATAACTTTTTATTTATGTTTTTAAATTACTAATTGCTAAAATTAACAAATTTACCATAAATAAAGAAGTGTGATTGAATGACAGTGGAAAACTTTTTACACTGTTTATAGTTTTTTTTTCTTACCTAATTCACATTTCTTATGAAACTTGATTAATTTAATTGATAGTATTAAATTTAAGGTTAGTTTCCAAATTTTCCTTAATTGATTGGGCTACATAACTTTTCTCTTTCCACTTAATTAATTACTTTCTCTCTAATTAATTAATATATTTTAATGATATCTCGATTTTTTATAAAAAGAGAAAATATTTATTGTAAAGTAATTAAGATTTATTTTAGTTAATTAACACACAAGACATTGAGAAAGGTCTTATAAAAAGGGGACAAAGAAATTTTAAATTTATGTATTACAATTAGGAACAAAGTAGTCTTCCATATTAGCAGTTTTTTTACCACTTCAGTATTAGTGGTTGAGGCATCAAATTTCAAGGTATTATATACATTTTAGTCTGAATATAATAATTTTTAGTTCCAATATTAAATATTTACTATGTCTTGCTAATTAGTGTCTTGGGGATTGTGATTAAGAAAATAAAACGTGCAAGTTTTTATTTGACATCGAGCATAATTCAAAATCATATGAGTATAATTTTGCGTATTTCAATAAAAGTTTATTCTTTTTAATACATTAATTAACCACTAACTATTGGCTATATAACCTTTAAACATCAATAGATATAAGAAGAGTGAGAAATAAAGACATGCATGCAAGTACTTAAGTAGCAAATTGAAATTATTAATTACACTGAATCCGATTATTTCATGCATATTTTGTTTAGGACACATTAAAGTCACATCCACCAGAGAATAAACAAATGAAAAGGGCAAATGTGCTGGGAGTGACAGCAATGACAATATTGTTCTTGCTATGTAGTGCCCTTGGCTATGCTGCTTTTGGTGACAACACACCTGGGAACATCTTGACTGGATTTACTGAACCCTTCTGGTTGGTTGCACTGGGGAATGGATGCATTGTAATCCACATGATTGGAGCATATCAGGTTGGATTATTATTTTATTAAAGCTCAAATATGTTTTTTTATTTCTAGATTGTTATCACTTTGAATATAATTTTTATTTATAGCAAATTTGTTGATTTTAATAATTATTATCTAAAATGTTATGCACATTGTGATCTGAAATTGTAAAATTAATTTATATTGTCTGTACTTATATAACTTTTAAGAGTTTAATTAGTATATACTAAAAGAATTTATATTGTCATTCAATCACAACACTTTATTTATATGACTTTTAAAATATTAAATGGTAAAGTCAACAAACTAACCATAAATGAAAAATTGTGATTGAATGTTAGTATAAAACTTTTGACACTATTAGTGCTTACTAATTAATTTAACTTTTAAACTATTTATTTAATTTGTTATGAAAATATGTTTTTAATTCATGTTAGATTTGTTTCATTAAGTAATTAATTCCATGATATGATTAATTATGAGAAAATTACAACATTTTTTAAAATTTTATTAAATTACACATAATTTTACTTTTTTGTTTTCTTTCATAAATTTAAAAATATTACTATAATACTTCCTTATATGTTTGAAAATATTACAATGATATTAACTAAAAACTTACATTAACATTCTATAAGAATGATATATGCTAATTATTAAAAAGAGAGAAAATACTTATATAATTACAACAAATTAGAAAGGATATTACTGTAATTTGCTTATATTAATTAAAATTACATTACGATTACTTAATGAAATATTATCTAAGGGTAAAAAGATTAAATAAAAATTTAACAATGCACTAATAATGTAACTAGTCTATATTATTTAATCATAAGTTAACACTTATAATAAAATTATTAATTTTTGTAGTAATTGTTTAAAAAGTCATAATTAAGTGACCTTTAATTAGTTAATAATCAGCAAGTTTATTATACGATTAAATAATAAAGGATTAAATGATTTTTTTAATGATTAAAAGTAAACCCATTATAACTATTTCTTAAGGACAAAAAATAACAAATATTTTAAATTTGATAGTTGATAGTGATATTAACATGAACTTTGAAGTCTAATAAAAATGTGACTGAAACCAATATTTTGTTACAGGTGATGGGTCAACCTTTCTTTCGTATAGTTGAAATGGGTGCTAACATGGTGTGGCCACAATCAGATTTCATCAACAAGGAATATGCATTCATGATGGGCAATGTAATGCTCCGTTTCAACTCGTTTAGGTTAGTTTGGAGGACCATTTTTGTGATATTGGCAACAATTCTTGCAATGTTAATGCCATTTTTCAGTGAGGTTCTTTCCCTTCTTGGAGCAATTGGGTTTGGTCCTCTAGTTGTGTTTTTCCCAATACAAATGCACATTGCCCAAAGAAATATTAAGAAACTATCACTTAGATGGTGTGGCCTTCAACTTTTAAGTAGCTTGAGCTTTGTTGTTTCACTAGCTGCTGTGGTTGGTTCAGTTCAAGGAATCATTAAGGATTTCCAGAAAACCAACCTTTTCATATGCGTAGATAATAGTTCTTTTAGGAACCAAAATGTGAAATAAATAAAAATAAATTATCTTTTCATATTAAGGATTGGCATACATATTGTTATGTGCCTACAGTTGTCCTCAATTTTTTTGCTTGGTTTCTTATGCTCTTGTAATTCTTTAGGTTTAGTTTTACATATATTATGGTGTGTTAGTCATTCATGTGCTTGAGTCTTGAATTAGACACACCTTGTATTTAATTTTAAATATTTATATGATTAATGAAATTTATTAATAAAAGTTCGATAAAGTTGTTGATTTAGTGTACTGTTCAAGAATGATAATGTTCTATTTCGATATGTTGTTGAATGTTGATTTAGCATACTTTTCAAACTCGCTTATATA
This sequence comes from Psophocarpus tetragonolobus, assembly GCA_037954015.1. Classification (NCBI taxonomy): domain Eukaryota; kingdom Viridiplantae; phylum Streptophyta; class Magnoliopsida; order Fabales; family Fabaceae; genus Psophocarpus; species Psophocarpus tetragonolobus. Next base: position 26,614,972 of record CM075695.1, on the reverse strand, counting down.
TAAAAAAAAACTCTTCAAACTCAGTAAGTTGCCTCAAGTTAGCTTTGGTTTTTGGCAACGGTTGAAGAGAAAAGTTTCTTTCTTCTTTGAGAAAGGTCAGGATACTCTTTCAGTTTTTTTTAACACTCTTTGTAATTTGATTTGATTGAATTTATTGAAAATTATTAATTTTTGTAAGTTTCCTTTCTATACAAGGAAAACATTAAATGGAAAGCTAAATATACTTAATTGTAAGTTTGGCTTAAATAACATTATGCAAATGGTTGCTAAATTACAAAATTAGGGTCTAACATGTCATTGAATTATATTATGTGTCAGTTAATATTTATTTATTATTTAACAGACAACACTAAATTTTTACCGGTTGGACACAAATTTAACAACTTTAAAAATTAAAAATGTCATAATTTGAAAATTGGGGATACAATGTCAAAAATTAAAAAAATTGAGGATTTAAAGTATAATTAAGCCTAATTTTAATCAATAATATTCTTTATCATGTTAATAGTAAATATTTATTTTCTCATGTGTTTTAAAATTGTCATATAATAAATTTTTGTGGTTTTTTCCTTGCATGTGAACTACATAATTGTCTTTAAAAAGCATTTCAATGAGTTAAGAAGAGAAATGTGTATTATCAATTAGAAATAATGAAATTGGCTTGTAAAATGAAGTTTGTACTTCACTTATATATTATTAGTTAGTATGTGAGAGATCTCAAACACAGCTTCTCATGTTGAAGATTGAACATTTCAAGTATGAAGTTTAACACTTGTCACTGTAATAAAACTGGCTTTTATTGACTTTTTTTTTTTTTTAAACCTTAAACTCTAAACTGTTTTTTTTTTCTTGGTGGTTTAAATCGCTATTAAAAATTTTGTTGGTGGTTTCAAAACAGCCGCTAAATCATTTGCACAAATCTATATGATATAACCGTTAAAACAACTTCGAGAGGATTATATATATTTTGTTGGCAGTTTTAAAACTGCCATTGATTTTCAAATACGGGAGATTTGATAATTGTCCATATATAATCTTATTAGCAAGATTCCTATTCAAGTAAACTAATAGTCCTAAAACAAGATTCTTATTCAAGTATCTAAAAAATTAGTAACTATCACCCAAAACTAAAAAGAGAAAACATCTCATCTAATTAAATTGTTGTAGATAAAATTAATATAAGTAATACAAGGGGTGGATTAGCTATGATAATCCTTGCATTTTCCTCTAATATATGTTTCTGCAAAATCTCCAAGATTAGTTTCTTCTCTTTCTTAGCACATACTACTTGTCATATTTGAAAATGCAATCAGCCTCCCCTAACATCTTTTGTCTGCTTTCTTCTTTTTACAATTGGTTTTTCAATGTTTTCTCATTGTCTGATTTATAGGAACAAAAATTGAAAAAACAATTACTGTAATAAAAATGCCTTAATAAGGCCCTATAGTTACTTATGAAAATGTTTCAATGATTAAGGCTAGCCATTTAACTATTTAAATTTCAGCAGTGACCATATTAGTGGAGGAGGAAGGTGGTGCTAGGAGCTTTTGGCAATGGAAGATATACTCTTATACCACATTAGAAATGACAAGATTAAACCTAACTCAACATCACAAAATCAACTTGTTAATTGATGTTTGTACCTTACTTATATAACATTATTTGACTATATCATTAGTTAATGTGAGATTTTTAGCATTATCTTTTACCTCCCTATTTAAGCAATATGAGATTTTTTTTTTTTTATATTTGAGAAACAAATTGAAATTTGATAACTTGTGTTTAGACTTGTATATATGAGTTTAAAAGCCTAATAATCTAATACAATTTTACAATATCAGTCAATCATAATCTACGGTTAATAACTTTGTATGACTTTTAAAACATTCATTATAAAAATCAATAAACTTATCATTAATTGTATTCAGACATGTTGAAATTTGACACTCTCTTCATTCAAAATCTAGTGTTATCCTAGGTTGTTTTACATTAAAAAAGAGAGCTAATAAATAGATGAAAAATAATAATATGTGATAAAACTAACCTTAATATTAACATTAAAATAAAAAACCAAAGTGACATGTTAGGAGTATGAGCGAAAAAGCAATTAATGTTACATTGAAAATCTAAATGCAACACTTAGTATAGGATAAATCTTTTTCTCAAATGTGACACTCATTTTGGGATGGAGGAAGTAAATTATATTTATACATGTATATATATGACTTTAAAAGTCATACATTAATAATGTAAAATAGTTTTATACAATGTTATTAAAACTGAACTGATCATTTAATCATTCTAAGCAAAGGTTTAATGGTTTAATAGTCGAATTATATTATCATAGTTGAAATGGTATATATTAAAAAATAAAAAACAATATACTTAACATAATTTAAGATATTTCATACTCTAAATTTAAAATAAATGTCATGTTAAATCGCAAAGATTGACATGCCAACCTTTAAATTTAAAATCATAACTCAAAGATCTAAAATAATATAACTCAATAGTGCATAATGCATACATTGAAAGCCAACACCGCCATGAACAACACTTCTCAATCTCTGACGAAGGTGGTTGTTAAGCCACGAGCTTCATGCAAATGACTGATCTTCAATAGTGCTCCAACCATTTGCAACAACAATAATCGACAACTTGAGGTGGTTGAAGGCTAGGATTAGGGGTGACATGATCTTACTCTCGGGATCCTTCCTTTGTTCTCACATTTTTTCTTGGATTTTTGCCTTACTTTTTAGCTACGTGAATGTTCTATACAACTTTGATGAAATGGATGAATTGCATGAAGTTCCAATTCACGAAGATAAAGTCTTTGAAGCACTAAAAACGATGACCTTGGGTCATAGTTTTGGTATTGAAGGAAGATCGTCTCAAGCATTCAGGAGCAAAAGTGATGAAAATTGAATATCTAAAAGAGCAGGTGATAAATCACTACCTTAAGGTGAGCAAGACTCACCTTCTATGACAAACAGGGAAGAGTGTGTGTCTCATGTTTTGAAAATGATGGAGATGGATCATCGGGGTAAAAGAAGGATGGATCCTACTAGTTCATTCATCCTTAGGGAGGAGTTAGCTTAAATCTGATGAATATTTTATCCTACAATATTAGGGGAGAGAGAAATAAAGGTTGGTAAGGTCAATTGTACTAAAATATGATGTTCATTGTATTTGTATCCAAAAAACAAAATTATAGTGTGAAGGAGATAGAAACTTGTTTTCCATTTTTTTTCTTTTGATTATGGTAAACTTTTAAAATTATATGAAAATTACAAAAGAACAATCATTGTAGGAGGACATAATTTGCCACAATAAAAGAATTAATTCTTTATTTATGTGGTCAATTATGAAATAATTAAAAATATGCTAAAAAAATTATAATAGTTCTTTAATCGTACATAATATTGGAACATTCACAAAAAATATTTTAATAAGTTTTATGCAAAAAAATTATAATAGTTATTTAATTGTAAATAGTATTGAGATATTCATAAAAAGTACTCGAACTTGTGGACAAATTTAATAAAACAGATGTTCTAAGAAAAGTTATACAAGATTTAAAAAATGCATAATTAGCCAATCGTACGTCAATTGTCAAATTGACAATTAATTTTCATCCCTAATGGCCTTTTTCATTAATTTGTCTATATTTGCACCCTTGAGTTAGAAGTGTCACACTTCCGAAAACTTTTGACACTTCATAGTTTAGGTAGATTCTGCCAACAGCACTTTATGTGAAACGCATGAGGAGAATCCCATACGTGGATATATTTATAGAAATAACTTACTGAGGAAACTGTTTAAGTACTATTTTAAACACATTTTAAATGACTATTTACTGACTAAATTTTTTCCGAGAATAATGATATTGAAGATGTAGAACAGTTAAAATAGCTACTTGAGACGACAAAGTCTGAGATGGACAATGTCAAACAATGAAAACAAAAAATAGTTTCACGTGTAAAAAATTTATAAATTTTATTATATTGATTATTTGTATTTTCCATTCAATCAGCTTAAGAAACTCTTAATTTTTCATACCCTTCTTGATCTGAAGCCAGCCATCTTCTTCGTATATCACAAAAAATTTCTACATATTGAAGATTTGAAGAGATGGAGATAGAAATAAAAAGGGAAGAGGAAGAAGACACTGAATTAGGAGTAATTGAAAATGACGATGGACTAGATGACGATGGCAAGGCAAAAAGAACAGGTCTCAATTCTTCTTGATTTCATGTGACATCTCATGTTTCTTACACTGTTAATCAAATAAGACATCTTAATTTATTTATTTATTTTTGTGCTCTCTTGTCAATAGTGAATTAAAGTGGGTTTTGTTACGTCTTTTTCCTTCCTTAAAAGAGAAAAACAAAGAATTATTGTGTATATATAATTATGTTATAGATTGTGATTTCAATGGTGTAGTTTGAATATTTAGGGTTTAGGAAAATATTAACAGTGTTATAAGGGATCCCTAAAATAAAAAATATAGCTTTCATTGGAAAGTAGAAGTAATTTTTTTTTATTAGGATATCCAAAAAAAGGTTTCTCTGTCATTTTTAACTATATTTCCACTTTTATGCTAAATATGTTTTCCGGTTTTCATATGATTTTCAGTAGATTTTTCTTTTTCTTTTAATTCTTTGAATTTATAGGTCTGGAAAAATTATAACTAGCTTATATAATTTTTATTTGATTTTATATAGGTCCTTACTCTACATAGTACAAATTTCTATAATTTATCTATGGAAAATAAAAATTTTGATTAGTTTAATAATATTTATAAAAACAAATTACGCATGCACCACCTCAATGTAATTATAGATACATCTTATTTTTTTATGTATTAATTATATTTGTATTCTGTTTCAAAATATTACAACCTCTCGGCACAAAGTCATGGTGCATGTATAATTACACTAATTCTGGTGCATTTGTAATTTGCTCTACTTTTAATTATTAGAATGAAAAATATCTAAGATATGAAATTGCTTTTTAAGTTTGTTTCCATGACACAAAAATGTAGGGACAATATGGACTGCAAGTGCACATATAATAACAGCAGTTGTTGGAGCTGGGGTACTTTCTTTGGCTTGGGCCCTGGCCCAATTGGGATGGATCATAGGTGTATCTGCTATAATTCTATTTGCCAGTGTCACACTCTACACTTCCAATCTTTTAGCTGATTGTTATAGATCACCAGACCCTGTCACTGGTAAGAGAAATCACACTTACATGGAGACTGTGAAAACCAACTTAGGTATGCCTAAATACTAAATCTCTTCTCTTGTGATGTCTCTACTATTCTACACTTCACATAAAAGTTGAATTCTCATTATTGTTATGTATTCCTTTCTGAAAACAATCAGGTGGTAAAATGCATATGATTTGTGGATTGGTCCAATATGGCAATCTTAGTGGGGCAGCAATTGGATACACAATAACCACATCCATAAGTGTAGTGTAAGTTCTATGTTCTTTCATTTTGATTTGATAACAAGTTGGCATGTAAACATGTACCACAGTTGTTAGTACATACATAGATTGCATTTTATAAATTCAAGTGAAATTTAAAAATATATATTAATTATAAGAGAAAGTTGTTTAAAATTTAATCAATATGTAATATTATACTTCTTTTCTATTTGAACAGGATTGCTTTCTACATATAATCTCATAAAATAAAAAAATTAGTAAATGATTGGGTGTTATTTGTTATAAGGAGTAGAGTAAGAAAAAAGATAAAAATATCATTTTAGTACTTGAAAGCTATTGGAAAATTAATTCCTAATGATTCGTCGTATAAATTGATGTCTAAAGTGTTTTAGATTAGGAATGAGGGCGAGGTCGGTCCTTTCTAGGAGTGTTCATAGTTCAGGTTGATTCAGTTTTTAGAGAAAATGAAAATCAAGCTAATTAATTAATTTTAATTAGGTTGGGTTGGTTTGGTTTTCTAGAGTTTTTTTTTTACCAAAACCAAAATAATAAGGTTGGTTCGGTTTCAGGAAAAATCGATAAAAAAGTAAAAATTAATTTTTTATTAAATCATAAAAAAAATAATTTTATACCTGAAATTAGCCAAATACATTAGTTTTCTACTAAATTCATAATTTTATAACAAAATATCAAATGCTTCATATATACTAAATTCATCAAATTAAACTATCAAAATAACACAATACAATACAATACGAACAACAAATTGTATAAATTTAAAGTATAAAATAAATTTACTAAATTAAAAATATAAAATAGGGTCAGGTTAGGGTTTTCAAATGCAAAACCCTAAACAAAACAGGTTACTAAATTTACTAACTTAAAAATATAAAATAAATATATAATAATAATAATAATAATAATAATAATAATAATAATATTTATACTTTTGGGTTGGTTCGGGTTGAGTTAGAGTTTTGAAATGCAAAAACCACAAACTAAACCAAACATGGTCAATTTTGGTTGGTTTGAATCGAGTCTAAACCCGATCAAGTGAAAAAATCGAACCAAACTAATTGGTTTGGTTCGATTAAGTTTAACGGGTTCGTCAAGTTAACCCAAATTGATGAAAACTCCTAGCCCTTTCCATACCTGTTTTAAGAAAATGCGGGGGTAAGTTCGGATTTGAATATAAAAGAAGTGAATATGAAATTTTAATAGTCATCTACATCTTGGGTATTTTCGAGTTTGAGTATTTTCGGATTCTAGTATATTGCGATTAACTCATTATATTATTTTTTATAATTTTAATTAATTTATTTATTATTAAATAAATTATATATTAAGTATATTATAATTTAAAAATATATAAAAATAATAAATAATAAAAAATTATAAATAAAACTATAAAATTTAAAATTTTAATTAAATATATAATTATAAATTTAATATATAATTATTAAAATAATAATGAGTAGCATTCATACTAGACTAATTTGGTGGATAGATTCACTTAAAATAGAACTAATATGTATTAGTCCTCATTAATGTGAACCACTCCAGAAACAAAAATTAAAAGTAAATAAGAATAAATGGTACTAAAGATTGATCCATTTGAGTTGGTGAGCAAAGATCATTAAAATTTAAGACTAATTTGTTTAAACCTAAAAAAAATATTTCTTAAAAGAAGCATGTTTGAAAATTGTTTTCTTAAATAAGTGGATAGATTTTGTTTCTTTAAAAAGTAGAAAAATAAAAGTAGTTTAGAGAAACATATAAAAATACATAAAAATGTTTATTTATATAAAAAATTCTTTAGAAAATTGAAAAAAAAATCCTTAATTTAATAAGGCGAAAGGAAGTATTGTTTCTACTTTTTTTTATGTGATCATTTCAGCTTGTTTTGTATAACTTGTATGTGTATATATATATATATATATATATATATATATATATATATATATATATATATATATATATATATATATATATATATATATATATATATATATTTTGGAAACAATTTTTTTCACCAACTTATATACTGATATTTTATGAAAAATACAAATATAACAATAAAGACAATAAAAAAAGTTAACTAAGTACTTCAACATTTTAAAAATTTAATTTTTAGTTTAAAATTTTTAATTCGACTGGTGTAGATCGATTTCAAAACTTTTTTAAAATTTGGTTTACTCCCTAAACAAAATTTTAACCGGTCAACGTTTCCAAACCTTTTAAAAAAATCTGATTCTTAGTCCTAAACTTTTTAAAAATTAAATTTTATTCCATAATTTTATAAGATTTGAAGAATTAAAACAAAAAATTTTAAAAAGTGTAGGAACCTGATCGGTCAAATTAAGGTCTAAAAACATATTTTGAAAAAGCTTAGAAACACCAACTAGTGAAAGTAAAGTTTAAGTAATAAAATCTGAATTTAGAAAAAAAAAATAGAGACTAAAAATTTAGCTGGCTAACCTAAATAAAAAATTTAAACTAAAAACATATTAAACTTTTTGTGACTTCAATTTATCATTTGGTGAGCTCCACATTTGATTGTATATTGTTAATATTTCAGGTCAATACAAAAAGTCAACTGCTTCCATAAAAATGGAGTTGAAGCTTCATGCAAATTTTCTAATAATCCATACATGATTGGTTTTGGCATTGTAGAAATATTTTTGTCTCAAATCCCCAATTTCCATAAGTTATCTTGGTTGTCAATCATAGCAGCAATTATGTCTTTTGGTTATGCATTTATTGGAGCTGGGCTTTCTATTGCTACTAAAATTGAAGGTTAGTTTTCTCCTTTCTCTAGTTCTCCTTTGAGTTCCATGTTAATTAGAATAATGCCATATGAACATAGAAATTTTTTCATACATCTTACACTCAATAATACCATTTTAGCTGAATGTTAGTATGCAATTTAACACTTTCTTTTTTTATAATAAATTGTTTTTTCATAGAAAGAAAACTTATTTCATCTCATTTAGATAATGAAATATAGACATTGCTATACTTGATAATGTGGTGGTGCCTAGTTTGTGAGCAATTAGATTTGTTTGTCATCATACAAAACTCACCACCGAAAGTTCCATGTGAATTAGAATAATGGCATATGAACATAAAAAGTTCTTCACACATCTTACACTCAATAACACCATTTTAGCTAAATGTTAGTATGCAATTTAACACCTTTTTTTTTTTTATAATAAACTAAAGTTTGTTTTTTTTTCAGAAAAAAACTTATTTCATTTCATTTATACTTGATAATGTGGTGGTGCCTAGTTTGTGTGCAATTAAATTTATTGTCATCATACATAACTCACCACCGAATTTGAACTGTTTTGTACTTATTATTAAGTGATGTGGACCTTATTATTAGGCTCCATTTCTATTAAATAAGTTTCACATATAAATTTTATCAAATAATAAAAAAATACTTAAAATGCACATTACCAAATTTCTTTGATCGTATCATTCCTTTCTCTATCTCTTTCACATTCTTGTGTATGTATGAATCTTAGTTTTGACATTTCCCAATAGATATATTAATGTCAAATGGTCACATCACATGCAACATAACAATGCAGAACCAAACATTATCTATTATTTTTATAATTATCAAGTGCTTTGGTTGATAATATTAAGGATTTGGATTTGGGAAATATGGAATGAAACAGGAGGAGGAAGAAGTACCTATTTATTTGGGGGAAGCAAGGAACAAAACTCTGTAGATAAATTGTGGAATATGTTTATGGCACTGGGAAATATTGCACTTGCCAGCACATATACTCAAATTGCAATAGATATTCAGGTGTGAACAAAATATACGAATGAATATATATTTCAATTCCTGTATAAATTTGCTTCTCTTTTAAAATGAAGATTCATAATTGAAAGGTCAAAAGGTTATCTACGTGGATTTCAAAGACATTTTATCATGTCTAAGATTGGAAACTTCTTATTGCACAAAAAATGTACTCTAAAAAAAATGGAGATTAGGATAATTAAGGAAATTAACAAAAAAATAATTAATTAATTATCTAATCTTCATTTTTTTTTCTAGAGTACAATTAAGAGAGTTAACAAAAAATATAAAGATTGTAAAGGTTAGTATAGAGATGACAAAAAAATTCGTGCCAGTGGATAAAACTTGTAAAAATATCAGCACAAATAGTATAAATGAGTATCCGTCACCCATGGGTATGAGTTTTTTCTACCCACTTCTTAACGGACACAAGTACGGGTATCATAGTACCCGTACCCGCGGGTACCCGCTAAACTAAAATTATATATATATATATATATATATATATATATATATATATATAAGTTAAAACAAGATAATATTTTTGGAAAATAAATCAAATTAAAATATTAGTTATCAAAATTCATTGATATCAATCTTATTTTTTTATGAAAACTTCATAGTTAATAAAATTATTTATTATAAAAATACCGATAATATAAAATAAAAATTTTATTTGTATTAAATATTTTCTTATAATATATTATATTAATCTACTTTTAGATCTAATTAATCTTGTAGAAACTAGTATAATTTTATTTCTAGATTTTCTAAAAAAATAAATTATTTATTTGATAAAACTTATAAAAAATATTTAATTTTAAAAAAATCATTTTTTTTAAAATATCCATGGGTACCCGTGGATAACCGCGGGTAATAAAAAATCAACGGGTATTTCTATAGTGGATACCTGATGGGTTTTTAGCGAGTAACAGGTGGCGAATTTTTGTAGTGGGTCGGGTGGCAGGACTCGTGCCCGTCCTGACCCGTTGTTATTCCTAGGTTGGTCTAATGACAAAATTTACATATAAAGAGAAGGCGAGGAAAAAATGTGTGTTTGAATTCTTATACTAAGAAAACTAACACATTAACAATTAATATTTACCTATAAAATAAAATAAAATAAAAATATGCATGGTTAATTGAGTTAATTCAATAATATCTACATCCGGTGTATTATAGTTGGCTTCTCTTATAGAAAAAAAAAATTCTGTAAATTTTATTTTATTTCTTATCTAAAAAAATGTAATAAATTAATTATGAAAATATATTATTTATATAAAAATATATAAGAACAATCATTATTTGTATGGACATATGTTATCCTAGTAAAATACAAATGTATACAAGTGACTAACTATTTACTAATAGTTTACAAATGCAATATTTTCTTCAATTCCCATTAAGTTGATAGTACACTCGAGGAAACATTGGTAATTTATAAGGATAAAATGAAAAAGAAAATGGTATTTGATGACATGTTTACTCGCAGTTATACCATGTTAAGATAAAAAGATGATGAAAATTGGATGTGATACTATAATTTCAAACATAACAAACATTATGCAAATGAAATAGATATAGTATCAACATGTATATTCAAATTTAATATTATACTATCTGAAGTCACATGTTCTGGATTTTAAATAATTTATTACTGAAAATTAGTAAGTAAAAAATTATATTTAATAACATTTAATAATAAAATTTAGCAGATCTTTTTACATAATATATTTTTTATAAAAAAATATTCATTGCATTTAAAATATTTAGGATAATAATAAGAGTTTAATTGGTATACATTGTCAATGTAAAGATTTTTATCCTTTATTCATGGTAAATTTGTTGACTTTTCTCATTATTACTTTAAAAGTCACATAAATGAAAAGTCATGATTGAATGTCAGTGTAAAATTCTTTTACACTGACAATGTATACCAATCAAACTTTAATAATAATAGTATAATCTTTAAAACTTAATTATTTAATAAAACTAAGTACAATTTTATTCCTAATTAACTATTATAATTAAGGTAGTTATTGTTGGATTTTCAAATTTAAATGTAAATATTTAACTTGGTGAAATGGAAGAGGGAGAAACTGTATATTCTAATATCTCTACTAACATACTAACAACTAACATTTGCTTATAAAAAATGTAAAGATTTAAATTCATCAATAGTACTATAAATTAAAATATTCAAAATTAAATGCAAATATTTTAAATAAAAGAAGACAACTGAAAATTTTGTATAACATTATTAATTATATTATAAATAAACTCAATAATTAATTATAGAAAGCTGCATTGTGAAAATAAAAAAAATTGTGGTAAAAATTAAAATTTAAGGAATGAAAATATATTTTTAAAAATATTAATAATATTATTATTTATTTGTAAAAATAAATTGATATATGTGGTGGTGACATTTAAATTGTTATGTTTGCATGGTATGAAAATAGGACTCTTTAAAGTCATCGCCACCAGAAAATAAAGTGATGAAGATGGCAAACAAGATAGGAATTTCGACAATGACATTTATCTTTCTCTTATCTGCCTGCTCTGGCTATGCTGCATTTGGCTCAAACACTCCAGGTAGCATCTTAATGAGCTATGGATTTAAAGAACCATTTTGGCTTGTTGATTTGGCCAATGGCTTCATCATTGTTCATTTGATGGGAGCATATCAGGTTTTGACTTCTTAATTATCATTCTAGCTATATAATATGCTTTATATTCTTAATATTAATTTTGTTTAAAAATAAGTAATTAATTTAGAGTTTAATTAATACCCCAGTATAAAAGACTTTTATAATGACATTCAATCATAACTTATCATTTATATGAATATTACAGTATTAATTGGTAAAATTAATAGATTTACCGTAAATGAAGCATTGCGATAAAATATTAGCGGAAAACTTTTTACATTAACAATGCATAATATTTTTTCTCATTAATTTAGTGAAAAAATTTTTAATTGAAAAATAAATAAAATTACTTTGATCTTAATTTTTAGAGCAGATTAAAACAATACCTTCTTAACTTTTATCTAATTACACATAGTTCACTCTTTTTTATTTTTTTATACAAATCTCCTTAAATTTAAAAATATTACACCAACACCCTTATATGTTTGACAACATATACGGGTACTTCTCTTAAATTTTATATTAACATTCCTTCAAAGATACACAAGTAATGGTTAAAAATTAAGAATACATATCTAATTAGACTAAATTTTAGAAAATATTAGTGTAATTTACTCTAATTTTTTTATATTTTAATGATGTATATGATCTAAACCATTAAAGCTATGATTAAGGTCGCAACTAATATCCTAATTGTGTCTTCTATGAATGAGGATGACCACTAAAACTATGATAAGCCTAAATTAATTAATGGATTTTAAATTTTTTATTCTATGTTATTAATGATATTAAGTTGGTCGGTTGGCTAAAACTTTTTTTAGCTCGTGAAAAGAGGCTCAACTTTCTTTAATTCATTGGAAAATTTTTGTTTTCTTTAAGAGTTGATAAAGAAATTAAATTTTATAAAATTGTGTTAGAGTTACAATCTAGCTTATCTATTGTTGAGAATCCTTCACCAAGGTTCCATAAATTCAAAACTACTTTACATTTTGTTCTACCCTTATTTGTTAAACATGATGTATCCAAAAATGTCTTTAAGGATTGCAAGAGTGGGTAATACCTTTAGAATATTACTTGTCTCCTTATATTACAAAATTATATAAATTTAAAATATAAAAAAATTAGAGTTAAATATGTGGAAAAAAAAATTTGAACACGCATTAAATAAATACATAGAGTATAATTCTCTTGGAAGTTAGGCATCATACAAACATACATAATAGTAAATAAAAACAAATAAACTATACAATGTTGATTCCAAATCAGCTATCCAAGCTTTCAGTTGCATATAAATGAAAATCCAAGTTCTTAGCTCTTTTATGAGGTTGTCCACCTTCTTAACCTATAAAACATGAAAAATAAACACAATGAGACATAATATCAAGTGCTCTTAAGGATTTTAAAATGACTCTATTTTGGTGATAATTTTCATAACTTTCATAGTTTATCTTTTTTTTTAATACTCATGTTAACAACTAAAGTCTCATTGTATAATCATTTCTATCTCATTTGACCATACATTAATACTTTCTTAGCTAGTTAGAGAGCTCCACTTTAACTAACTCTATGGCTACTAATCCACTACGACTTTTATACTCTACTCTTTAATCTTTGACAACTCACTAAGGTCTTATTCTTTTATCACATTGGATGGGAACATGCATAACCTTTCCTTTTATAACTTGCTGAACTGGGGCTTACACCATCTACTTACGAGGCATAACTTCTAATCAATAGGTTTGCCTCACTTTACTCATCTAATAACTAGGCTTATAGCTACATCTATATTTTGTCACTAGAAACATACATATATCATGTACATAAACATTTCATAGTCGGTTTCTACATTTGTGTAGTTTTTAGGATTTTTTTTAAAGTTATATCTTGCACCCATAATTTCTCTTTATTTTGACTGAGCTTTAGTCGTCAAGAAACATTTCTCTTACTATGAACTCTTAGTCCTAGTGGTACAAAACAGGTTTCCTTCCTTTCATTATTCGAAGGATGACCCTTGATGTCTTTTACTCTAAAGAATTGTTCTTCCCTTAAGAAGAATCAACTCTTCATGTGAAGAAGGTTGGTTTTTCCCTCTAGGTGTTAAGGATGATTATTGAGCGAAATTCCTTAAAGGCAAGTGCACCGATCGTGCATAGTACAATCTAAGGAACTAACAAGATCGTATCCATAGAAACTTGGATGATACTATGAAAACTTCAATACTTTTTACTTGTGATAAAGAAAAGGAAAGATTTTACTAACAACTACTAAAAAAATATTTTAATAAAAGTGATGCGTAAAATATGACCGCTTAAGAGCAAGCGTACCCTACGCAGTAGTAATAGTGAGCCTAAGTCCGAATATCATATCCAAAAGACCATATTTAATTATCAAATAATTCAATTTAGAAGATAAGAGATTAAAGATAAGAGAGTGAAGATAAGAGAGTAATGACAAGAGAGTAATGTAAGTTGGTTCATACTCACTAGTAGATTTTAAACAGGAGAAAAGTAATAAGTTTAGAATTCAATGGATTGAAATTTAAGGTTGTGATTTCCACTACAATGTTCTTACCCTTTATTTACTAAGTAATCTCATTCTTAATTTGGCCATACGAGATTCCATATTAGGATCAGTTTCCTTCTTAATTGGTAAATTCTATCAGAACAATAACCTATTTGCTTTACAGGTCAATTATTCAAATATCAATGGTCATGAATCTTCAAACAATTAAGATGTTAATAAATAAAACAGTGAAACAAATTAATCATTGAATAATTTTGAATGGAATTGCATAATACAAGGGAGAATCAAACCAAAGCTTCATTATCGTTCATCGCCTTCAGGTCATAAATCTAAGTTTCCTTCTTAATTGCATAATACATGGGTAATGCAATGTCAAACATCTCGTAAATTACACAATGCATTAAAGATAAAAGAAAAAATTACTGATATAGAGCAATGTGAATTGGTTCAACCCAAAGCTTTATTATTGTTCCTCGCTTTTAGGTAACAAATCTAAGTCTTTGATCAAACCAAAGCCAATGCCCTTTTGTTTTTCATATTTTGGTATTTATAGGAAGAGTTTGAGTTTTTTAGCATGAGTGTGCTGGAATTAAGCACAATTGTGCTTGTTCTAATTTTTTTTCTCGCAATCCTGGTAAGCACGGTAGTGTATAATTAAGCATAGTCATGCTTAATTGAGCACGAATGTGCTCAAGAATTTGTAATTACAGTGCGACTGTGCTTAATTAAGCATGGTTGTGCTTCTTTTAATTGACATTTTGGGTTGTGTTGACCTAGCACGACCGTGCTTAATTGAGCCCGATCTTGTGGTCGTGCTTACCTAGATCTTCCATAGTTGCTCTAAAAAAACTTGATTTTGCCCATTTTTTCTTCCCATTTATGAAGTATTTCTCTAATGTAAGAATAAACACTAAAAAGTGAGTTTTGTCAATAAATACACATTTCTTTCCTTACAAATAAATATTAAACATGATAAAAATACAGGTCAAAATTTGGTTTATCAAAAAGCATTAGAAAATAAAGTAAAAGGTTACGTAGATAGAGATTCGATTGAGTTTTGATTTCACTAAATCATCGCTCTAACTCAAAATCATCGTTTACTAGTCATGTTTCCATTACCTATAAAAATACTCGAACCTCAATTTCTTGCAAGTATTAAGCTATTTGAGATTTAAATTGTCAATTCTTTGCATAATCTACAGTCAAATCACTTGCTTTAAGAAAATGGAGTTTAAGATGTCCAATGAGTTTTACTTTATTCCTAACAAAAATCCTCTTCCGAGCTCATTCACCAAGTAAAATATGTGAAAGATAAAGAAATAAAGTATAGGATAAAGAAGAACACCAATATTGAATAATAAACTTGATTAAAGAAAAAACATACACAAGAGTTCAAGTTTAGTTACATCAAACCCCGATCAATGACAAGTCTAGCCAACCATGAAAATCGATGGAGATACAATAAATAGAGGGTGAAGATGCACAATGAATGAAGAAGTGCCTCTAAAGCATAGCCTTTGACCAGCCCAGGTGCGTAACCCTTTTCCAGACCAAAAAACATCATTTTATAGCAGCCATCACAAAATACCATCGCCTAGTGGTCACAAAATGACTGTTGACGCCAAAGTTACTTGGGCCCAAATTAACCGCAAGCATTGGATGCTCATAGACTTGAGGACCAAGTCACGCCAGCATTGGGCAATGACAATGCAATCATAGGAACTCTTTGTCAGCCAGCGTTGGGCGCTCCAAATATGATAGTTGGGTGTTTGAACACTTCTAGAACAACAAAAATATGAATTTATCTAATATTTCTTGAACACTTCTCCAAACTTGTCTATGATATAAAAAACATAAAAATAAAGGTAAAAATTGCATAAAATTAAATCTAAGATTATTTTCCTAATTAAAACTATTTTTAAGTGAAAAAGGGGGAAAACAAGATCTTAAATAAGAAAAAATGATCTTAAATAAGAAAAAATTATGATATTTGTTGTATTTATCCAGTGTAAAAATAAGTAAATTAGACAATTATCAATTGTGGTCCTTTTGCTCACTGATAAAGACTTGTCGAGGTCAATATTAGACAACTAGTTTCCCCAATTTTTCAATATAGGAAACAAACCTATGTCATCTCTCGTGGATACAAAACACATGTGGTTTAGATTTTATCAAGAATGTTAGAAAATTAGGGGGGTTTGTTTGAAATTAAAGGAAACTGGCGAAACAAGAAATTGAATTAAAAACGCAAACAGAGAAAGAAAACATCAATCTAAGGTTCCTAGCGATGCGCTTGAGTAATCACAATTCTAATATTCATGTGAAATTGCATAAGACTCAAAGGTAATTCAATCGAATCGGATTACAATTGCAATCTCAAGATTCTAATGAATTTTCATAAATATAATTAGTTGAAGTAGGTTCTCAATCGATCACCTAGCCTCTTACAATTCAAATCAATCAATTTGAATTGTTTCCTAACCATTTGCATAAAAGCTCAATCATAATTCTACATGAATTAGAGAGGAAAAAATAAAAATAAAATGCAAATTCACAAGAAAAAGAATGTACAAGAGATTTGAATATGCGCAATCACATCGAAGACCTCAAATCAATTCAGAAATTAGTCTTTTGTGGAGATCTCCATGGAAGCTTGCATGAGAAGGAAAAAGGTGGACGAGAGAAAACGGAATTTGCAAAGGAAGCTAAAGAAAACAAAATCTAAAATCTCAAAATTAAAATGAGCAAAAGTCATTACAAGTTGTTACGAGAAACTATTTATATTCTTTCCTAAAACTTGTAAAGGAAGCTATCTAAATAGGTATGAACTAAATTGGGCTAAGGCCCAAACAAAATTAGCCTAAGAAAATAAAACTAAAATTTACAATTAAAGAAAAAGGAAAAAAGTACAAAATACAATAATTCAGAACAGCAAGTCCAATGCAAAATCTAATCCGAGAAATTTCACTAACCTGCAAAATAAGAAGAAAAATATGAAAAAGGCTCAAACATGACCCATATATGAAAATGAATTAAAATAGAAAATTAAGAAACAATTACAGAGTTAGAAGGACTAAAAAGGATATAAATTTGTATAATAAAATGTTCAATCACTCACCTCCAGAGGTCTCTTAGCCCTCTAATGTGACAACCTTTCTTAAGTTGTCCAACTCTTTCTTTATCTTTAAAAGCTAATTGACAAAACACAGTCATAAACCTTTCTAAATACATCACTCCTTAGTAATTTACATGATCCTTAGGCCTTTACACTTTGTAGTATGTTGAGTGTTCAAGTCCAGTCATGACTGGCATCAAGGAAGGATCTATCCTAAGTTATTAAGAGGATATCCTTTCTAAAAAATTTCCTCAAAACCATGTTCTTTCCTTAAAAACCTTTTAATGAAACCTCGGGAAACTCTCTACCTATTTGCTAAAGAGACATACATATAGTTTTTTAAAGTATTAAGTGTATTTTTATGAAAGAGTTTATTGTATCATACATACAATCCAGGAAAATGCAACAAACATATAAGTACATACAAGATTATCATCATTGTGTTACAAGCAAGTATGACCTTAATATGGTGAACTAACACATTGGAAGTTATACTAATCATATCTACTTGTTTTCTATCTCATTTGAAATATAAGAATACTATCTACAAATTTTATTTCCATGCTAAGATGTAATTTGGAGGTATACTTACTATGTGTAAAAACAAGAACAAGGTGAAGCTTTCAACGAATGCTAGCCTCTTGACCTTGGCTCATTAAAACACAAATATCTTGTGCTATAGACCTTATTTTTAGTTAAAGCAATAATATTAGTTAGCTAATATCCATGGATAAAACTTTTATAAAGACCATTTTTCCTATTTCTATAGCTAATTTCACCTAACAAGGCCATCAAGTTTTCCAGCAAATCTTCATCAACCTAGTGTTCTACAATAGACCACTCAACAATTGTGTGTCAAAGAGCCTCAACTCTCTATCACGACCTTGTCTAGCACCTTAAAATGGACCGCCTAGAGCCCCAACATGGATTGCTCAATCATTTTACATAAAAGAGCATCCAACTCTTTGTCACTACTCTGCTCAACATCCTAAAATGGATCGCGTGGTTGCACATTAGAAAACACCCAACTATCTGTCACTACTCTACCTAGATCCCTAAACTTAACAGCCAATAGTTGATGATCCTATAGAATCAAGACTTCATGAAATTTACTTGAAAGGGGTCATCAATGACTACCCAAGCTATCTCAAGCTCTATAAACATGTCAATAACGATCCTCAATGGTTTTTAGCACTAATTCATAACTTTAAATTCTAGATTATAAGCTAAATAATACAAAATCATAATCTCCCTTAACCCTATGAATTGTATCACGAGAATGGAGAACAAGGAAAATAAAAATGGTAAAATTCAAGAAAAGATAAAGGAAAATCTAAGGAGAAATACTCACCTCTAGGGAATAAATTCTAAGCTCTATGAACATTAGGTATCAACTTTTTCCCTATTTCCCTCTCATTTTTTTATCCTTTTCTCCTTCTTCTCTCTAGCTCTCTTTCTTTTCTATTTACCTCTCTAACTTTCCCTACCCTTTTCTTCATAAACTTTGTATATGTCTGTGAAAGGATTGGTGGGTCTCGACCCTTTTTAGGCCTTAATTGCTCATTTAGATCTTATTATATTGTTCTTGTCAACTATTAATACATATAATTAATAATTCCTAAGGTTACCCTTTACTGATTAAATACTAAATTATTCTACTAAATGTATCTCCACATATTTTTATTTTTAATATCCATAAATTAGGGATGTTATAAAGCTTCTTTAAGTGAGTTCAAACACAAGGAGTATAGTTTTAGTTGATCAAACACTTTTCCAACTCTTTGAGATGACTTCCTTTAACCAATGTCTTAAAAGATGATGTTTTCCACATATACCTTGAATATATCTCCCAACATCCATAGAAAAACCTCATTATTCTTTTATATGTAACCCTAACATTTTTTAACTTTAAGATTGAATATATCTTCTTTTACTTGTTGATTTTACTTATTATTAACACTTGTGATCCTATTGAAATTTCATAATTCTCCTATTGTTGGTGGATAAGGTTTCCTTAATGCATTAGATGGGGTTATCTTAGCATAACATCATACTAACTTTCATAGTCCACTTCCACAAACCTAGAATTTTTTTTTTTTGCCATCTTATCCCTGTTTTGGGAGGTGTTTCAAGTATCCCAATGAATAGATCCAAACTTAGTAAACCTTACTAGGTTGCTCTCATAAAACTTCAATTGTTCTCTTCTGTTTCCATGTGATAGAAAGTATAATGGAAAAATATGTCAATTGAGCTCCTAATACTTTTGCAACATTGGAGAAGCTCGATTATCATATTACTACTCTAGTCACTATTGAGTCTTCATGCTCTAAGATGATGTTTCTATAATCAACATTTAAGAAAGAAATTATTGTGGTATCTTTCTTCTTTGTTTGTTTATTTTAAAGTTTGTCCAAGCTTCAACCCCATATCAACTCTCAATATATATTTTCTTTCTCCAATTTATCTACCACCTCCGACAAATGTGTTTAAAATCATATAAATTTAAACTTATGGGAAATTAACGACTACACAACCATTAAGGATCACTTTCAATGTTAATGATAAAGTATTAATCATAATTGAACCTAGGTGAAATACACCAATGATAGGAATGTAGACTTTGATTAAAGTTGTTATTGATTAGGATAAGCCTATGAATTGAAATCTAAAATCTCCTAAAAATGACAAAATACCCCATCAAGGTCAAGATACCCAAAGGATAAATACTTGTGAAAGGAATTATAACACTCAAGCTAGTAACAATATGTATTAAATTCTTACCTACTAGCTAGAATTATATGCATTTTATAAGAGTATGGGATGGGTCGGTGTTGTTGTTGTTGTTATTGTTGGTTTTCTTTTTTTTTTATTTTTATTTCATGAAGTCCAATGCCTCTTAATTGTTATATACTTTATCTTGACATAAAAAATGGTAATTTTACTTTAAGTTTATATATAATTTTCTATTCACATATACATTGTAATTGATCAACACGTCCTATTTAGACTAGACCAAAATTGGCTACCTATTCGAAACACGTACAATATGGACTATTTATCAAACACTTTCAAGCATAATTTCTAAGTTGAATAACTAATAACTTCTCAGGTAGATTGTTGTGAATTCTTCCTAGTCTTTTTAATAAGTAACTCCCCATTAATCCTTACTTTTGATTCAATCATTACTTAAATAATTAAATTCTTAAATTAAAGATATATTGTCTTTAGTTCCAAATTTTCTTTTATTTTGTTTTTTGTTCCTAAACTTTTCGTTGACGGGTTAAAATTTTTTAACTTTTTTTCTTTCAATTATTAGTCATTTCTGTTTGTATCCATTCAATATTTATGTATCAATGATCAAGTGAAAACAAAAAGTACGGACATGTAAGCATTTGACAGATACATAAACACAAAGGAATAACAAGTGGAAAAAAAAAGGTGAAAAACTTTAACTAGTTAACGAAAAAATTAGAAATAGAAACAAAAATTAAAAAAAGTTTTGGACTAAAAGATAGTATACCTAAAATTAATTTTTTAACTATCAATATCGAGTTTTTTTTTTTATATGTTTTGGGATTAAAAAGTTGATAATATGTTCATTTATCAAAGTTTTTTATGTTTGTCTGCTTGAACAATACGTCTAGGATTATAAAAAAAAATGAAACAATATGTCTAATTAATATTATCTCATTACTATCCATTGATTATATGTTCGTTTGTCAAAATTTCAATGTTAAATTGATTAATCTTTTTTATTAATATTCCAAATATCCATTTACTCATTATTAATCTGTTTTTAATTTTTTCATTTGCTACTCACACCTAAAAGTGTTCCTCAGGAGTTAGATCAACTTATTATTTTGCCTAAGGAATATACTTATCATAGAAATTTATTAAATCAATCAAGGGCTAGAATTTTATATATAACAAAGTACATATTGAATGTTATTTATCTTTATCATGCTTCCAAAATGAAAATTTTCTGCAAATTGTTAAATTCCAAATACATAAATTGCAATAATTGAATGTGGTAGTGTAAGACTTTTTTTGTGGTAAGCTGAATATATGTTTGATTAGTCATTTATAAATTAATTTAATTAATTCTATTTTTTATAATTCTAAACATAATTATATATTGAATACTCATAGTAGAATGAATTATGCACATGCAGGTACTTACACAACCAATTTTTGGTGCGGTAGAAACTTTGGTTAGGCAAAAATGGCCAGAATCAAGTTTTGTTACAAAGGAGTACCCAATAAACATTGGAAAAATGATTTTTAACTTCAATTTCTTTAGGCTTGTTTGGAGGACCATATTTGTGATGGTGGCAACCATTTTGGCTATGGCAATGCCCTTTTTCAATGAAATGCTTGCTCTTCTTGGGGCTATGGCATTTTGGCCCTTGGTGATTTATTTTCCAGTGGAGATGTTCATTGCAAAACAGAAGATCAAGAAACTAACAATTAAATGGTTTGGACTTCAAACATTGAACTTTGTTTTTATGTTAGTGTCTATAGTTGTAGCATGTGCAGCCATTCATGGCTTGAATCAAGCTCTTCGTAAGTACAAGCCCTTTATGTATAGAATGTAGTTAAAATTTTATTGGTACAAATTAGCACTTGTTACATTATTAGCATAGGTACAATTCAGAATACAATTACTTATTTGTTTTATACACGATCGGGCTTTTGTTTTGTTATGATTTTGTTTATAGAAAATGATAATGGGTAATGTGTTAGTGTTTTTTTTTTAAAAAAATATTTTTATTCTTGATTTAGAAAATAAAAGTTATATATGTAGTTTTATATAAAATAATTAATTAAGAATTAAACTATATTTACAAGATTAAATTAAATGTTTCAAAATCGTATCCATTCGAACAAATATGTTAAAGCCTTAAAAAACTTTGTAAATGCAGGTACTTATAAAAGTTTAATTGTCAATAATAATTTTGTTTATAATGTCAAGTTAAGATTATTTCTTATAATAATGTAGTTTGCCAAAAAAATTAATTTGTGATTTTTAGTTAATAGTAATTTTTATATATATATTGAAGAAAAAATATTAAAAAGAAAAATATAAAATAAAAAAGAAAAACATATAACAAATAGAAAAAAGAAAAATGTTAGAGTAAGATTCTCTCCATGAATTATATTTCTAGTGTCTTTCATAATATCGAATAAGTAAAGAAAATAAGTTAGAGAAATATTAATTAAACATGACTTTTTTCGCTGCTAATTATATTGAAAATAATTTTTGTGTAAATATTTTTATCATTCACAATAAATATGAGTAAGATTGTCTTATAAAATGATATTATAATTTATACCGTGATTCCGTGAATAAATTAAAACAATTAATCTAAGATGTCTAAAGTAATTTAAAATCTTTTTGTAATATAATCAATTATATAAAAGCCGTTTTTAATTCTTTCAATAAGTTAACATAAATGAGTTTTTTTTTTTTTTATTATCGATTAGCACTTTGATTTACATAGTATCAGAGTTTAGTACATCTGCAGCAAAGTAAAAAAAAATTAATTTACGTTTAATTATAAATTTTTATATTTATATGGTATTATTAATTAGTGAAATTAATAAATTTTTTATATATGAAAAGTTGTAATTTACTGTGTATGACTATTTTTCTAATTATATTATTGTTAATGTATAGCAAAGATTTAGTTTTGTTAAAAAAAGGGACAACAGATTAAGTTCTGTAAAAAAATGTTTACAGATTAAGGATCATTTACTTATTAACATGTTTAATTTACCAACATTTTGTTCAAAGTAAAAAAAGAATATGATATTTTTTTGTTAATGTTAAAGTGTGTTTTAAATAAGTATATATATAATATTAATAAAATTTAAAATTAAAATTAGAAAAGGATTTATACAAACTATTATCTAAATAAATATAACAATAGAGGTGACTTTTAAAAATATGGTACAAAAAATGAATAAAGTAACTGTATAATTTTGTTTTCCATACGAAATAATTTAATCATCAAATATTGAAATTGAAGAAACAGTCTTCTAAGTTCTACGTATCTGGACAGATTTCTGTACCATAGTAATAATTCTATAAGCAAATATTGTCAGTTACTTGTCAGTGAAGACTGAAGACTGAAGACTGAAGAGGAGACTCTGAATTCAAAATCTTTATTGGAAGTTGTTTTCCAAGGTTACTGCCATTATTAATTATTATGTTGGACAATTGTACACATGGTAATAATTAATTATAACCTTGTTTTAATAAATTTTTATTATATAATTAATGACAATTTTTTTTAAAAAAAATTATTTTAAAAAAAAAATTTAATTAATATACACATGAGTATGAAAAATTTTACTGTAATATTCAATTACAATTTTTTATTTAGTATAAGTTAATTGATTTTACCCATTAATACATTAAAAAATTAAAAATTGAAGAATCATAATTGTACATAGTGTAAAATTATTTTTTACTGTAAGTTAATACTAATTAAATATATCATACTTCTTAACACAGTCATTTAAATACATTTTATATAATTAATTAAAATTTATTGAAAACAACAAATTATATAAGTCTGATTTGATTTTTTATAAATTTCAACCCATAATAATTATTCTTATCACTCCTCTTTTATTTATTATTAACTCTTATTTATTATTAACACACTTTTCTATATCATTCATAAACATGTATTTTGCATATAGCACATTAATTATTATTATATTATTAAATTTTTAACAACTATAATAAATCATTAAATTTGAATTATTTTTATAAATAATTTTGTCATAAAAATAATTTAAAAAATAAATATATTAACTAAATTAATTTTAATGTGCTTATTAACGACTAGTGAAAACATAGGTATGATCGCATTTGTATATTCACATCTTTATTAGGGATGAAGGTGTGATTGGGTTGAGTTTAGATAAACCAAAGATTCAATCCAATCATAAAATATTGAGTTTAGTTGAGTTTTTATTTTATTTTTTCATTAAACTCAATCCAACTAGAGACGAGTTGGGTTAATTAGATCATAGTTTAAAAACTATTTTTTTTAAAAAATAAATTCTAGAATATTGTTTTGTTGACTTTTTTAGGTTTTTTTTTTAAAAAGACTATACCATTGTTAACATAAAAATAAACAATAAATTATAGTTACAAATTATATATCAAAATTAAAATAAATTAATATTAATATACAACTAAATTTTAAGGGAATAATAACTAAAGAAACATTTGTCCAAAATAAAAGTAAACACAGTTTGTCTAAGCTGGTCAAACCATACAAATAAATATAAATTACATAATTTGTCCAATCTAACAAAAACATAATATCAAAAGCAACACATAGTAAAAAAAACACATAATTTCAGATAATAATAATAATAATACATAATAATTTAATATTATGGTTTGGTTGAATCTTTGGTTCAACTTATGGAACCTCTCACCCAACTCATAGTGGACTGGGTTTGATTGGATGGGCCAAGTTTCACCCAATCATAAAAAAACCCAATCGAACCAGTTTGGGTTGGATTAGGTCGAATTAGGTCTTAGGATCGTCCAACTCAATGAATACCCCTAATTTTTATTATATTAAATAAAAATATTCAGCATGCTTACAAATATTGCACCCAAAATGCAGAAAAAATATTTTCGATAATTATTGTAATTAATCAACCAACTAAATATAGGAAATAATCCTTATGACATAGGTCTGGGTGTAGGGCGGATCTGCCTGCACACATAAAAATTATGCAGGTATCAGGGCAGATATGAGTACTAGTACCCAACTCGCCCCACACCTTATATATATATATATATATATATATATAATATTATTTAATATAATTATATTATATACTACTAAAAAATTATAATTTTGATTAAAAATATTGCTAAAAAATTATTTGCATTAAAATTTATGATAAGTAATATAATTATAGAATAAAAAGAGACATAATATATTTTATGTAAATTTAATAAGAAAAAAACATAATTTGCAATAAATTGTGTTATTTATAAAATAACTCTTAATAAACTTGGAACATTATTTAATGTTATGGTAAAATAAAAATATGTTTATGTGTAATCATATAAAACTTTAAAGAGTATTGTATAATTTGTTATGTGTTTAATATTATGTTGACTTGTTTTTCATATTATGTTTACTTATATGTAAAAAAAATTGATTTGTTGTCTCTATATATAAGTAAAGTACGTGTATGGATATCCAAGTATCCACCAATTACAGGAATGAAAATTAAAGTTGTTGTGTGTGTGAGTATTGGACTGAGTATGAGTATATTTTTTAAATGTAGGTATGGGGATGAGTACTATATTACCCTACTCATTTTCATCGCTATCTCTTACTATTTTTTTTCCTTTTTTCTTCGTCCACCCCCTCCCTAATTTCATTCATGTAATTTCTTGCGCTTTTTATTTTGCTTTTTTTTTTATCTTTCTTTTTCTCCATTCATATCTTAATCAGTGATAAAAAAATTATTATAACCTATAAAAGGAGCTTTGACCTTTTCTAGAGGCTAAATGAAAAATTTTCATTTAGTTTAGTTGACTTTTGACCTTATATGTAGTAGGCTCACCCTTTTTTAGAGGCACGTTAGGATAAATGAATAATTTTGACTAATTACATCTAGTGTGTTTGTGAGAAGCCTAAGGGAAAAGAGAGACACCAATTTGAAATATTCACTCCCCCTTAGTTTCACACTTCACTTAGTCACACCTAATATGTGTTTTGTAATTCTAAAATTTTCAATAAAACATATAATTTTAAATATTATTAAATTGAATAAATCTAAATAATATCTAATTATATTATCATGATATCTTAAATTTTCAGTTGCAATATTTTAAAATATACAGATATCATATTTTTAAATTTTTAGTACAATATTACATTATTATTATTAAATGTAAAATTTAATATTTTTAATTTTGAATTTTTAGAATATATAGTATAAGTAAAATAATAGAAATAAATTTATAATAAATTTGAATCTTTAAAATTATATAAGTAAATACTAAAAAAAAATAAGTTGAGCATCAACGAGAAAATTAAGCACAACCTTGTACTTCGTTTGTGATTAGTAATACACAAAATTCAATTGAAATTGGCATCTTCTATCTCTCAATGAGACTTGCAATTGGACGAAGGAGTGCAATCCTTGAGTATAATCAGATAAAGACAAAAAGAATAGAAGAAGAAAGAAAATAAAGGTACAAGTCTGAAGACTTGTCCATAAGAAACTAAGAGTTATCTATATGCAAGTAAAAAAAGGGAAACTAGATGCAGTAACTGTAAATAAGTAATGATAAAAAAAAATAAATTGTACTTGAATACCTAATCTTTGCAGACCTATAAATAGAGGCTAAAACCATGAGAAACCATAAAAAAAAATGGGCGAAGAACTTGAGAAAGAAAGCTAAGAAGAATAGTGATAGTAAGTGCATTAATTATAATTATTCTAATTATTAAGGTATCAAGGGGAGAAATATTTATCACTTTTAAATAATATACTTACTTACTTGTTTATTTTATGTTACTTTTAATTATAATTATTCAATGATGTATTCCTAACCTTGTTTTATTTTATATTATTTTTAGTTATACTTATTTAGCGAGGTGTCTGTAACATTGTCTTATTTATTATTCTATGTTACTTTTAACCATAATTATTTGATTTGATGTTTGTAATTTTATTTAGGTTATTAAATTAGTTATTTTTAAACTATTAATTAACCATTTTATTTTAATTGTAATGGTTATTTTTTAATATTAATTCTTATATAAATATGAAATATATATAATAAAAGTTTTAATGCTTAAATAAAAGTTTGCATTAATTTGTAGTTGGAGGTATGACCTTTGAAATTTAAATGAGTAAATATTTAAGGTGAAATATCATTGTATTCCTTAAAAATCATGGTAAAGAAACTCATTTATCTTGATTAGTCACTACAAAAATAATTCAAATTTCTCTAAATAAGGAAAAAATAATTATTATAAATAAATATGTATATATATATATATATATATATTATATTACCATTTTTATATAAATAGTTGTATATCTATATATATATATATTTATTTTATTATTTAAATAGTTATTATTCAAATTTGAAAAGATGGATACGCGCAATTACCCAAACCCTTTTTCAGCAATTATTTCAGCCATTTTTCGAGGCAGCAGTTGGATTAGTAATGTGGTTGAAAACTTAGTTACGTTTAAAGGGATTGACATCTCCACTCTAGTGTTTGTCAACAATTAAGGAGGACCTCTAGTAATAGAATGATCGTTGGTCGTCACTTTTTATCTTCGACTTACTAATTACACAAATCCATTATTGAACATATTTCCGCCAGTTATGTGATCATTATAGTAGGAAAAAATAGGAGGGAAATTAGTACATAAATAAAATCTTCCCTATATTTATATGTAATGAAATAGAAATATGTAACAAATATGGTTTATGTATATATTTATATATATAAGTGTGGTTATAATTATATTTTTTTTAATTAAATAAATAACTGAAGAAGAATAATTATACATTGGAATGAAAAAAAAACTAATTAAGAAAATAAATTATTTCCTTGTAATTAACAATAGGTTAGAATTAAATAAAAAAAATTGGGATATATAGAATATTATTACAATTAGATGTTATCACAACAACGTTCCATGTGAAATTTGGGAAATCAGCTAACTATGTCACTAAGTTTTAACTTGAATAATTTTAAATGGTAGGAAGAAGAAATAATGAATTAACAAAGTAGTACAAGCTATTAGAGATATGGCTGCAACTTTAATAAAAAACCAAAGGCCAGAAGGAACTGTTGAATCATAAGGTTTAATTGAATTTAGAAGAAACAAACCTTCATAATTTCATGGAAGTTACAATCCAGACAAAGTTGAATTATAGATTAAGGAAATAGAAAAAAATATTTTATGCAATGAATTGTCCTGATAATCAAAAAGTAAATTATGTGTGTTTATGCTAGTAGGAGAGGCTGAATATTGGTGGAATAGTACTAGAAGGTTATTAGAAGGAGGATGAATAATCATTATATGGGAAGTATTTACAGAAAAATTTTAGAAAAATATTTTCCTAATGATGTGAGAAGAGTAAAAGAAATAGAATTTATGCAATTAAAACAAGGGAACATGACAATAGGAGAATATGCTTCTAAATTAGAAGAATTAGGTAAATAATTTGCTTTCTTCCATCACCTAGACGAGAGAATGAAGTGTTAGTTTGAAGATGGACTTAGGCCTGAACTAAGGAAGGCAATAGGGATGCTAGAAATTTCTGATTTTCTTGCACTTATTCACAAGCGTCGGTTTTTTGAAGGCTTTGAAAGTAATCAAAATAATATACCAAAGTATTTTGGCCCTTTGCCAAATAAAAAGAGAAACCATGAAGGAAAGCCCTATAATCATGCTCAAGAGAAACCTCAAATTTCTCAATTTTCCTCAGGAAATTTCAGTAGACCTATGACTAATCAGGTTATGTGTCTTTAAGTGTGGACAGAGATATTATGCTAAAAATTTTCATCTCAAAGGACCTGTGATATGAGTGCCGAAGACAATGACTTTTCATTTTTTCTAACATTTCATTAATTTAGGAATTAATGTAAGATGCAATTAATCATATGTGATAATTGCGTGATAATAAAGTATTTAATTTTTCTTTTGGAAGTTATGATTTTGAATAGCTACTTAGTTGTATAAATAAGGGCTGAATTGTACTAAAAAAACAACAATTGAATTAGTGAAATTATAATTGGGTTCTACCCTTTTGGGAGAGATGAATTTCTCTTTAGAACTTATAAAGGAATTCTTATTAGTGGCGTTCTGCTAGACTTATCAATGGTAATTCACCACCTTTGTGGCGTCATATGACTTATCTTCCATCCTTGGAAGTGACGTCATCTATCCCTTCGTTAAACCATTTTCATCCTTTCCATTTTCTTGTTTACCCAATTCTCATTTTTTGTTAACTTATTACCTTCTAACCTAGATAGATCTGCAAAACGAATCTAACCTCTCTAGATTTATATCAACCTCTTTGTTTCAAGTGTGGAAAACCTGGTCACGTGTTTTTTGAGTGTGGAAAAGAAAAAATGCATTCCAACTCTTCTACACACAACTAAAAAATTACACCATGATTGGAACTGAAGCCGCCCAAAACAATGATCTAATTGAGGGTACATGTTCCTTAAAGGTAAAAAATTAAAGGTATTGTATGATTCAGGCGCAACTCATTCTTTTATCTCTAATGATTGTGTTCAAAATCTTGAGATGTTAGTTTCTTCTTTAGATACTAGTGTAACTGTTTCGACACTTACAAATAAATCTGTGATTACCAATAAAGTTTGTCTAGATTGTCCTATTTTTATTAGAAAGAGAAAATTTCTTGTAAATTTAATTTGTTTACCTTTATCAGAATTAGATGTGATTTTAGGGATGAATTGGTTATCTTCTAATCACGTCCTCCTCAATTGTACCCAAAAGACAGTAATATTTTCTAACTTTGAAGATCTGCTGATTTCATCTATCAAACCAATAAATAAGTATTTAGAAAATAAAGTTCAAGGATATTTGCTATTACCTTCCATGGAAAAAGAAAAAAAAACAAGTAACTTTAGAAAATATAGTAGTTGTTCAAAATTTTCTCAAAGTTTTCCCCAATGATATTCCTGGTTTGCCACCTGACAGAGGGATTGAATTTTCAATTGATTTGATGTCTGTCACAGGACCAATTTCAATGGCACCTTATAGGATTTCATCTTCTGAACTAGCTAAACTAAAAAAACAATTAGAAGATTTGCTTGAAAAACAATTCATTTGCACAAGTGTATCACCTTGGAGAGCTCCTATTTTCTTAGTTAAAAAGAAGGATGGAAACTTTAGGTTATGTGTAGATTATCATCAGTTAAATAAATTCACTATAAAAATAATATCCTCTTCCTAGGATAGATGATTTGATAGACCAATTGAAAGGAGAATTTGTGTTTTCTAAGATAGATTTAAGATTAGGATATCATCAAATTAAAGTGAAAGCAGAAGACATTCAAAAAATTGGTTTTAGGACAATGTATGATCATTATGAATATCAAGTAATGCCTTTTGGTGTGACTAATGCTCTTGCAGTATTCATGGATTATATGAATAGGATTTCTCGTCCATTTTTGGATCATTTTGTGGTTGTATTTATAGGTGATATTCTTATTTATTCTAGGACTCATGAAGAGCATGATGAATATCTTCAAACTGTTCTTCAGATTTTGGAAGACAAACAACTTTATGTTAAACTTTCTAAGTGTGAAATTTGGTTAGATAAAGTTAAGTTCTTAGGACACGTGATTTCCAAAGATGGAATATCTATGGACCCAACCAAGGTGGAAGCAGTGTTAAAGTGGGATACACAAAAAATGGTGACAAAAATTCATAGTTTTTTGGGTTTGGCTGGATATTATAAACGATTCATTGAAGGATTTTCTAAGATAGTCATGCCTTTAACACAACTTAGGACAAACTTTTGAGTGGATAGAAAAATCTAAAAATAGTTTTCAAGAACTCAAGAATAGGCTAATCACTTCACCCGTTTTAGTCTTACCTAATCCCAATGAATAATTTGTAATATTTTGTGATGCCTCCAAAATGGGATTATGGTGTGTTCTTATGGAAGAATGGATAGTAGTGACATATGCTTCTAGGCAATTGAGAGCACATGAGAAAAATTATCCAACCCATGATTTAGAATTAGCTACTATTGTGTTTGCACTTAAAATATGGAAACATTATGTTTATGGTAGTAAGTTTGAGGTTTTTAGTGATCATAAAAGTTTACAATACTTGTTTGATCAGAAGGAATTAAGTACAAGAGAAAGAATGTGGATGAAATTCTTGAAAGACTATGATTTTGAATTACATTATCATCCAAGAAAAGCAAATGTAGTGGCTGATGCATTAAGTAGAAAATCATTACATGTTTCTTCATTAATGGTGCATGAGATGAATTTGATTTAAGAGTTTAGAGATATAAGTTTATCAGTAGTAATAAGTCATGATAGAATACAATTGAATTTAGTTCAAATTATCAATGACTTACAAAGGCAAATCCATGAGATTCAGAGGATTGATGAATTTATTCAAAAGAAAAAGAAGTTGTTGGGAGAAAAGAATTGTTAAAAGTTTAGTTTAGATAAGGATGAGTCTTGAGATTCAACAATAGAGTATGTGTGCCTAATGATATAAAAATTAAGAAAATGATCTTAGATGAGGCATATAAGAGCAAGTTGAGCATACATCTAAGTACAATAAAAATGTATGAAGATCTTAAGAAAATGTTTTAGTGGCCCAAGATGAAGAAGAAAGTAGTTCAATATGTGACCATGTGTTTGACTTGTCAGAAGGCTAAGATAAAACATAAAAAACTAGTATGAATACTACAATCTTTAGACATACCTGAATGGAAATGAGATAGTATAGCAATGGACTTTGTAGTTGGATTACCACGAACAATACAAAAATTTGATTCCATATGGATTATCGTGGATAGACTAACAAAACTTGCTTACTTCTTACCCATTAACATTAGGTATTCATTAGAAAAGTTGACATACTTGTACATAAAAGAAATTGTAAGATTACATGGTATCTCATCTAGCATAATATCTGACAGAGATCATAAGTTTACTTCTAGATTTTGAGGAATTTTACATCAAGCCTTAGGAACCAAGCTTTGTTTTAGCTCAGCCTATCATCCTCAAACAAATGGACAGTCAGAAAGAACCATACAATCATTAAAGGATTTGTTGAGAGCCTATCTGCTAGAAGATTCAATAGTTAAGATCGATACTTACTTGTGATTGAATTCGCTTACAACAACAATTTCCATTCTAGCATAGGTATGACACCCTATGAGGCTCTATATAGAAGAAAATGCAGAACACCTTTATGTTGGTTTCAGACTGGGGAAAATTTGATCTTAGGTCCTGAAGTGGTGCAGCAAACCATAGAGAAAATAAAAATGATTCAGGAAAAATTGAAAATGACTCAAAGCAGACAGAAAAGTTATCTTGATAATAAAAAAAGACCACTTGAGTTCCAAGAAGGTGATCATGTATTCTTGAAAGTTACACCCAAAAACTAGAATTGATAGGGTAATGAAATCCAAGAAACTCTCGATTTATAGAACCTTATCAAAATAGGTTCTGTTGCTTACCAAATTTATTTACCTTCTTTTCTTTCTAATCTTCACAATGTATTTCATGTGTCTCAATTAAGAAAAATATATATGACCCTTCCCATATAATAATGGCTAATACAGTACAATTAAAGGATAACCTTACATTTGAAACAATCTCTTTACAAATCATAGACAAAAGGATCAAACATTTGAGAGACAGAAAAATTCCACTGGTAAAAGTCATCTGGGATGAGGTCGCAGGAGATGTTACGTGGGAATTGGATGAGAAGATTAGAGAAAAATATCCCTATTTGTTTAATCAATAAAAATTTTGAGGATGAAATTTCCATAGTAGTGGAGAATTGTAAATTTCCAAAATTTTCAATAAAATATATAATTTTAAATTTTATTAAATTGAATAAATCTAATTATATTATTATGATATCTTAAATTTTCAGTTGTAATATTTTAAAATATACAAATATCATATTTTAAATTTTTAGTATAATATTACATTATTATTAAATGTAACAAAGTAATATTTAATTTTGAATTTTTAGAATATATTGTATAAGTAAAATAATAGAAATAAATTTATAATAAATTTGAATCTTTAAAATTATATAAGTAAATACTAAGAAAAAAAAGTTGAGCATCAAAGAGAAAATTAAGCAGCGCCTAGTACTCCGTCTCTAATTAGCATTTTGGAATTTTCTATCTCACAATGAGACTTGCAATTGGTTGAAGAAGTGCAATCCTTAAGTATAATCAGAATAGACAAAAGAATAGAAGAAGAAAAAAAGGATAAAAGAATAAGTCTTAAGACTTATCCCGTAAGAAACTAAGAGTTATCTATATGCAAGTAAAAAAAAGAAACTGGATGCAGTATATGTAACTAAGTAATGATAAAAAAAAAATTGTACTTGAATACCTAATTTTCACAAGCTTGTAAATAAAGGCTGAAAATAAAAAAAAAATAAAATTGGGGAATAACCTGAGAAATAAAGCTAAGCATAATAGTGATAGTAATTTTGTATTCAGAGGAAAAAAAATTCAAACTCTTATATTATTCCAATTATTAAAGTAAGAGGAGAAAACATTTATCACTTTTAAATACTATAATTATTTATTTTATGTTACTTTTAATTATAATTATTTAGTAAGGTGTCCTAATCTCATTTTATTTATTATTTTATGTTATTTTTAGTTATACTTATTTAATGAGGTATCTCTAACCTTATCTTATTTATTATTTTATGTTACTCTTAACCATAATCATTTGATTTGATGTTCACAATCTTATTTTAGTTATTAAATTAGTTATTTTTAAACTATTAATTAACCATTTTATTTTAAATGTAATGATTATTTTGAAATATTAATTTTTATATAAATATGAAAACAATATATATAATAAAAGTTTTAATTCTTAAATAAATGTTTGAATTAATTTGTAGTTGGATGTTTGACCTTGGAGATTTAAATGAGTAAATATTTAAGGTGAAAAATCATTGTATTCTTTAAAAATCATGGTAAAGAACTTCATTTATCCTTATTAGACACTCCAAAAATAATTCAAATTTCTCTAAACAAGAAAAAAATATAAAGGAATTGTTATAAAGAAGTATGTATAAATATATATATATATATATTACCATTTTTATATAAATAGTTGTATATCTAAATATATATATATATATATATATATTCTTTTATTATTTAAATTGTTATTATTTAAATTATTTACATGATATTTTTTCTCACTCTTTTATTTTTCTTGGCTCTTTTATATATATATATATATATATATATATATATATATATATATGGAAATGCAAATTTAAAAATATGGATGCGCCCAATTACCCAAACCCTTTTTAATGTAATGAAATAGAAATATGTAACAAATATGGTTTATGAATATATATATATATATATATATATATATATATATATATATATATATATATATATATATAAAAGTGTGGTTTTAATTATAAATTTTTTAATTAAATAAATAACTGAAGAAGAATAATTATATATTGGAATGAAAAAAACCAAGTAAGAAAATAAATTATTTCCTTATAATTAATAATAGGTTAGAATTAAATAGAAAAAAAAATTGGGATATATAAAATTCCGTTACATGTTTTGTCTTTTCACCCTTATTACTACCGCACCCTACTGACACTTGTACACATGTCTAATATATCTAGACTAGATTAGGAAAGGGGTGAAATTGATCTTCTCACTCTCTTTTGCTGTCAATTTCTTCCTAATAATTTTATGCTTGTCTAATGTATCTAGACTAGATTAGGAAAAATTGCTAATTAGAGTTATATGTCCAATGGTTGGGTTAGCTTGCATTAAATCCAGCCAAGGTTAAGTAGCTTAGACTCTGAGACTCTCAGTCCTATAAATACCCCCCATTTGCATGATTTGTAATATTTAATCATTTGAATAAAAAGTTGAATATCGTTACTTTATCTATTATCTCGTGTGACTTCTCTTAGAGAACACCCTCCTTCTTAGTTTTTATCAAGAATTTTTTTCTTGTGGAAAGGGACATCAAGATTTATCTCCATTCTAGTAGTGATTTCTACTTCTTTTTTTGTGTTTTGAGAACCATTGATAGGGAAAAAAAAATCTTGCATGAAACTTAGTTTCCATCAGTCATCTACATAAATCACCTCCGACCACTTGAACTATATATTTTGTACCCATCATACATGATCAAATTTTGTTGTTTTTATTCTTACCCAAAATTTCACTCAATTTACACCACAAAAGTTGTCATTTTATTTCTCTATTTCATTTTATTAGTTGCTTAAGATTTTTTTCACTTACATATATTAAGATAAACAATAAATAAGCTAATTAATAGAATACATTTACTAAAATGTCTAATACATTATATTCATTAATTGCAGTAATTAAGTTAACAAATTTACCATACATGATAGTGCATACTAATTAAATTCTTTAAAATTTTTTAGGAAGAAGTTAAAACAACAAATAAAATTGAACAGAGGATTAATATATTACATGGAATATTATGTGCAATAAAGAGGAGAGAAAATAAATTATTTGAATTTTTCTAATTTAAATATTGAGTTATTATGATAACCTTAAAATCTTTTACTTTAAAAAAAATCTTATTAGGAACTAACATAAATCCTATATGTACCTGCAAAATATATCCTAAAGAGGTGAGACAGGTAAATATCCACAAATTAGGTTTAGGTACATGATGGATATGGAGCTAGACATGGGTACTATGGTATTCAACAAGTCTTGCCTCTATATATATATATATATGAATTAATTAAATAAATTATATAATTATAATTATAATATAAATTAATATTATAATTAATTAATTTATTTTATTTTATGTATTAAATAATAAACAATCATCACATAATGATTCATTTGATATCCAAGTTTAATTACTTTCGTTGGTAGTTTCTTTTAACACCCCTACATTTGCTATTCTCGCCCCCAGAGTGTTTAAAATAATTAAAAAAAATCCAACATACCCTCACCCTATTCTAACCTACCAGACCAACTGATCCAGAACATAAATACGATATTAGACTTCTGGACAAGTCAATTTGAAATACAATTTACCATGTCTTACTAATGTATTTTAGATAAATTGATCTTGAATATAAATTTTATACATTCTGGATCAAATTATCTGAAACACTTTAAAATGTACATTCCAGATTAGCTAATTTGAAATACACACAAGGGTATGTTGAGGTTTTTTGAGTTATTTTAAATGTTGTGGGGTGCGAATAGAAAATGAAAGGATGCTAAAAGAAACAACCTTTTTTGTTAAATAATTAGAATTTAAATTTTATAACTTATTTTGTTGGGTTATTATCGTTGTTACATATGAATTTGGATTACATTATATTTGTTGAATGTTATGTTGGTTGTGAGTTTATTTTTTATATTATATTTGTTTATTTGTATATGATATTCATATATTATATCTACATATAAGAAAAATGCGAGTCGTGTACGGATGCGAGTATGAATATATAAGTATCACGTGAATATAAAGAATGAAGATCACAATTTAGTCAAACACGAATCCACTTTTTAAATGCAAATATGTAGATATGCACTATAACATTTCAATCAAAACTGACCCATTATCATCCCTAGTTTTTATGTTATTTTCCATTTTTTTTGTTGGATGTTAATGCATCCTAACACTAAAAATAGGGTATGTTTATTAGTTAAACTTAATAACAATTATTTTAAAAGTTAAATGTAAGATAATTTATAACTAGTTAACAATATAAATATTTGAGTTTAATTAGTATGCACTGACAATGTAAAAAGTTTTACATCAATATTCACAATCTTTCAATTATAATAAGTTTGTTATCTTTACTAATTAATATTTTAAAATTTATATAAATAAAAAAATATGATTCAACGCCAATGTAAACATCTTTTATACGCATACTAATTAAATTCTAAATATATTTATATCACAATAATTAAATTTAAATTAAATAACTCTAAATTTTTCAAGTAATAATTAAATAACTCTAACTAACTCATTAAATATAAGAAAAAGCATAACTGTCCAAATATTTAATTTTAGTAATTGTATTCTTATATGTGAAATGCTAACGAGCTGGTGAAGATAAGAATTAATTAAAGATATGTTACTTATAATTTTGACATATAGTCATATATGATTTTTGATAAATATTTTTTTTTATAGTTTTAACCTGAGTCTTTTTTCTATATATATATATATATATATATATATGTGGGTGGGTTTGCTTGTAGTGTTGGTAATAGCTATCTTGAGTTCCGAGTTTGAAGGTCACAGTTTGTAAGAGGAAATGACGAGAGAGGACGCTTTGCAAGTAATTGAAGGTGCTGGCTCATTTCTAGATGATGATGGCAAACCCCAAAGAACAGGCACATTTCTTAATCCAAATCTTTTCTTCATGCAGTTCCTTCTTCATAGACATACATGTTTTAATTTTAAATTATAATAGCATGATTCGGTTTTATCTTTAATGTATTTGGTTCTCTTAATCTTCAGCTTCACCAAAAAAAAAAAAAGTTCTCTTAAAATGTCAGCCCTCACGCTGTTCAATTCATGTCAAGAAAAAGCCAAAGTTAAAATGTCAACAAAATTTAAATAATTATATAAATTATATTAATGATAATTAATGCACTATTAAGTACTTTTTAGTTTCTATAAACGCGTTTTTTAAATAAAAATTTAAGGAACAGTATCAAGCCTTATTTTTAAATAAATTAACATAAACGCGTTTTTTTTTTATTTGGGTTTTTGACTATGGGTTGCAACTTTGAATTGTTTTTTAAATTTAATCCGTATGTAGTATAGTTTTACACTGATGATGCAGAAACTTTTTTTTTTTTTTCATGGATAAATAAAACGATTTTGATAAATGTATTTTACTGTGGAAACAGTGTGTCATCAACAAGATATTAAATGACTCATGTTGACTATGATTTGATTTTAAATATTACAAATAAAGAGCAATTAGTATATAAATTAATGTAAAATTTTTTATATTTATATTTAATCATAATTTTATTAACTAAATTTTCAAAGTGATATAAACAGTTGTAACTAAATAATTTTTTTTATACTATGAGTAAATATTAATTAAATTCATAAACAAATATTTTATTATGAATATATACATATTAAGATCATTTAATAAATATAAAATGTTAATATTATTTAATTTAAAATATTTTTGTTGAATATGAAATATAAAATTTATGCTGTTTATTATTTACACAATTATATATATATATATATTAAAATTTTCTATAAAATGTGATCTAATTATAAATTATAATATATGTATTTTTAAAATAATTATTATAAGTAAACACGTTATTGTTTTACAAAGATAAAGATAATAATATTTTAAAAAAAGAATAATACTTTATAAAATTAGCCAAATGTATATTGAAAACTAAAATAGAATTATCATAAATGTTACTAAAATAATTAATATTATATATAAAAAAGAATTTGTGACACTTATTTTTCAAAAATTTTTTAAAATGCTACACTTGGACACTTGGACAGTGACAGTAATTTGTAATTGCATGATAGTAAAAAAATTACAACATATCCTCCATTCTTTTTGTTTTTAACCGTAGGATTTTATGAAACTACGATAACCAAAGTTATTAAAGTTTATGATTTAAAACAAATTTGTAAAAACTAGCTTTAAAATAGTTTTTTGAAAAAAATCAGTTACTATTTACCATTACTTAGTTGTTAATAAACATATTTTAAAATAAATTATTCTTATCGTGAATTTCGATAAAGACAAATGAATAGAACTTAAAAATAAATAGAGAAAGTAAACATTTTAAGATAGAAGTATCCTTTTACATATATAATTTTGATCAAGTATAATTTTTATCCTTAAATGACACTCACACTTTAGTATCTTAAAATTCTAAAAAAAAAAATTAAAATATTACAAAAATTAGTTCTGATATTTCTGTTGTACAAGTTAGTTTTTAGAATACTATTTAAATCACTTTTAAAATAATATGTAAAAGACTTTAGTAATTACAATTAAAAATATTATAGAATTAATTTATATATAAAAGATTTCCAGCACCTTCCAAAAATGAAGAGATATTAAAACCCTTCTACGTATTTGACTGATTTCTGTACCAAATTAATATTCCTATATAGTAAATATTGTCGGTGCTCAGTGAAAACGGTGCCTCGAATTAATTTAGAATACTATTTAAATCACTTTTAAAATAATATGTAAAAGACTTTAGTAATTACAATTAAAAATATTATAGAATTAATTTATATATAAAAGATTTCCAGCACCTTCCAAAAATGAAGAGATATTAAAACCCTTCTACGTATTTGACTGATTTCTGTACCAAATTAATATTCCTATATAGTAAATATTGTCGGTGCTCAGTGAAAACGGTGCCTCGAAATTCAAAAGTTTTAGGTTGCAAGTGGTTACCATTATGACAAAAACTAAGGTAAAAAAAAAAATGTCTAGATGAAATTTTGAAAGTTATTTGCCTAAGAAAAACTGTAACTGAAGCTTTCATTTTAAAAAACAAAAAAACAATTTAAGTTAGAAGCTATTTTTAAAGGGTTAAAAAGATTATCATGAAATAAAACAAAAATAATTAAAATATATTTATATTTAAGCTCTGAACAATTTTTTATTACTTATAATTAAGTCTAAACGAAATACGTAGTAGTTAAGAATATTGATCCTTCACAAGAATATGAAAAACATTTCAAAATAAGAAAAAGAAAGTAAAATCATTGATATGCAAAGACAAATTTATATTAATTCAAATTAAGTTATTATTAAGCAGCTAAGCTTCAATGTTCTTTAAGATTGAATTAAGACTTAGCTGAATTAAGGATGACTTACCCTAACCTTACACTAGTTGGGGATTGATTGGTCATTTATTTCATGGCGCCTAATGGTTTATTGAATTTGGAAATGCCTTGTTTGGATTTTGTAGAAAAATATTTTTATCAATATACTCTTTCTTTTACACATTTATTGTTATCTCTAAATAAAATATAATAAAAAATAGTTAAATAATTAGGACTCATAACAAAAAAAATAATACATTTATCGGAAATTTTTTTCCTACATCAAGACTAATAACCTCTGTAACCTACAATTAGATAGGGTAATCATCGAAAATAAAATATGAAAGTCCGTGGTTTTTTGTTTTCTTGTTATATTATAATTATAATTGGAAAGAAAACTTACCTTGTTTTAAAGAATGAGTTATAGATTTGAAATTTTTTCCTAATGTTACAAGATTCTTCTATGTAAAACAATGAGTTATAGATTTGAAATTTTTTCCTAATGTTACAAGATTCTTCTATGTAAAACAATGAGTTGTAGATTTGAAATTTTTTCCTAATGTTAAAAGATTCTTCTATGTAAGCTTTTCCATTAGGACAGTTTATTCAAATTTATTATAAACTTCTCTTCACACCACTATCCCTACTCTAGGCATCCTCTAAACTTCTTCTCTTCTTCGAATGCTTTTTTTTTCTTCTTAGGATAAATTTAGGTAAATTTTTCTATAAACACTTTTAAAAAAATAAAAAAGTTTTTTTTTAATTTTTTTAAAGATGCGAAACTTTTTTTAAGCTAATTTTAATTAATATATAAAAATTATTTTATATAATTTTTTAAGAAATTAAAAATTTTTAAAAATTAACTTATAAGAAGTATTATATTATTTTAAAAAACTTATGAAAAGTTGTTTTGATTTTTTTTTTCTATTAGAAATGTTTTCGAAAAAAATTAACCTACCATGCCCTTATTTTTTCTTCATGAGCTCTTTCATTATTTTCTCTTTTTGCAGTTTTGCATTTGACAATTTTTTTTTTTAAAACGACTTATATATTTATTAAATATAATTTTATATTAATATTCAATCATAACTCTTAAAAAAACATATATTATCCATGCAAAACAATTTTACAAATAATGAAAGTTATGATTAAACAAAAATATAAAATATTTTTATAATATTAGTACATAAATACTAATTTTTTTTCTTTTTTTATCTCAAAATATACTCTATTTCTCATGTATTTACCCACAACTAAAAATGCACGCTTAGTATCTTAAAACATAAATATATTTAATATCTACTCAATTTAAAAAGTAGGTGGGTTTATATTTTATAAGAATAATAAGTACGAAAATAATATAAAATAAAATTCCTCACTTCTTGGAAATGGTATTATTCTTACGCGTACATTTTTCTTCTTCTGAAAAAACATACATGAGAAATCTTAATTCCTCTTTCATATTTTTCTTTTACAATGTTATTGGTCCAATCACTATATTGGCATGTTTTACAACTGGATTTTCGGACATGTAATTTGCTTCATCTCTTAGATAATCTTAAAATCATATTAGCAATGTATGTAAATGGTTGATATAATTATCCAAAGAAAACAAGAGAATCCTCTGGCAAATGGTGAACCCCCATGTAGCAGTAAAATGGATGAGCCTTAGAAGAATAGTTCCTTCAACTCTGAAGTTACTTTTCAAAGTTTTAGTTAGTTGAGATTATATATGTTTTCTTTAGATAAGTTTCTCTAAGTAATTATATATTAGAAGAAAAAAATTAAAATAGCTTCTCGAAGTTCATCAAAACAAGTCTATTAGCTGTGATAATTGCTGATGAATATACCTCAATTTATTGAGTTGTTTATCTGATTTCAATGTAGTTATTCTCGGAATGTATCCATTAATAAAAAATTCCTTAGTACTTATGCAAAATTTAATACTTAAATTTATTTTATTTAAATTTTTATGAAAAAAAATCATTTATTTAAATAGAATAAATACTTATTGTAATTTTTATGTATGGTTAAAATTTTAATAAAAAGTATAAACTGAAAAATCTAAAAATAGTTTATTTTGAAAAGTTAATTTTTTTTTCAAAATAAATCCATGCAGAAGTTGTTTTATAATAAACTCAAAGTTAATACATTTAAAAAATAACTTTTTATAATTGTATTTAAACATAAAAAAAATTCTAATTTTATAAAAACATTTATAAATAAATCACTTATTTTCAACTTAAACAAGCTCATCTTCTATAAGATTCAAACACAAATTTGTGTGATTACTAGTAAATATGTTTCATGATAAATGTAATGACCATGGTAATTAAATTTCAATGACAAATTAACAGGGACAACATGGACAGCAAGTGCACACATAATAACAGCAGTGATTGGTGCTGGGGTGCTGTCTTTAGCGTGGGCCATGGCCCAGTTGGGATGGATAATTAGCATAGTTTCGGTCTTTATCTTTTCAATTGTCAACCTTTATACTTCAAATCTTCTAGCTGATTTTTATAGATCACCAGATCCTGTTAGTGGCAAGAGGAACCGTGCTTACGTGGAGGTTGTCAGAAACAACTTAGGTATGTAATTAATTGCCAAATCCCATGTCATGTAATGTTTTATTATTTGGATTAGTTTGGATGCAATTTAACTTCTTTTTTACACGTTTTTTGTGCAAAATTTTAGTTGTTTCTTCGTATTTTATCTTGGTTTTCTCCTGTGCGGTAAAAAATGGAAGGATTAAAATTTTGCATAGAAGCTGCGTTGGAGAGAAGCCAAATCGATCCTGATGACACTATGTTATGTCATTGCAACCTCATGCCAAAGTTGAATTCTAATTAATTTGTCAAACTATTAGGTGGTAAAATGCATATGATATGTGGATTCATCCAATATAGCTACCTTGTTGGAGTAACAATTGGC
This sequence comes from Psophocarpus tetragonolobus, assembly GCA_037954015.1. Taxonomy (NCBI): domain Eukaryota; kingdom Viridiplantae; phylum Streptophyta; class Magnoliopsida; order Fabales; family Fabaceae; genus Psophocarpus; species Psophocarpus tetragonolobus. Next base: position 26,571,862 of record CM075695.1, on the reverse strand, counting down.
TACACAATCACTACATCCATAAGTGTGGTGTAAGTTCTCTCTTTCTTCATGTTACTTTTATAAAACACTATTAGAGAACAATAACTTAGTAGATACGGTTGTACATAGTCAAATTAAAAAACGTACATAGTAATTACATATATCTTATTAAAACAAGTTACATTATATTCAATTTTGTAAATTAGTGAATAATTTGTAGTAATAATTAATAAATTTTAAAATGGATTATATTTAATATTATTATAAATATAGGTGTAACACCTATGGTACTATGAATACACTTAAACATTTGAATTTTCTTTTTAAAACAAATATGAAACAATGTGGAAGCTAACATATGTACAAAAATAAAATGAGTAAAACTTAATGTCATGTATAAGAAATACTATTTAACCTTCAAGACCTTAATACTATATGTAATATCAGAGGACAACGTAAGATAAATAAATCATATTAATACTTTAAAAGTTATGTAAATAAAAGATTGTGATTTACCGTCAATTTAAAACTCTTTTACACAACCATATATAGAGATATTAAACTCCTAAAATAAGACTCCAAGTTTCATTAGTATTTGTCATCACTTGTTTCCAAAAAAAAAACTTTTATGTGATGTATAATATGCAAGGTTTTGTGGACTAAACTGTATTTCTAAATATAACATTAATGTATACTCATTTCTTTTTTGTACTTGATAACTCTTTTCAAATAGTGTTTCACGTTTCTTTGTAAATAAAAGAAAATTCGTAACATAAGACATACAAACATAATTATGGTACATTGGTAATACTCTCTAGGGAGTTACCTACATTAATGATTTTTTGTTTCTAATTTATTTAAAAAATTTAGTTTAATAGATAGTCAATTGTATCATTAAAGAATTGAATAACTTTATGTAAATTGCTTTTTTGTTAAATTAATACATATGTACCTAAATTATTCGACAACCTTTTTTTATCAATAAGATTGTGAAACTTGTAATTTTTTTATAGTTAGGTATTTCCATCAAATTATTGTAAAGAAAACTAACCAAAAAAACCTAAAACAAAATTGCAATTAGTGATATTTTTAGAATTTATAGTAAATACATTTTAGTCAATTATGAGATTTTTACATAGAGCTTCTACCACTTCAGGTTAAATTAATACAACTTTGCAAATATCTCTTACAAGTTAACTCAATTGTTGGTGCATGTTTGGTTTAACATTGAGAAACTTTCAAACCATCATTGAATCAAAAGTTAAAAATTCTTACCTCTCACAAAATGTGTGTTCGTTTAGTCAAACATTAAATCAAATGTGTTCTTAATCCTCATATTGGATTTCAAGATAAGTATTTATGGTTAATTTTCATGTTATAGTTAGTCAAGATGACCAAATTATAAAATAAATACAAATTTAGAAATCTAATTAAAAATTGTTGAATAGTTAAGATACCTTGCAAATTAATTTATCCTTGATTTCATTATTCTAATTGATATATTGCATATATTTCAGGACAATACGAAAAGTTAATTGTTTCCAGCTAAAAGGAATTACAGCTTCATGTCGGTATTCGGCTAATCCATACATGATTGTTCTTGGAGTTGTTGAAATCTTTTTGTCTCAAATCCCCAATTTTCACAAACTATCTTGGCTCTCAATCTTAGCTACGACCATGTCTTTTGGGTATGCATCAATTGGAGCTGGACTCTCTATTGCCAAAGTCATCCAAGGTTATATGTCTAATTCTTATTCATTTTTTTGTTACCTTCTTTAGTCTCATCCATCAAATGAATTTGAATTATATGTATGTATGTGTAAATTTTAGTTTTGTGTTGTTACAAAAAAATGTTTGAATCTAATTTTTTCTCTTCGCTTACTTTAACTTTGATTCCTACATAATTATCTACATACATATATAATTTTAAGATATTGCTTTTATAAAAAGGTTAAGATATTTATTTAACTTGTTAATTATAACTTTGTTCATTTTAGACTAATTGAGGAAGACAAAGAAAATAAAATCCAATATAAACTAAACTTACCTATAAGAAGTTTTAAATAAAATCTGCCATGGACTTACATGAAAATTATCATCTTTCTAATCATAGGAATTGAATATACCTAAAGTGGTTACAAACCTTTTCACTTGATGAAGTTAGCTCTTCTTAACAATATTTTACCATCTTCCAAATTGAAAGTTTTTTTTATTAACTTACATTCAAATATTTGGAATTGGAAGTTAATTATTAAATGTTTGAGAAAGCAAAATTTATAGGACTTAAAGTTTAGTGTAATTACACAAGTAGTTTCTGTTTTTTTAATCATTACTTTTACACATCCTCTAGAAATGTTAGTGTAAGATTTGAGAAAAATGCTAATGTAATATTTTCAAACATATAGGGGTGCTAGTGTATTATTTTTAAACTTAAAGGGAGATTAGTATAGGAAAATAAGAAATAATGAAGTTATATGTAATTTGCTAAAAGTTGAAGAGATGTTGCTAGAATTTGTTGTAAATGTACGTTTTCATATAGGACAAGAAGTAAGGACTTGTGTTATATTCTTATGTAAATCATTCATAAGACGAGTCTTGCCATTTTGCGCTAAACTTGAAGCTTTTATACTTATGATATTACTCCATTTCTAGAGAGAAAAAAAGCCTTGTGTTGCATAAATGTAGTTGGGTACTCGGGTTTTTACTAAAGTCTTCGTGTCTTCCAGACATGCAACTTGATAATCCTTGCCGACACAGGTGAGGTACCCAATGGCGGAGCTTTGAAGGGACATTCCCTCCCCTTCCCCTAGTTTTTTTTTTACAATTACATATATTAGGTATTAAATAATAAAATATAATTAATAAAAATTATCATTTTAGTAGTTTGTTAACTTACACTTATTTTTAGAATAAACAAGTTAGCAACTTACACCTAAGTGTATTTAAACAAATTTGTAGATATAATTTACTAACTTACTCTTTCTAAAATATATGGATGTAAGTTTGCAAACTCAATAATTATAAAGATCTGCTAATTTATATCTACTAAAACTTTAGAATAAGTAAATTGGAAAATTAAACATATTAGGTGTATTTTAAAAACTTTATAGTTATAACTTGTGAATTTATTTTTTCTAAAAAGTAAATTGATGTAAACTAACAAATTTAGACTTCTACTTGTTTATAAAAATCCAGACAATAGATTTTAAAATTAAGAAAGTAAAATTATAAATTTTGAAAAGAAATAAAATCTCTATTTTAAATAAAAAAGTAAAAATTATATTTAAATAAAAAGTTATATAATAAATATGTAAATAAATTTATTTTGACACTCTCAAAATTTTGGATCAAGCTAACACTTCGAGACACTTAAGTCAGTATGAGCTTAACGTATGATGCTGTGTATATAGGTCTCACAAAAACAATAATAATAATATAATAATGAGTGAATTAAACCTGAATAAATATTATCTTTTATAATATTTACCTTAATCCTTTTTGACTGGCTAAAAGAGTAATATAAATATTTTATTTGAGTTCAATATCTTTCTAGAAGAATTTTGGTTATGATAAAGATTGTTAGGTGTGTGTTGGCTTATTACCCATTCATTTTTTATCTTGCTAGGGACAGTCCGGTTTTAGGGACAGTCCGGTTTTTTCTCAGCCTGCCTCGGTATTCATGTCGGACGCATTCTTATTTATTGCCTAATCGCCTATCATTACACTAGAAAGATCCGACCTTGCCATTTAAATTATTACTATAATCGAATTCTAAACTTAACATTACAAAACAAAAATTAAAAAATAGGCTAGTACAGTGAAATGACACGAAAAGGAGTCTGAACCCATGAATGAACAAATACTCTTGAGGCAAATGCATCTTTTTTATGGTTGTTGTATTATTTAAATAGTAAGTTAGACAAGTTTTTTTAAGATATATCTTTATTACACTTACTATTCTTTTATTTTTTATATTATCTTTAGTTCCATAAGAGAATTGGTGCAGTATTTTTTTTTTATATTATCTTTAGTTCCATAAGAGAATTACTGTAGTATTTTTTTTTCTTAGATTGATGTAATGAAATAAAATCTCATATGGTAATGAAAGTAAAAAATTTAGAATTTTTTTATAGGATTAAAAATGTAAAGTGTGTAATAAAGAAAAACTTGAGAAAGGTCTGCATAATTTACTCTTACTTAGATATTAAAAATTGACATTATATATATGTAACATTGTACATAGCTATTTTTATATTTGATTTATCTTTTTTATATATAAACATACATGTGGAAAATATATATCATAACGTAAAACACTTTTTTGTTATCCTTTTCTATTGTCGATAAAACATTTTTTGGTTCAATCATGGCAAACATATATAATGAATAACAATAAACTAAACATTGCCTTCTTCATATTATGCAATAAATTCTGCTTTGTGAGGATTTATATGTAAAGCAGGGAAAGGAAATGATACCTCTTTATTGGGAAGCAGCAACAAGACACAAAGTTCAGCAGACAACATGTGGAATATGCTCATTGCTCTAGGAAACCTGGCATTGGCTAATGGTTATGCTGTAATTGCTGTCAATATTGAGGTATGTGCACATAATAAATACGGGTTTATCATTTATGTTTTCATAGAACAAAACCAACTCTTCTATTTTCAATAATACAACTTAAAACTTAAAGTTAGTCATAATCTTTTATTTATAATAAATTAATTAATATTATTAATTAATATTTTAAAACTTTTATAAAAAATAAATTGTAATAACATTGAAATTTCTTTTTACCTTGTAAATACATAATACTTTTACTCTAAAACTTATTCTTAAACTAAAATCCTCAGTTATTTTAACCAAGAGATCGTGCCTCTTACATACATTCCTTGTTTTTTTAAATCAGATGATTATCAATTTAAATTTGAGTATAAGTTTGGTTAAAATGTTTTTTTAGATAAACCTTTATTATATTTAAAAAAATATAATTTTGTAGTTTAGTAATAATTATCATTTTCTTTATCCAACAAGAAACTTCCCTATAAATAACATAGTTGTAACTCTTTAATAAGTCAAAACTCGTGTGGATAAACTAATAAAATATTTGAATTTTTGCTCCTCTTCTTTTGTGTGGGTACTTGCTCTATTCAATCCAACAATTTTATTTTTATGACATATTTAATTTTTTTATATGTAAAATTTTAATTATTAGTGTATTAATTTTTCTTAGTGAGAGATTTAAAACTTCTTCTTCTTTCCTTCTTTCCATATGTTTTCTTTTTTTTTTTTTTTTGTGAAGACTTCTTTCCATATGTGCTATCACTTATATTTAATTAAGAAAAAATATAAAAATAAAATTAATTTACAGGAAAAAAAATTCTCTTAAATATAACTAAACTTAGTTGAATGATTATAATTATTATTAATAAAATAAATACAAATATTAAACTTTTCTTTCCAATTTTAATTTCGCCGTATTAAATAGAAGGTTAAGATTTAGTCATTGCACTTAAATATACTAATTTTGCATAAAATCAGGATTCTTTGAAATCATCACCACCAGAAAATAAAGTAATGAAGAGGGCAAACAAGATAAGTGTATCCATTATGGCTGTTTTCTTCCTGATATGTGGATGCTCTGGCTATGCTGCATTTGGCTCAGAAACACCTGGCAACATCCTATTGAGTTCTGGTTTTAAAGAACCTTTTTGGCTAATTACCTTAGCCAATGTTTTTATTATGGTGCACTTGATTGCAGCATATCAGGTTTGTACACATTAATTGCTTCCATGTTATGATATATTAGGACATTTTGTTGACAAAGTTCATATCTAAGATATGTGTTTGAAAATCTATTTAATTGACACATGAAAGTTTTAATAAAAGTGACATGACATATTAATAATTTTTAAAAATCCTGATAAATTTACATTAAAGATTATAAGATAAACTCTTATGCAATAAACTTATTTGATTATTCATAATTTCGTTTTTGCAATTTTCAATTACTTCTTCTAAGATGGTCACTAATTATGAATTAATAAATTGTGGTAGGTTATAGCCCAACCTATTTATTATGCAGTTGAAACATGGACTGGCCAAAGGTGGACAAGTTCAAGTTTTGTAAATAGGGAGTACTCTATGCACATTGGGAAAATGGAGTTCAAAATCAGCTTCTTTAAGCTAGTTTGGAGGAGTATATTTGTGGCAGTAGCAACTGTTTTGGCCATGGCAATGCCTTTTTTCAATGACATTCTTGGCTTTTTGGGAGCCATTGGGTTCTGGCCATTAACCATATATTTTCCCGTGGAAATGCACATTAAAAGGAAGAAGATAAAGAAAGGAACAATGAGATGGTTTGGACTTAAGACCTTGAGCTTCATTTTCATGGCACTATCGGTGGCTATAGCTTGTGCATGCATTCGTGGGATCAGTCAAGGCCTTCAAAAGTATAAGCCATTTCAGTATAAAGATTAGCTAGTATAAAGTGAAAACTTTCAAACTATGCTCAAAAATAAAAATGAGATGAGAATAGAATTTCTAAGGTCATGTGTGTGTTTTCTTACTAATCGTATTATTTATGCCATGTACTCATTTTTTATTTTTTATTTTTGGTGTGTGTAAATGTTATGTACTCATCTATTAGTTATGGTAAGTACACATCTATTAGTTTTTGTCAAAGATTTTGATAGGCCATTTTTAATGGTGTATTTTCTTTCAATAATTTTTTTATTCCTTTTAGTTAATATTTATTGTTATTTATTAATTTCTCATTAAATTTATATACTTTATTTAAAATTTAAATATTTGCTTGTTCTAACATAGTTTTTCTTCTACTTCATATATTTTCATTTTATTCCTTGTAAAACAATTTAATCCTTGTAAGTTCTTTTTGTCATTTAGTTATTGTAAATTTGTATTTTTTTTTTATTTTAGTCCATATAAATTTTTTAATATTTAGTCCTTGTAAGTATTTTTTTTTTATTTTTAGTTCTTTTGACATCATGCTGATATGATATTATTGTTGTTTTAACATTTATGGCATGTCAAATATGTTGATATCACATTAATTATGTGTCATTTTATTAAAGTGACATATGACAACATTATTTTTTTATGATCTAACATGCAATGACATTATTATTAATATTTTTTATAATGGATGTTAACAACATGAACCAAAAATGAAAATATAGGGACTAAATCTAAAAAAAAAATTTAGAAAGAACAAATTTTAAAAAGTATGAAATTACAAAACCAAACATATGATTAACCTTTTATATATAATTTATATCTATACATATCCAAAATAAATTATTATTTATCCATGTTGAAGAAAGTTGTAAAATCTAATTTACTTAAGTAAAAAGATAATAGACAAAAAAGTAATCATTTACTGAAAAAATAATTTGAGTCTAATTTTGTGAAAAGAAATAATAGTAATTATATTGTTTTAGGCAAAAAGCTAAAATAGAACAAAAACACAGTGGGGAAATAAAAACTAAGCTTTAGGAAACATAATCCCTCTATAAAAAGTCAGCTTGTAGGCTATAAAGTATGTCATTTGGAGGTTCAAGCAAAAGAACATAAGATGCTAAACCCCTAGTCCTTTTCTTTGCTAACACATCTACAACTTGATTCTCCTCACAGAACACATGTAAAAGCTCAATGCTCAAATTCCTCAAAATCAATTCCTTCACCTTGTAGATAATTGTTGCATACTGATGAGAGAAAGACACATGTCCTTGATGAGAGAAATAGCTAAAGAGAGTCAGACACACATTAACCTTCCTTAAGTGATGATTCTAGCATAGTTGTAGTCCCTTTATAACAGTAAAGAGATCTACATATAAAACATTTTTATCACCCAAATAAACACAAAAACCTTTGATCTAGCGACCACCAGACGAGTCTATCAAGCCGTTGAACCCTACTCTTCCTTCTATAATGCTATTGTTTGTGTTAACAACAATATGATCCCGTGTATGAGCATTCCAACTAATCATTTGTGGGTCTCTAGGCACATTAACAACATTTGTGCAGTAAACACCTTTAATAACATTTATTTAAGATATATTAGTATAGATGATCTCTCATCCACATGCCTCTTTCTAATGAAAAATAGTGCGATTTCAGCCACACCAAATCTGCCACGTAATAGCCAAAAAAGAGATAGCCTCTTTCTTAATGTTTTTAGCACCCCGTCTCTAGCTGAGTTTGATAGATAGAAATATGGTTTCTGAGAATAGCCAAACATTAACCATATTTCCCAGGCTTTCATGCAATCTCTTAAGCAATGAATATTACAATCCTCGTTCTCACCACATTAAGTGCAAGTCCCACCAATCTGGATACCATGATGAAGTAGAGCTCCATTTGTTGGTAATGAATTGTAATAAGGGAGTCATACCAAAAAGCGGATATTTTCTGGCACCTTCAATTTCCAAATCCACGACCACAAGGTAGTGTCTAAAGCTTATCATTGTTGAATAAGCAAAGTGTACCCACTACGAGTTGAATATTGGCCCTACAAGGACACATTCCAAATAAAAATGTCGTCAACAGTTGTGTTAAGGAAGGGTTTGTGTTTTAAGATTAGTTCCTTAAGTTTCCCAGAGGTCAGTCCTTTACACTTTATAAATCCTTCACCTTTTTATTAGCATCATGTATGCTAACGAAAGGGACCTTGTCACATAATTTTCCAATGCCAAGCCAATTGTGATGCCAAAAACTAACATCACTATTATCTAGTTTAAAATGGAAACCTGACAGCAGCTCCTTACAAGCTTTTAAGATTGAGTTCCAAACAAAAGAGCCTCTAGAATTATAGGCTTTAAGAATCATATTACCCTTGAGGTATTTTTCCCTGAGAACTTGGACCTAGAGTTTATTACTATGGATAAGATCCCGAATAAGCTTTCAAGAGAGATATATTTTGAAGTTGAGGTAACCTTAAACCAAGCCCTCCATGCTTCCTCTAGCGGGTGATTTTGTTCCAACCAACAAGATTCATACCTTTATTATTCACATTCTTCCGTAAGAAATCACGAGCTATGGAATCTAATCTATTGCAAACATTTTGAGGGAGCCAAAATGCTTACATCGAGTAAGTAGGTATAGATGCAAGAACTAAGTTTACAAGTGTCAGTCGACCTAGTTTATTCAATAACCTTTACTTCCGTGATGCCAACTTTGAATTAACGCGATCCAACACATGTAAAAATGCTCCTTTCTTGGCCTTCCTTGAAAGACCATGAATTCCAAATAATGGCCTAGATTGGAGGTAAAAGAAATTTCAGAAATTTTGGAGAACTTCACTTTCTTCGCATTAGTAACATACTTGGAAGTTGGAAGTTAACGCTCTAGACTTTTGCATTTAAATTATGTTGATTTCATTTAAGTTTTATTATGAAATTAAATATTAATTATGAAAAAAATATTTCCTTAAAAAATGTGTAAAAGGAATATTAACTTTGATGAGAAAAAATTTTAAGTATAAAAGTTTTTCCGTTTATGCGTGTGTCCCAAAGATTTAATTTATCTTCAACCTAAATGAATAATTCATCTATAATCTCTTTTACCTTGAAAATTTTTAATTTTTTAAATATATAAATAAAAGTTACGTATGAAGGATTTCTAATTAATATCTAGATAAACAATTTAGTTGAAATCGCATAAATATCTAAGTTATTATAAGTCAAATTATATTTTTATTATCATAATTTTAATTTAAATGTATTTTATAGTTGCCTCTTTCCTAATCCATATATTTTATTGATTTTTTATTTTGTGAACATAAAAATGTAAGAAAAATATGATAAATGGTAACAAATATTTGTGACAAGATGCCAGGGTTGTCAATGGTGAGGGATAGTTATAATGTCTAGTATTTGTCTTTCTCCGTTGTTTGTTCGTTCTGCTCAATAAGTGGATATCTGCAAAGTCAAGTCAACAAGATCCCTAAGGAATATATATTAATAGTAAAATGAGCGGTAGTCGTACCTTTAAAATCTTGCTTATATTTATACTTGACGTAATGGACCTGACATCATGAACTTCCTTCATATGCTTTACTCATGCTTAATAGTATCATTAGCTATTTAGCTTAATCTTGCTATGATTACTGTTAATATAATTAATAGTTATATTACTATAATTATGCTTTAATTATGATAACTTTCTTTTCCAACAATTGCGTTTGTTGTAGTGGTAGAGGGATCTTCAAACTTGTATTGATGTAACAGGTTGAGAAGTGTTCTCTTGGCCTTGGTGCCTGAAAGAATAGTTTGGGGCTCCTTGGCCATGTTGATGTAGTAGGTGCTTGGGAAAATGGTCGAGGGAGATTGATCCTCGACCATGTGTTTATGTAACAAGTTGAGAGGTGTTTCCTTGGTGTTGGTACTTAGGAGAATGACTGTGGGGGAGGGGGGGGGGTCCTCAACCATGGGTTGATATAAGAGACCGAGGGGTGTTCCCTTGACCTTGGTGTTTGGGAGAATGGTTAAGGAGATCCTCAACCGTGTGTTGATCTAACAAACATATGGGTATTTATTTGACCTTGGTGTTGTGGAAAGGGACCGAAAAGGGTCCTCCGATATCAATGACTAGTCTTTTTGTGTCTAACAGTTCTAGAAGGTAATCTCCTTGTCCTTAAATGGTTTTAGCCTAAGAGAAGATTGCAGAGTAAGTACTACATTAATGATAGCAAATACAATGCTAATTAATCTTTAACATGCTTTCATCATTGATTTAAAGAATAATAGCAATGAGTCAACAATAATTAGAACAACAAAGAAATTAAGAAATATGAGTTTGATTAGCAAAGGCTAAAATAGAGCAAGAAACTAAGAAATAAACAGTTATTGGGAACTTAAAAAATAGAGTAAGACATTGTGTAACAGATATAACCTACATGACTAAAAATAGAATTGTGTTTGTTGTTGGACCTTTTCCTATGAATTTTATAGTTACTAGAAGTCAAAGGCCTTTTTATTGATACTCAAAATCAATAAGAGATTGAGACAAACTTGAGCCTAAGTTTTTGTATTTTAATGAGTGCAAATCTTGTCCTAACATTCTTCACATGAGGAGAAAGATGAAAAACTTAATTGTGATGCTGCATGTTGGATAAATTTTCTAATTTCTATGAAATATATTGAGATGTATGAGCATATACAAACAAGAAGGAAAATATTATTTATAAGTTTTACATTTTGCATCTTGTAATCTTAGTAATAGTAACAATCTTACATGCTACACTTGTAAGTTTTTCTTATATTAGTTTAGTCTAATGGGATAGTGTTGTCTACAAACTAGAGAGAACTATGATTAAACGTGGATGGAAGTTTCTTATGGCATGGAGTTGAAGAAATGGGAATATTAAAGCATTTTTTTATCAATGTTATATATAGTTTGGTGTGAGATTATACTTTGTTTTTCGTTTGTTAACTACTTGTTGAACAAAAGATATATTTTATTTAATTTTTTTTAAGCTAGACCTGAAGTCATGGTTTCTTTTACATATTTTTGTTTTGTTGTTAGTACGCCTTATTTAATATTACACACACACATACATACATACATATATACATACATACATACATATATATATATATATATATATATATATATATATATATATATATATATATACATTAAAGATTAAATAGGTCAGATTAATTCACGAATCAATAGGTTTACAAAGTTCAATTTTGTGAATCGATCCGATTAAGATTGGATTACCTTTGGATTGATTCATATATCTAATTGGATTGGTTCAGATAATCAATTTCACGGATTAGTTCATATCTGTAAACACCTTTACAAGGAGTTCATATATGTAAACACCCTTATAAGAGCAATTTGGAGAGGAGAGCGATATTACAATGTAGACCTTATAAAGTGTGGTTTTTGTGGTTTGGAAACAGGGCAACACCTTTTTGTTAGTGTTTTCTCCAACCTAGTTTGGAAATTATTATGTTCCTAGTGGGGCATAGCTACGACTTTACAAAGTGGAGTCAGATGCCTATGTTATCAATTTTCATGGGTTTGGTGAATGAAGCAAAGGAAATGCGGAAAACATGGTCTTTTGCAAGGTTTGTTGGATTATGACAAATATGGAAGACAAGAAATGCATCAATGTTTAGGGAGGAAGTTTTTTATATTCATACAATTGTTCAACATACTCAATTGGGTTTGTGAAAATAATGTTCTAGAGCTAAATTAACAACATAATCTTTTGTCTATGAATTATGAATCCTTTTTTTCTGGATTGAGAGGTTGTGAGATTTTTTATATTTTTCATTTTTAACTTTTCAATACTTTTAGCTATTTTTTATTATTTACTATCTTGCATACACCTTGTATTTTTTGTGCTTTCTTAATATATTTTTTTTCTTATAAAAAAATCTGAAAATTCTTATAGTACAAGTATGAGTGAAATACTCTTCTTTCTTGTAATTTTGATATAATATTCAAAGTTGATACAGTTTACTATATCATTTATAATAGATTTGTCATAAATCAAATTTGTTATAATTTTATTATACAAATTATAATTTTGATATCTATTTCAACTAAAATTTAACCTTGAACAATAATAAATACACCTTATTTAATACATATCCTTTAACAAACTTTTATATAAATAAATTTTATTTGAGTATTATTAAAAATTCAAATTAATTAATGATAAATATATTAAAACTTACCTTATGTCATCCCAAGTTTTTATGTTATGTCCCGTAATTTTTTTTGTTGGATGTTAATGCATCCTTACACTAAAAATAAGTTATGTGTATTAGTTAAACTTAATAATAATTATTTTAAAAGTTACATGTATGTTAATTTATAATCCGTTCACAATATAAACATAAGAATTTAATCCGTAGACATTGACAATGTAAAAACTTTTATATCAACATTCAATCACAATCCTTTATTTATGGTAAGTTTGTTGACTTTACCAATTAATATTTAAAAAGTCATATGATTAAACACATGAAACATCTTTTATACTGTCATTGCATATTAAAATATAATTATATTTATATGACAATAAAATTAAATAAATCTAAATAACTTATTAAATATAAGAAAAAGCATAACTGTTCAAATATTTAATTTAAGTTATATTGTTAATTAATATGCATCTTAAAAAAAGATGATACTAAGTTCATTGACTTCACCAATTAACACTTTAAAAGTCATAAATAAAAAGTAAGATACACGTAAAACATGACATTTTCAATAGAAGCAACTCTCATGAATTGCTTACTGCATTAAATGAAGTATTTAGTGGTCCCTACAGTGTCATTTCATTGCTAAGCAACTCATACTCACTTTTAGTCTAATCCAGGAAATAATAAGCAACTCCAAGAAAATCTCAATTTTATAATTTTTTTTCAATTGTATATTATTAATAATTTGTACGGATTTTGTGAAAAAATATTTATAATCATAATTAACAGTTGTTTATGAAAGCAAATCATTCACTTTTTAAGCAAATTGAATTGTTATATAGAATTGTTCAAAGAGAAAGCAACTCATTAATATTTTAACCAATTTTAGAAAAATCTTCTGTTAGAAATACTCAAATGAAACTCTTTTAATAAATATGTTTTCTTTTTATATTTTTAACCACAGTCTTTCTTCTATATATATATATATGTGGGTGGGTTTGCATGTAGTGTTGGTACAGTCATTTTTAGTTCCGAGTTTGAAGGTCGCAGTTTGTAAGAGGAAATGACAACAGAGAACGTTTTGCAAGTAATTGAAGGTGCTGGTTCATTTCTGGATGATGATGGCAACCCCCAAAGAACAGGCACCTTTCTTAATCCAAATCTTCTCCATGCAGTTCCTTCTTCATAGACATGCATGTTTTAATTTTAAATTATAATAGCCTGATTTGCTTTTACCTTTAATGTATTTGGTTCTCTTACTCTTCACGTTCACAAAAAAGGAAAAAGTTCTCTTAATCTTGATTGATTATGGCAAACCAAAAGCATTTTTTACATTTTTTTTCCTCTGGAGAAATTATCTGCATTTGATTACTTGGTTTGAGACTTCTCCTTTAGACATTCTTTTAAGTTTTGAATTAAAAAGAGTATCAGTTTACACCAAAATAAAAATAGTAGGGGGAGAACTTCAGATTAATTATTCTAGACTGTAATCGTGTGTATGTAGATTAATTTGAAATAACTTTTTTTTTAATGTTTACAGTTAATTAAGAAATTTGAAAATTGTTTTAAAAATTAAGCAGTTTTGGTTTATGTCTTTAGATTCATGGTGTTTTGTTTTCCTTTCTGTTTTTTCTGCGTTAGCTGGCATGGTTCCATCACCTTCTCAATCGGTAAATGTTAAAACAATGTTGAAAAAGCTCATTATTAATCATATTATTGGTGCTAAGTATTCACCAAGACATGAGATTTGACTAATCATCTTTAATAAGATTTTTTTACAATTACATTTTTTTCATATACAATACTCAAGCACACCTTGATTAAAGAAACCCATTCCAATACCACTAAATTAATTATTGAACTATATAAAGATTAATTAATTGAACAAAATGAAGATTATATTTAAAAAAAAAATACACAAAAATTAAGCATAACGTTAATATTTCATTACAAGTAATCGTAAAACTCAAACTCAAAGTTATCAAATACTCTACTAAAAAAGTCTTAATGGCTCAACTACTTGTAGGGATACAATTGGGGAAAATTTGTATAATTGCAGTATATTAAAACTCTAAAACAATAAAAATTTGAAACAAAAATAAATTAGAATGTGTTAAAATGAATTAATTTTTTCTCTCTTGATTTCTAATAATTTTTTTTTTAATTTCTTAATACTCGTCATACTGGAGACACAAAAGTAAAGAAGTTTAACTTAATAAGTTGCATGAATTGTTTATTTAAACTGTCAGTCCTCACGCTGTTCAATTTCTGTCAACAAAAATTCAAAGTTAAAATGTCAACAAAATTTAAATAATTATAGAAACTACATTAATGATAATTAATGCACTCGGCCAATTTTTTTATTTATAAAATTTATTGGTTTATAAAAAAATGATAATTAATGCAGAATTAAGTCCTTTTTACTTTTCATATTTGGTGTTTAAATTTTCTACATTAATTATAGATCCTCTGTGTATTTTTTTTTTTACTTTTCTTTCAAAGTTTCTTTGTAGAAATCAAGAAGCACAATGAATAATTTTTTTATCTAAATAATTTTATAATTTTACAAATAATGCAAATGTATAAATTGAATATAGGTGTAAACATGGTAAATAAGGACATAAAAAAGAAATAGTATAAAGTGATTTCGTTAAATGTATCTCACGTTGAAATCAGTGTGAAACAAAATAAAAATTTAAAACATCCAAATATTTTAATAAAAAGAAATAGTATAAATTAAGCCTTATTTTTAATTCTTTACTTTACAAATAATGCAAATATATAAATTAATTAGTAGGTATAAACATGATAAATAATAATGCAAATATATAAATTGATTAGTAGGTATAAACATGATAAATAAGGATATAAAAAAGAAATAGATAAAGTGATTTTGTTATATGCATTTCAGGTTGAAATCAGTGTGAAACAAAACAAACATTTAAAAGTCCAAATATTTTAATAAAATGAAATAGTATAAAGCCTTATTTTTAATTCTTTCAAATAAATTAACATAAATGAACTTTTTTCTATTTGGCTTTTCGACTATCGATTTGAACTTTGAATTTTTTTTTAAATTTAACTACTATCTATTCTAGTCTGAAAAAAACACTTATACAGTATTAATAATAGTTTTTTTCTATTTTTTTATCAATAATAAAGTGATTTTGATAAATGTATTTCATGTTGGAAACCGTGTGTCATCAATAAGGATACTAAATGACTTATGTTGACCGTGGTTTGATTTTCTAATTTGTTCTGTTTCAGACTTTTGATAATGAATACTAATTTATTCCTTTGTTTAAATATTATTATTGTTTTTAATTTTAATCAAAGAATTTAATGTATATACAGTAATTATTTAAAATTTGATTTTACTAATTAATATTTTAAAAATAAAGTTCTGATTAAAATAATTATTTTTATAAAATATGATCTAATTATATATATATTTTTTAAAATTTTCTTTAAAATGTGATCTAATCATAAATTATAATATATAATTTTAAAATAATTATTAAAAGTAAACACATTATTGTTTGACAAAGATGAAAATAATAAATAATAGATAAAAAGAATAATATTTTAAAAAATAATAATATTTTATAAAATTAGCCAAATTCATATTGAAAACTAAAATAGCATTATCAGAAATATCAGTAAAATAATTAATATTATAATAAAAAAAAGGAATTGTGAAGCTTATTTTTCAACAAATTTTTAAAATGCTACACTTGGACACATGATAGTAATTTTTAATTACGCGATAGTAAGAAAAATTACAACATACTCCTTCATTTCTTTTGTTTTTAGCCGTAGAATTTTATTAAACTAAGATAGCCAAAGTTATATATTAAAGTTTATGATTTAAATTTTTTTCTAAAAACTAGCTTTAAAATAGTTTTAAAAAAAAATCATTTACTATTTACTATTAGTTAATAAACATATTTTAAAATACATTAATCTTATCGTGAATTTTGATAGAGACAAATGAATAGGAATTAAAAATAAATAGAGAAAGTAAACATTTTAAGATAGAAGTATCCTTTTACATATATAATTTTGATAAAGTATCATTTTTATCCTTAAATATTATAGACACTCACACTTTAGTATCTTAAAAATTCTTTAAAAAATTAAAATATTCCAAAAAAATTAGTTGTGATATTTCTTTGGTACAAGTTAGTTTCTAGAATTCTAATTAAATCACTTTCAAAATAATATGTAAAAGAATTTACTAATTACAATTAAAAATATTAAAGAATTAATTTAATGTATAAAAGATTTCCAGCACCTTCCAAAAATGAAATGATATTGCACCCCTTCTACGTATTTGGACTGATTACTGTATAAAATTAATATTCCTATAGTAAATATTGTCAGTGTTCAGTGAAAACGGTGCCTCGAAATTCAAAAGTTTTAGGTTGCAAGTGGTTACCATTATTACAAACTAGAGTAAAAAAAAAAATGTCTACATGAAATTTTGAAAGTTATTTATCTAAAAAAACTGTAACCGGAGCTTTCATTTTAAAAAATATATATAATTTAAGTTAGAAGCTATTTTTAAAGAGTTAAAAAAATTATCATGAAATAAAAAATAATTAAAATTATTTATATTTAAGCTCAAAAATAATTTTTTTATTACTTATATAATGAAGTCTAAATGAAATACGGAGTAATTAAGAATATTGATCCTTCACAAAAGCATCAAAACCTTCACACACACAAAAAAAAAAAAACAACTAAAATCATTGATATGCAAGGACAAATTTGTATTAATTAAAAGTTTCTCTTATTGTTAAGCACTTAAGCTTCAAAGCTCTTTAAGATTGAATTAAAACTTAGCTGAATTAAGTATGACCTACCCTAACCTTACACTAGTTGGGGATTGATTGGTCATTTAATTCATGGCTCCTAATGACTTCTTGAATTTGGAAGTGCCTTGTTTGGATTTTGGAAGCAAATATCTTTATCCATATACTCTTTAGTTTACATATTTATTGTTATCTCTAAATGAAATATAATAGAAAATAGTTAAATAATTAGGACTCATAACAAAAAGAATAATACATTTACCTGAAAAGGTTTTCCTATATCACGACTAACCTTTGTAAGCTACAATTAGATAAGGTAATCATCCAAATAAAATAAAAAAAAAGAAAATCCGTTGCTTTATGTTTCTTTGTTATATATTATAATTGGATGTGCTTTATTGTCTGACACCCTTTAAAGTAAATAGTTAATAATTATTGTTCTTTATTCTAACGTTATTAGATTTGTTTGTATAAAGGCTAATGAAGTATATGTTAGTCGTGCTTTAGTCTTTAAAATAATCAAAACCACAAAAAAACTATGATTTACACGTTCAATGACAAGAGATTAGTCTTACTGTCTTACCTTAAAAATGAGAACAAAATTTTAAAATTGAAGAATCTTACCTTGTTTTAAAGAATGAGTTAAAGATTTGAATTTTTTTCCTAATATTACAAGATTCTTTTATATAAGCTTTTTTATTAAGATAATTGCTTCCTGTTTTTTCAGATTTTTCTTAAAGTGTAAAGTGAAATATTAAGAAAAAATATGAAAGTATAGAAAAAAGTTCTCTTTAATAGGACTTTTCAATGAGTACGTTAAACCCAAGTTAGAGAATGAGTTAAAGATTTGAAATTTTTTTCTAATATTACAAGATTATTTTATGTAAGCTTTTTTATTAGGATAATTTCTTTCTGTTTTTTCAGATTTTTTTCTGAAAGTGTAAATGGAATATAAAGAGAAAATATGAAAGTATAAGAAGAAATTCTTTTCAATAGGACTTTCCACGGTGTATGTTAAGCCCAACTTAAAGAATGAGTTAAAGATTTAAATTTTTTTCCTAACATTACAAGATTCTTTTAGGTAAGCTTTTTTATTAGGATAATTTCTTCCTATTTTTTCAAATTTTTTTGAGAGTGTAAAATAGAATATAGAGAGAAAATATAAAAGAATAGGAAGGAATTCTCTTCGATAGGGCTTTTCAAGGAGTATGTTAAGCCTAACCTAGGGATTCACGAATTTATTATAAGCCTCCCTTCACACCCCTATCCTCACTCTATGCACCCTCTAAACTTCTCTTTTTCAAATGTTTTTTTTTTTCTTAGGATAGGTTTGGATAAATTTTTCTACAAACACTTTAAAAAAATAATTTTTTTATAATTTTTAAAAAGCGTGAAATTTTTTCAAATTAATTATAACTAATATATAAAAAGTATTTTATATAATTTTTTTAAGAAATTAGGATCTTTTAAAAATTAGCTTGCAAAAACTATCATATTATTTAAAAAACTTATGAAAATTTGTTTTGATATTTTCTTTGTATTTTTTTATTAGAAATGTTTTTGGAAAAATTAACCAACAACATGCCGTTATTTTTTCTTCAAAAATGACTTTTTTATTTTCCTTAAAAAAAATTTAAAAGGTTTTATAAATTTTTTAAAAGACGTAAAACCTTTTTTCAAGTTAATTATAAATAATATATAAAAATTATTTTATATATTTTTTAACAAATTAAGACCTTTTAAAAATTAGCTTCTAAAAATTATTATATTATTTTTAAAAACTTATGAAAAGTTGCTTTGGTTTTTTTTTATTATTAGAATTTTTTTTGGAAAAATTAACCAACCACATGTCGTTAGTTTCTCTCCAAAAGCTCTTTCATTATTTTCTCCACGTGAGCATTTGTAGTTTTGCATGCAATTTATTTTTTTTAAAAAAACACTTATATATTTATTGTTATTATAAAAAATTTTACACTAATATTCACTCATAACTCTTAAAAACAATTATGTACTATGAATGTAAAAAAATCATATAAATAATTAGAGTTATAATCAAATGACAGTCAATCAATAAATATTAAACTTTCTTTTTTTTAATGTCAAGATACAATTTATTTTCATGTATTTACAGATGACTAGAAATGCATGTTTAATATCTTAAAACATAAATATATTCGATATCTACTCAATTTAAAAAGTAGGTAGATTTATAAGAATAATAAATACAAAAATAATATAAAATAAAATTCTCCACTTCTTGAAAATGGTCTTTGTACCCTTAGTTCCCCTAAGTCGACTAACCTTTATTTAGTCACTTCCTATTCCTCTAGTACTTGAGACTAGAGGACTCTATACCCCTAGTTGCTCATAAGCCGACCAACCTTCCTTACTTATCTCTTCCTACTCTTTTAATACTCATGACTAGATGGATGTGTACCCCTAGTTGGCCCGAAGCCAGCCAACCTGCCTTACTCTAGTCTTCTACTCGATGTCGACCGTGTCCTAAAGATATAGTCTTCCTGCAATCGCCACCCTCACATCTTATCTTTCATCAACCATCACTCTCACACCCTATCCTTTCGTAACCACCGCTTCCCCACACCTAACCACACTTTATCTATATATCAATAATATATCTAGAACCCTAACTACCTAATCTTATTAAGATGAGCATATCTCGAGTTCCGTGAGATGTTCACTTCCCAAAAAACCTATAAATGCACCCGCTCGCACCCTCAAAAGGGTAACAAATACTCACTTCTCAAACCTATAACAAGTTCATCTGTTATAAGATTCAAAAACAAATGTGTGTGATTACTACTAAATATGTTTCATGATTAATGTAATGACCATGGTAATTAAATTTCAATGACAAATTAACAGGAACAACATGGACAGCAAGTGCACACATAATAACAGCAGTGATTGGTGCTGGGGTGCTGTCTTTAGCCTGGGCCATGGCCCAGTTGGGATGGATAATTAGCATAGCCTCAGTCTTTATCTTTTCAATTGTCAACCTTTATACTTCAAATCTTCTAGCTGATTTTTATAGATCACCAGATCCTATCACTGGCAAGAGGAATAGTTCTTATAAGGAGGTTGTCAGAAACAACTTAGGTATGTAATTAATTGTCAAATCTCATGTCATGTAATGTTTTATTATTTGGATTAGTTTCGATGTGATTTGACTTCTTTCTTATGCTATTCTTGTGTGAAATTTTAGTCATTTTTTTAATTTTATCTTGATCATCTTCTATGTGGTACAAAATGTAACATCCAAGATTTCGCATAAAACATGCACAGGAGGAAAACCAATTCAATTTTAATCACACTATGTTATTTCATTCGACTTCATGCCAAAGTTGAATCTAATTTATTTGTCAAACTAATAGGTGGTAAAATGCATATGTTTTGTGCATTCATCCAATACAGCTACCTTGTTGGACTATCAATTGGCTACACAATCACTGCATCCATAAGTGTGGTGTAAGTTCTCTCTTTCTTCATGTTACTTTTATAGCTTGTAAAATACTATTACAGAACAATAATTTGGTATAGGGTTGTATATAGTCAAGTTAAAAGAAAGTGCATAGTAATTGCATATATCTTATTACAATAAGTTACGGTAGATTCAATTTTATGAATTAATGAATAATATGTACTAATAATTAATAAATTTTAAAATGGTTTGGTTATATTTAATGTTATTACAAATAGAGGTGTAACACCTAGGGTATTACTATCACTACACTTAAAGGTATGAATTTTCTTTTTAAAACAAACACGAAACATTGTATGGAAGCTAACATATGTAAAAAATAAAATGAGTACCAATTAATGTTATACATACAGAAATTCAATTTAACCTTCACGACCTTGATACTATATGTCATATAAAAAAACTGCTTAAGATAAATAAATTATATCTAAGATAAGACTCCAAGTTCCATTAGTATTTCTAATAATTTTTTTTAAAAAAAAAAACTTTTATGTGATGTATGATATCCAAGGCTTTGAGGATTAAAGTGTATTTCTCTATATAATATTAATGTGTACTCATTTTATTTTTTGTACTTGATAGCTCTTTTTACATAGTGTTTCACCTTTCTTTGTAAATAAAAGAAAATTTGTAACATAAGACATATAAACATAATTATGGTAAATTGGTAATACTCTCTAGGATGTTACCTACATTAGTGCTTTTTTATTTTGAATTTATTTCAAAAATTTAGTTTAATAGATAGTCAATTGTATAATTAAGGAATAACTCATGAAAAAATCAGTAATTTTTTGTAACATTGCTTTTTGGTTAAATTAATACATATGTCCCTAAATTATTTGACAATTTTTTTTTTCAATAAGATCGTGAAACATGTATATTTTTATAGTTAGGCATTTTTGTCTAATTATTGTAAAGAAAACTAACCACAAATACCTAAACAAAATTGCAATTAGTGATATTTTTAGAATTTGTACTCACATTTGAGTCAATTATGGGAGTTTTACATAGAGCTTCTACCACTTCAAGTCAAATTAATACAACTATTTTTTAATAAGTCACTTCAATACTATCAATTCGCAAATATTTCTCACAACATAACTCAATTATTGGTGCATGTTTTGTTTAACATTGAGAAACCTTCAAACCGTCATTGAATCAAAAGTTACAAATTCTTATTTCTCAAAAAAATGTGCGTTTCTAAGGGTTATAAGGTTAGTTTGATGGTAAAGTGGAGAGATAGGGAGGGAGAGGTAGTGAGTTTAAATCCCTCTACTAACAAAAATTAACACATTAATACCTAACATTTGACCTATAGAAAAATGTATTTGTTTATTCAAACTTTAAATCAAATGTTCCCTTAATGCTCATATTCAATTCCAAGATAAGTATTTATGGTTAATTTCCATGTTATAAAGATGACCAAATTATAAAACAAATACAAATTTTGGAATCTAATTGAAAATTGTTGAGTAGTTAAGATACCTTACAAATTAATTTATCCTTGATTTTATTATTCCAATTAATATACTACATATATTTCAGGACAATACAAAAAGTTAATTGTTTCCACCTGAAAGGAACTACAACTTCATGTCGTTATTCAACTAATCCATACATGATTGGTTTTGGAGTTGTTGAAATCTTTTTGTCTCAAATCTCCAATTTTCACAAACTATCTTGGCTCTCAATTTTAGCTGCGACCATGTCTTTTGGGTATGCATCAATTGGAGTTGGACTCTCTATTGCCAAAGTCATCCAAGGTTAGTTGTTTAATTCTTATTCATTTTTTTGTTACCTTCTCTCGTCTCATCCTTCAAATGCATTTGGGTTATATGTATGTATGAGTAAATTTCAGTTTTGTTTTGTTATAAAAAATTATTATGAGTCTAATTTTTGCTCTTCGCTTACTTTAAATTTTATTCATACATAATTACCTACATACATATATAAGTTTAAGATATTGCTTTTATAAAAAGGTTAAGATATTTATTCAACTTGTTAATTATAACTTTGTTGTCTGAAATATTACAATTTCATCTTAGACTAATTGAGGAAGATAGGGAAAACAAAATCTAATACAAACTAAACTTACCTATAAGAAGTCTTAAATAAAATCTGTCATCGACTTGCATAAAATTATCATATTTCTAATACGTAGGAATTGAATATCTCATTGAATATCTCTAAAGTGGTTACAAACCTCTTCACTTAATGATGTTAGTTCTTCTTAACAATATTGTACCATCTTTTAGATTGAAAGATTTTTTTTATAACTTATATTTAAATATTTGGAATTGGAAGTTAAATATTGAGCAAGTTACACCGACACGATCTAGAGTTTAGTACGATTACATATGTACTTTCTGAGGTTTTAATCATTACTTTCACACAATCTATGAAAATGTTAGTGGGGTTTGAGAGAAGTGTTAATGTAATATTTTTAAATATATAGGGGTGCTAGTGTATTGTTTTTAAACTTAAAAAAGAGAGATTAGTGTAAGAAAATAAGAAATAATTATGTAATTTACTTAAAAGTTTAGATGTTACTGAAATTTGTTGTAAATGTATATTTTCATAATAGAACAAAGAGCGAGGTGTTATATTGTATTCTTATATAAACTTTAATAAGAAGAGTCTGACCATTTTGTGCCAAACTTGAAGCTTTTATACTTATGATATTACTCCATTTCATCTCCAACATTTTTTTATAATATATGAGTATAGAAAAAAAAAAGCCTTGCGTACCTGCACAAATGTAGCTAGGTAATCGGGTCTTTACTAAAGTCTTCATGTCTCCCAGGCTTCCAAGTTGATAATCTTCATCGACAAGGTGGGTGCACCCAATGGCGAAGCTTTGAACGGACAGGGCCCCCCCACCTCAGATTTTTTTCTACAATTACATATGTTAGGTATTAAATAATAAAATATAATTAATAAAAATATTGTATTTTAGTAGTTTATTAACTTAGACTTACTTATTTTTTAAAATAAATAGGTTAGCAACTTACACCTGAATATATTTAAACAAATTTATAGATATAGTTTTCTAACTTACTCTTTCTAAAATATATGTCGATGTAAGCTTGCAAACTCAATAGTTATAAAGATTTGATAATTTACACCCACTTAAACTTTATAAAAAGTAAATTGGCAAGTTACACATATTTAGTGTATTTTAAAAACTTTATAGTTATAACAAATTCCTACATTTTTATATTTAAAATACTTATACTTGTTTATACCACATTTATGTTTTTTATTTGTAAACTTTCAACAATGACAATAAAAATTCAGATATATAAATTCAAACAATAGATTTTAACATTAGGAAAGCAAAATTATAATTTTTGAATAGAAATAAAATCTCAATTTTAAATAGAAAAATCAAAATTATATTTAAATAAAAAAGTTTATATAGTAAATATATAAATTAAATTTATTTTGACACTCCCAAAATTTTGGGTCAAGCTCTGCTACTAGATACCTACAATGACATTCTGATGCTTAAGTAAATGTGAGCTCAACCTAGGGCATTGTGTGTACGAGTGTAAGAGAAATAATGATATAATAATGAGTGAGTCAAGTAAATATTACCTTTTATACTATTTATCTTAGGCTTGTACCTGTTAATTAGGGTTTTGACCAACTAGGAGGACAATCTGAGTATTTTTCTTGAGGTCAACGTCTTTTCACAGGAACTTTAGTTATGATAAAGGTTGTTAGGTGTGTCTCGGCTTATTGGCAATCCATTTTTTATTTTGGTGGGAAGGGTCTGGTTTTGCTCCAAGCCACCTCGGTACTCATACCAAACAAACAAACATGTCCTATTTACTATTGAATCACCTATGATTACGTCTCCGACCTTGCTTAAGATTATCCCGGTATATCTTGAAAGTCTACAAAACAATTATTTGTTTTCACGGCCAATTGAAATAGAATGCATTTAAATAAATTGCATTGGGGTTTTAACTTCATTAGCCTTGGTTGTAGCCATTTAAGTTATTAACTTATTATCATAATTGAATTCTAAACTTAACATTACAACACAAAAAAATAGGCTAGTACAGTGAAATGACACAAAAAGTAGTATGAACTGATGAATGAACAAATACTCTTGAGCCAAATACATGTTTTTTATGGTTGGAGTTGTATTATTTAAACAGAAGTTAGATAAGTTTTTCAAGATATATCTTCATTACACTTACTATTCTTTTATCTTTTTATATTTTTAGTTTCATAAGAGAATTGGTGTAGTATTTTTTATTTTTTTTTCTTAGATTGATGTAATGAAATAAAATCTCATGGATAATGAAATTAAAAAACTTAAATTTTTTTTATAGGATTCAAAATGTAAAGTGTGTAACAAAGAAAAACTTTATAGAGGTCTGCATAAACACTTTTTTGTTATCCTTAAATATTAAAAATTGACATTATATGTAACGTTACATGTGAAAAATATATAGCATAATGTAAAACACTTTTTTGTTATCCTTTTCTATTGCTGATGAAACATTTTTCGTTCAATCATGGAAACATATATAATGAATAACAATAACTAACATTGTCTTTTTCATATTATGCAATAAATTATGCTTTGTTTGTAATGGTTGTGAGGATTTATATGTGAAGCAGGGAAAGGAAATCACACCTCTTTGGTGGGAAGCAACAGCAAGACACAAAGTTCAGCAGACAACATGTGGAATATGCTCATTGCTCTAGGAAACTTGGCACTGGCTAACAGTTATGCTGTGATAGCTGTAGATATTCAGGTATTTGCACATAAAAATTAATAAGGGTTTATGTTGTCCATAGAACAAAATCAACTCTTCTATTTTCAATAATACAATTTAAAACTTAAAGTTTAATACTTACACATTCTTTTATTTATAATAAATTTGTTAATTTTATGAGTTAATATTTAAAAATTCATATAAAGAATAAATCTTTTATTTATAATAAATTTATTGATTTTATGAATTAATATTTTAAAAGTCATATAAACAAATAAATTTTGATTGTGATTGAATTATAAAATAAAACTATTTTATATTATTAATACATAATGGTTTTACTCTAAAACTTATTCTTAAACTAAAATGCCTTAGTCATCTTATCCAAGAGATTATGCCTCTTATAAATATAATCATTATATTCATTGTTTTTGAAATTAGATGATTATCAATTTTAATTTGAAAATAAGGTTAGTCTAGTGGTAAAGTTTAGATGTGCAGAGAAAGGAGAAGAGAGAGGAGAAACGGGAAGAGAGAGATCGTTGAATTGAATCACTCTACTAATTAAAACTAATATATTAATAACTAACAACATTTAGTCTATAAAAAAATAATAATTTTAATTTGAGTATAAGTTTGGTTAAAATGTTTGTTTTTGTTTTTTTGTGAATTTTGGATAAACCTTTATTATATTTATCTAACTTTGAATTTAAGTAGCATAGTTGTAACACATTAATATGGAGTGATGGATCTAAGTTTGTCATTTTCTTAAACTAATTACTTAAATTAATTTGTCTTAAAAAAATTTATTAAGGTGGGTCTTCTTTTGGGTCTGATTTGGTCAAACTGCAATTCCCACTTGCAGTTTTAGTGTCACATAAGTTGTATAACCACGTGGTGTCTGAATTGGCAGAAATGCCCCCTTAAAAATGCAATTTATGATTTCATTTTAATGAAAGTCAAAAACAATCTTCTCGGAACAACGCGAGGTGCAGAAAGGCCCTTAAAGCTGCAATCTATGATTGCACTTTAAAGGTCTTGTCCCCTTTTCTCTAGTACACCTAACTTGGATCTAATAAAATATTTTTGGGAGAAAAAAAATCTCTACATAAATCGCACATATGAACAATAGTTTATGTGTTCCAAGAATATTTTATTAGACACAAGTTAGGTGTGTGTTCATTAAGAATATTTTATTAGACACAAGTTAGGTGTACTAGAGATGAGGGGATAGGATCCTTAAGGTGCAATTACAGATTGCGGTTTTAAGGGGACATTTCTACAACTCGCATGGTCTCGAGAAGATTGTCTTTGACTTTCATTAAAATGCAATAAGGGATTGCAGTTTTAAGGGGACATTTCTGCCAACTCGAATGCCACGTGACCATACACCTAATGTGGTACTAAAACTAAAAATGGGAATTATAGTTTGAAAAAGTCAAACCTAGAAACAAATGCACCTTGATAATTTTTTTTAAAACAGACCCATTTAGATAATTATTTTAAAAAAATGATCCACTTAGGTCAATCATCCCTTTAATATGTCAAGGCTTGTATGGGTGAACTAATAAAATATTTCAATTTTTTCTCTTCTCCTTTCACCTGTGTGTTTGCTCTGTTCAATCCTACAATTTTATTTCTATGACATATTTAATCTTTTTATAGGTCAAATGTTAATTGTTAATGTGTTAATTTTTATTTTTTTAAGAAGGCAAAAATTTATTCATCAATTGCAATACCTACCCATATCATAAGATATAACAGGGTAGTCAGAGAGTTACAAATACAATACAAACATAGTCAGTCAACATAAGCCAAACATAAAAAACCTAATACAGATATGAGTATAACTCTTAGACATAGACACCCGACAATCAAATACAGAGCCCCAACCAATGACCTTCTAAGCATTCCTACTTTAATCCTATCAAAACATAATACTGGGAGAGTAGACCATTCAAATAAAGACACAAACAAAGCATTACAAAAGCCTTTAATCCATACTTAAGCCCTTTGCAAAGACAATTGTCATACCTCTTCTATATTAAAGGACTCTCCCTTAAACACTACACATTCCTAGAAATCCAAATTCTCCACAATGTTGTTAACCAAATTATACCAAGTATATCACAAGTTAATTTTCCTTTAATTTTATAGACACCCAAATGTTTCCAGAAACTAGATTGACACTCTGATGGCAACACGGATGAGTACCCTAACCATCTATAATATCATCCAGACTAGATAACTAAACTTGCAGATAAATAACAGATGACTTACTAATTCCAGTTGTATGCAGCATAATGGACAAACATCATCGGAAGAGAGAAAAATATTTCTCTTTGTGAATTCCACACCCTTTTAGGGATGCTGTTGTGAGCTACCTTTCAAGAAAATGTCACCACCTTAGACGGTACCCTTGATTTCTATAACTTTTTGAAGAATGGAGAGTTATTATCTTGAGAAACTCCAAAAGCTAAGCAGTAAACTTCCTTCACAGAGTAATGAGTAAAGCTCCCCTTATTACCAAGTAATGAGTAGAGTTCCCCTTATTACCATCCCAACCCCATCCATCCTCCACTTCCCTCTTCCAAAACTCCTCTTAGAGCTCTCTCCAACTCCCTCACCCAATCTTCCTCCCAACTAAATAATGCCCATCTCCAACTAAACCTCTATTCCCAACCATCATCACCCCATCCACCAACATCTGATATAACAACTTCTCTCTGATTGAAGAGTTGGAATAATCTAAGGAATAAAGATTTGAACCCTCCTAACACCCTCAAATCCCCTTCGCAAAATTTGAATAGTAACCACCCCTTACCAAAGGTTTGACCATAACCATAAACTAGTCACCCACTCCCTCATCAGACGTTACCCTCAGTATATCATTCCACCATTGTGATCCCCCTTTTCCTCTACATGACTACTAAATCCCGTCTAATATGCCTCCCATATTTAGCCTCCAAAACTTTAATACAAAGGGAATTACCTTCCTGTAGGATCCTCCAACGCCATTTGCCAAGAAAAGCTTTGTTGAATGCCTTCACATCTTTTACTCCAAGACCTTCTTGACTTTTGTCTTTGCACACCGTCTCCCATTTAATCTAAGCTACTTTGTGGCAGTCTCCCGATCCACCCCACAGAAATTTCCTTTGCATAGCCTATATGGAATCAGTCACCTTCTTCAGATCCTGTAAAAAGACAAAATATGGTAAAATGGAGGAGTAGGTAGATTTGATCAAACAAATTTGTCCCCCTTAGAGACAAGTTTTTTTCTTTCCTCCACTGTGTTAATTTAGCTCTCATTCTATCAGGAACTGACTTTTAGACACGTTCACACCTCGCATGGCCCCCATTGGAACCTTTTAATAGGAAAATGACATCTGCATTACCCCACAATTTAGAACTCTAACAAAAGGCAACAACTCTAGTAGCTTCAACCCCACACACGCCAAACTGCTCTTGTGGAAATTGATCTATAATTCTGAAGCTAACTCAAAGCATCTAAGAGCACGCTTCAAAGTATAGACATTCTAGAGCTCCTTTGGAGACACCATGAAAATAGTATCATCCGAGTATTGTTGGATCACCACTTAAAGATCATGTTCCCCCAATTTGTTTCCTGAAGGAGATTACTAGAGCGTGCCTTCTTTATCAGCCACCATGAGGTTCCCTATCTCAAGCCTCATTTCTTGCAAAACTTATGAGTGACACTTCCGTTAACAAGGACAAATATTGATGATGACTGAAGACACTCTTGAATTCAACCAATCCATTTATCTCCAAACCCAAAACGTTAGAGCATATAGAACAAGAAAGGTCAGCTAACTGCGTTGAACACCTTTTCAAAGTCTACTTTAAATACCAACAGATGTTTCTTATGCTGCTTTGTCTCATGACTTAATTTACAATAACTACACTACCAAGTAATTTCCTATTTCGTTAATTTTTGTTAGTGAATAAATTCAAACACATCACATCTTTCTTTCCTCTCTCCTTCTTCACACATGTGTTATCACTTGTATTTAATTAAGAAAAAATATAAAAATAAAATTAACTTCTAGGAATAAAACAATTCTCTTAAATATAATTATTACAAATATTAAAATTTTCTTTCCAATTTTAATTTCTCTGCATCAAATAGAAGGTTAAGATTTAGTCATTACACTTAAATATACTAATTTTGCATAAAATCAGGACTCTTTGAAATCATCACCACCAGAAAATAAAGTGATGAAGAGGGCAAACAAGATAAGTGTATCTACTATGGTGGTTTTCTTCCTAATATGTGGATCCTCTGGCTATGCTGCATTTAGCTCAGAAACACCTGGCAACATCCTATTGAGTTCTGGTTTTAAAGAACCTTTTTGGTTAATTGACCTGGCCAATTTTTGTATTATGGTGCACTTGGTGGGAGCATATCAGGTTTGTAAAAATTAATTGCCTTCCATGTTATGATATATTCAGAACATTTTGTTCACAAAGTTCCTATTAGGATGTGTTTGCAAGTCTATGTAATTGACACATGAAAGTTTTAATGAAAGTGAAATGACATATTAATAATGAAAGATAAATACACAATAAAGCTTTATGAGATAAACTCTTATGCAATAAACTTATTTGATTATTGATCATTTCCTTTTTGCAATTTTCAATTACTTCTTCTAAGATGTTCACTAATTATATGAATGAATAAATTGTGGTAGGTTGTTGCCCAACCTATTTATTATGCAGTAGAAATATGGACTGGCCAAAGGTGGACAAGTTCAACTTTTGTAAATAGGGAGTACCCCATTCACATTGGGAAAATGCAGTTCAACATTAGCTTCTTTAAGCTAATATGGAGAAGTATATTTGTGGCAGTAACAATTGTCTTATCCATGGCAATGCCTTTTTTCAATGACATTCTTGGTTTTTTGGGAGCCATTGGTTTCTGGCCATTAACCATATATTTTCCAGTGGAGATGTACATTAAAAGGAAGAAGATAAAGAAAGGAACAATGAGATGGTTTGGACTTAAAACCTTGAGCTTTGTTTTTATGGCACTATCGGTGGCTGTAGCTTGTGCATCCATTCGTGGGATCCGTCAAGGTCTTCAAAAGTATAAGCCATTTCAGTATAAAGATTAGCTAGTATAAAGTGAAAACTTTCAAACTATGCTCAAAAATAAAAATGAGATGAAAATGAATTTCTAAGGTTATGTGTGTGTTTTCTTAGTAACCGTATTATTTATGCCATGTACTCATCTTTTTTTCTTCTTTTTTTTTTTTGTGTAAATGTTATGTACTCATCTATTATTTATGTTAAGTACTCATCTATTAGTTTTTGTCGAAGATTTTGGTAGGCCATTTTTAATGGTGTATTTTCTTTTAATATTTTTTTTATTTCTTTTAGTTAATATTGTTAAATCACATTTGTTGGTATTTATTAATTTCCAATTAAATTTATACATTATATTTAAAATTTAAATATTTGCTTGTTATAACATAGTTTTTCTTCTAGTTCATATATTTTCATTTTGTTCTTGTAAGAAAATTTAATCCTTGTAAATTTATATTTTTTTCCAGTTTAGTCCATATAATTGTTTTAATATTTAGTTCTCGTAAGTATTTTTTTTTATTTTTAGTCCTTTTGACATCATGATATAATGTTATTGTTGTTTTGACACTTATGACATCATTATGTTGATGTGACATTAACCATGTGTCATTTTGCTAAAGTGACATATGACAATATTATTTTTTTATAATTATCATGTGATGACATTATCATTAACATTTTTTATAATGGATGTTAACAACAAGAATCAAAAATTAAAAAACGGTAAATTATAGAGACTAAATTTAAAAAGAATTTACAAAGAACAAATTTTGAAAAATGCAAACTTAATTACAACACCAAATTAACATATAATTAACCTTTTATATATAATTTATATCTAAATATAAGGACATATGCATATCCAAAAGAAAACTATTATTTATCCATGTAGAAGAAAGCTGTAAATAATTTATTTAAGTAAAAATATAATAAATAAAAAATAATTTGAGTCTAAATTTGTGAGAAGAAAATAACAATAATTTTTTTTGTAATGGGAGAAAAGGTAAAAAGCCAAAATAGAACAAAAGAACAACAGAGAAAGGAAAAATAAGTTTTAGCAAACATAATCTCTAAAGAGTCAGCTTGCAGGATATGAAGTATGTTCTGTGGAGGTTCAAGCAAAAGAACATAAAATGCTAAATTGTTGGCCCCCTTCTTTGCTAACACATGTGCAGCTTGATTCCCTTTACAGAACCCGTTTAAAAGTTCGACGCTCCAATCCCTTGAAATCAATTCCTTGACCTTGTAGAGAATTGTTGCATACTGATGAGAGAATGACACATCTCCTTGGATGAGAGAAATAGCCCGAAGACAGTAGATATTTTGAAGCATGTAGAATGTTGCTATAACCCAAATGACTTAAAAAACCTTTGATCTAGCCACCATCAGACGAGCCTATCAGGCTGCCAAACCCCGTTTTTCCTTCCATGATGCTACCATCTATGCTAACCACAATTTGTGTAACGTCTTTCCTTACAATAACAACCCATAGTATGAAAAGTAAGAATTATTGAAATAAATAAACTTGCGAAACGATACATCAAAATATCTCCTAGTATTAAAATAAGATGAATAAAATACGGATCCTTACAAAATATAATTCTCAAATGTTCTGTTTCTAAAACTAATGTAAAGGATAATTGAAATAATGACAAAAATGTTCATTCTAAATAAAAAAAAAATCTAAGTTAGGAACTAAATCTTCACGCTTCCTTAGTCTCTATAGTTTTTTCCTCTTTTGACTCTACAAACAACACTTTAATAAGATGGAAATCCCAATGAATAAAATCAGTTTCAAAAGATTTTGTAAATAGTATTGTTCTCAGTCGGTGTAGAACTCGTAAAAATCCATCCATGGTACCCGCAACAATAAAAAATGTTTTTCTTCATATATAAATTATGATTTAATTCAAATAATTTCTAGTAATAATAATTAACACAATAAAATTAATTTTCAATTTAACATTGCGATGCATACACACAATTCACAAAAAAAATAGTACTACTCATGATTACTCACTCCCATTTTTCGGTTCTCAGAACCAGGTTTTCAATGAATTCATAAAAAGGTTTATAGTTCAAATTTAAAATGAAATAAAATATTATTTTATCTTATCTTACTATTATTTTAAAAATAGCATTATCTTCACCTAACTTATGTTTTCATTTAAAAATCCTAACAGTTTAATCTTTTAACAAAATACAATATATTATTTTATCTTTATTTTCTTTAATTATACTAAATATGATATATAAGACTAAATAAAATATAAGACCATCTTATCTAAATTCTACATTATATTTTCATATCAAATATATTTTCTATAGAATTAATATATATATATATATATATATATATATATATATATATATATAACAAATATGATAAATACATATATAATTATTAAGGATCACCAATTAAGACCTTTTATTGTCGGCATAACTCTTTTGCTTACTCTGAGCAGTGCACATCCTCTCTCTAATCAACTTAATCTTATCTGTGGTTTCTTGCATTAATCTATTCCCATCATAGTCTCTTCAACTACCTCACACCAACATAAAGGGGATATATACTTCCTTTCATAAAGAGCTTCATCAGGTGTCATACCTATGCTAGCATGGTAACTATTGTTATATGCAAACTCTATAAGAGGCAAAAATCTATCCCAACTCCCTCCTTCATCTAAGACACACGTTCTAAGAATGTCTTCAACGGTCTAAATGATTCTCTCTGACTGGCCATCACTGTGAGGGTGGTATGTTGTGCTAAAACACAACTTAGAGCCAAAAGCTTGCTAGAATGCTCTCCAAAATCTGGAAGTAAATCTAGGATCTCTATCTGACACTATAGACATGGGTATGCCATTCAGTTTAACTATCTCTTTGATCTATAGGTCCGTTAACTTGCTCAGACTATAAGTTGCCTTAATTGGCAAGAAGTGAGCGGACTTAGTTCCACTTAGGAATTTCCAAAGGTTTCAACAAAATCTATGGAGATATTTTCCCACTTCCACTTAGGAATTTCCAAGGGTTTCAACAAGCCTGAAGAATTTTGGTGTTCTATCTTAACCTTTTGAAAAACTAAACACTTAGTAACAAAGCTAGCCATATCCTTCTTCATCCCTAACCACCAATATATCTTCAAATCCAGATACATCTTAGTTATCCCTAGATGTATGGTGAACTTACCTTTATGACCTTCTTCTTAAGAACTATGATTCTATCCTTGAACATCACTAGACCATCAGCAGAGAAGGTATAACCTTCCTAGTTCACTAGAGACTGTAAATCCTGGTCTAAAAGTTATTCCTTCTTACTTAACTCTCTCAAGTCACTATCTATCTCCAATCTATACAATCTCATACTTAAGGCATTTAATGACACACTCAAATTTAGGTCTCTAAACTCCTCTATCAAGTTCATCTCTTGCACCATCAAACTAGACATATGTAAAGATTTCCTACTTAAGGCATCAATCATTACATTGGCTTTTCATGGTGGTACTTCAACTCAAAATCATAATCTTTAAGGAACTCCACCCACTTTCTCTGTCTCATATTCAACTCCTTTTAATCAAATAAATACTTAAGGCTCTTATGATCACTAAAAACTTCAAATTTTGCACCATACAAATAATGTCTCCAAATCCTTTAAGCATGACTGTCAACTCAAGATCATGAATGGAATAATTCCCTTCATTAGTCCTAAGTTGCCTAGATGCATAGTCACTACTTTTCCTTCCTGCACCAACACACATCCTAAACTATTTCTAGACACATCACAATAGACAAAAAAACTCACTAAAGGATATGGAATAATCAAGATTGGTGATGAAACCAATCTCTTCTTGAGCTTTTGAAAACTCTCCTCACATCTATTATTCCACTCAAAGGGTTTCCCTTTCCTAGTCAGCATGGTCAAAGGTAAGGTCAGTCTAGAGAACCCCTCTATGAACTTCCTATAGTAACCTACTAATCCCAAAAAACTCTTCACTTTAGTCACTTATTTAGGTTGCTCCCACTTTAACATTGCATCAACCTTATTAGAATCAACTACTACACCCCTTCTAGAGATGGTATGCCCTAAAAACTTCACCTCATCAAGGCAAAACTCACATTTTTCTGGCATGGCAACAAGCGTTCATCCTTCAAAATCTACAATACTATCCTTAAATGTTCTTATATTCATTTTGTGTTTCTGAGTATATTAAGATATCATCTATGAATACCACTACAAAACTATCCAAGAAAGGTCTAAAGATCTGATTCATGTAATCCATAAAGACTGTCATAGCATTAGTCACACCAATGGGCATCACTATATACTCATAATATACATACATCATCCTAAAGGCTGTTTAAGGGATGTCTACATGCTTAACCCTAATTTGATGATACCCCGATTGTAAGTCTATCTTAGAGAATGGTGTCGCTCCCATAAACTGATCTAGAAGGTCATCTATCCTGGGCAAGTGATACTTATTCTTGATAGTCACCTCATTTAATCACTTATAGTCTACACATAACCTCATAATGTCATCCTTTTTCTTCACTAAGAGTACCGGTGCTTCCCAAGGTGACACACTAGGACTAGTGAATCCCTTTTCCAGTATTTCCTCTAATTGTTTCTTAAGTTCACTCAACTCTAAAGGTGACATCCTATAAGGTGTTATTGTCGCTGGACTACTCCCAAACATAAGGTTTATGCTAAACTCCACATCCCATTTGGAGGCAAAATAGAAACTTCCTTAGAAAAAATATCTTGGAATTTGCACGTAGTTGCATGTATCTTTGGGACCCCTCAACTAAGGACTTAAGGCAAGAGGCGACAGAGGTAATATAATTTGACATAGAGGAATCAGTGGCATGGGTTGTGCTGTAATAGAAATAGTCTTATTAGAACAATTTATAGCAAAATGATTTGCAGATAACCAATTTATCCAAACTAGACATAGGCAAACATATTAAGTTAACAAGATAAGACACATATTGATGCGCTAAAGGATAATTCAAACAAACAATGGAAGTGATAAGCTTGTCCTTTGCAGGAGTAGCAACACTCAAATTATATGGCAATTTAGAAATAGGTAAAGCCAACTTTTTTGCACAGTCAAGAGATATGAAAGAATGTGTCGCTCTTGAATCAAAAAATATAATTATGCTTTCTTTTAAATAAATTCCATACTTTGAATCAAGTCATCAGACTCATTCACCTTTTCTCCTTAGACTGTAAAAAATCTTCCTTGGTTTTGGAGCCTTGGTTGGGATTGCTCGCCATTTCTACAATTTCTAGCATAATGTTCTGCCTTCCCACATTTGTAGCAAATAATGCTTAGAGCGGGACATGAGCAATCTCTATGAATAAACCCACACTTATGATATTCGCTACCTTTATCAATCTTAACTCCGTGTGCTTGTTTATCTTTATTGATGGTGGACACCGGTTGAAACTGCTTTTGAAATTTTCCATCCTTGTTATTTATTTTCTTCCCATCATAGTTAACTTTCTCCTTAGATTATTATGCCATCACTGCCTGCATATTCTACTCTGCCACCCGACACTTATTTACCAATGTAGGATAGTCCCTAATCTCTAGATGCCAACACTACTCTATAACTCTGGCTTCAAGTCTTGCTCAAACTTGAAAACTTTCTATTCATTTTGAGGATGATATCTCAAAAATCAAGAAAACTTAATCAAGCTCTAAAACTTAATCACATACTCTGCTATAGTCATCTCTCCTTGGCAAAAATTAAGGAATTCAACCTCCTTTTGAATACGAACATTATGAGGAAATTATTTTTCCAAAAATATTGCCTTGAATCCATCCCAAGTGATATTTCACTAGTATTCAACATCAGACTCTAATAAGTATCAAGGCCCACTTTTCTTGCATCATTACATCTCATAACTCTAAAAATTTTCTCTAGCTTCGAGATCCATTCTTCTGCCTCAATGGGATTTGAACTACCTAGAAAGGATGGCAGATCATGGTTATGAAATTCAGATAACCTTGCGTATTGGGTAATTTGAGGTGCAATTGTTCCTGCAATTACTCCACCTCTGTTTTTCGCATTTAACGGATAACATCCATTTGCGCTTGCATAACAATGACCATTTGGTCCAAAGTTGCTACAAGTGCATCATTCGTGTTGGCCTTATGCTTATTAGTTGTCATAAATATGCATGCCATCAATCAAACACTAAGTTGATCTGGTCCAATATCTAAAAGAATAACATGTAATTTTATAACTCTAATAAACAGTCTTATGCGCCCATATTTGATGGTTTTTTTTTTTAAAAAAAGAGAAACCCATTACCATAGTTCAATTTAGAATCAAACTTCTTTGATATCATAATATAACGTTCTTTGTTACAATAACAACCCATAGTATAATAAGTAAGAATTATTAAAATTTAAATAATTATAAATATCATCATGTCTACATAATGAATCCTCAATTTTCTTATTTTTTCTTTTTATTCCGCCAAACCATAATTGATATATATATATATATATATATAAATAAATAAAGGACATAGAATAAATTAGAGTACGGTATAAGCAATTAAAATCGATTAGAATAGAAGGAAAAGTCATTTTGAAAGAGTAGAATTATACCATGACTAAGTTTAAAATGAAAGAGTTTTACTCACCTCTTGAAGTGAGATCCCACAACTTTAATTTGTTTTCATCTCCTCTTCTTTTCCTCTTTCTCAATTCTTAAATAATTAAGTAGTCTATAATTCATTGAGGGAACTAGTTAACTCTATATAATAATTTAAGGTTGATTTTCCCCTCTCTATCCTTTCTTTTTTATCAAATATTAATTTTATGGTTTAAATTCAATATGAAATCAAATATTATTTTATCTTATCTTACTATTATTTTAAAAATAGCATTATCTTCGCTAACTTATTTTTTCATTTAAAAATCCTAATAGTTTAAAAATCTTTCAATTTTATCTAACGAAATATAATATATTATTTTATCTTTATTTTTTCTTTCATTATATTAAATATGATATATAAGACTAAATAAAATATAAGATCATTGTATCTAAATTCTACATTATATTTTCATATCAAATATATTTTCTATAGAATATATATATATATATATATATATATATATATATATTATATTTTCATATCTAAATTATTTTCCAACAATTATGTTTGTTGTAGTTGTAGAGGGGAGTCTTCAACCTTGTATTGATGTAACAGGTTGAGAAGTGTTCTCTTGGCCTTGGTGCTTGAAAGAATAATCAAGGGCTCCTTCGCCATGTTGATGTAGCAGGTGCTTGTGAAAATGGTCGAGGGAGATTCATCCTCAATCATGTGTTCATGTACCTAGTTGAGAGGTGTTTCCTTGGTGTTGGTACTTAGGATAATGACTGACGAGGGTCCTCAACTATATGTTGATATAAGAGACTGAGGGGTGTTCCCTTGGCCTAGGCGTTTAGGAGAATGGTTGAGGAGATCCTCAACTATGCGTTCATGTAACAGGCAGATGAGTGTTTCTTTGGCTTTTGTATCGTGGAAAAGGATCGAAAAAGGTTCTCAAGTATCAATGACTAGTACAAGTTTTAGAAGGTAGTCTCCTTGTCCTTAAAAGGTTTTAGCCTAGGAGCAGATTACAGAGTAAGTATTACATCAATGACAATAAATACAATGCTAAAAAATCTTTAACATGCTTTCATCATTGATTTAAAGAATAATAGCAATGAGTCAACAACAACAAAAATATATGGGTTTGATCAGTAAAGGTTGAAATAGAGCAAGAAACTAGAGAAACTAGGAAATAAACGGTTGTTGGGAACTTGAAAAATAGAGTCAGACATTGTGAAATAGATATAACCTATAGGATTAGAAATAGAATTGTGCTTGTTGTTGGACCTTACTTCCATGAATTTTATAGTTACTAGAAGTCAAATGCATTTTTATTGATACTCAAAATCAATAAGAGATTGAGAGTAGCTTGAAGCCTAAATCAAGAAAAAGATTTTTGTTTTGTTTATGCAAAGAGTGTTAAGTTTTTATATTTTAGAGTGCAACTCTTCTCCTAACATTCTTCATATTTGTAGAAAGATGCAAAACTTAATTATGATGTTGCATGCTGGACAAATTGTCTAATCTCTATGAAATATATCAAGATGTATGAGCATATACGAACAAGAAGCAAAATATCATTTATAATTTTTACATTTTGCATCTTGTAATTTTAGTAATAGTAACAACCTTACATGCTACACTTGTATGTTTTTCTTCTATTGGTTGAGTCTAATGGGATAGTGTTGTCTACAAACTAGATAGAACTGTGATCAAATATGGATGGAAGTTTCTAATGGCATGGAGCTGAAAAATGTTGTTCTCAAATCTGAAGGATCGTCCTCTTCCACGTCAGCATTTAAAAAATGCGTAAGGTAACAAACATTAAAAGTGTTGCTAACTTCGTAATCCTCAAGAAGGTCTAACTTATACGCCTTATTATTTACCTTCTCAAGGATTTGGAAGGGACCATCTCCTTGAGGGCTAAGTTTGGACTTTCTCTTAGAAGGAAAACGATACTTTCTTAGGTGAAGCCAAACCCAATCGCCTTTTTCGAAGATGATTTCCTTCCTCCCCTTATTGCTAGGTGAAGCATACCCCTTAGATTGGTTTTCAATATTGGTTTTGACCCTCTCATGTAATTTTTTAACAAATTTAGCCCTAGCTTCCCCTTCTTTATGAAAAAGTCGGGTGTTAGGGAGTGGTAACAAATCCAAAGGAGTGTAAGGATTAAAACCATATACAACCTCAAAAGGGAAGTGCTTAGTGGTTCGATGGACCACTCTATTATATGCAAATTCAATGTGGGGGAGATATTCATCCCAAGACTTGTGGTTGCATTTTAAGAGTGCCCTCAACATAGTGGATAAGGATCTATCACCACCTCAGTTTGACCATCTGTTCGAGGATGACAAGTGGTAGAAAAGAGCAGCTTAGTTCCTAGTCATGCCCAAAGAGTTTTCCAAAAATGGCCAAGGAACTTAGCATCCCTATCAGAGACTATAGTCGAGGGTATTCCGTGCAAGCAAACAACCTCACGAAAGAAAAGTCTTGCGATGCGAC
This sequence comes from Psophocarpus tetragonolobus, assembly GCA_037954015.1. NCBI lineage: Eukaryota > Viridiplantae > Streptophyta > Magnoliopsida > Fabales > Fabaceae > Psophocarpus > Psophocarpus tetragonolobus. The sequence continues at coordinate 26,531,937 of CM075695.1, read as the reverse complement.
TCGCATCATCCACTTTGTGGCAGGGAATGCAATGGGCCATTTTGCTAAAGCAGTCCACTACCACAAAGATGGAGTCTACACCTCGTTGGGTTCTTGGGAGCCCAAGGACAAAGTCCATACTAATATCTACCCAAGATGTAGAGGGAGTGGGTAAAGGTGTGTAAAGTCCATGAGGCATTACTCGGGACCTAGCTTGTAAACAAGCTATGCATCTCAAACAATCTCTTTGGACATCCTTTTTCATATGTGACCAAAAGAATTTTTCTTTCAAAAGCATTAAGGTTTTATTAATTCCAAAATGCCCTATGCACCTTCATGACTCTCTTTTGTCAGCAATTTCCTAATTGATGCTCAGGGTACACAAAGTTGGCCTTCTTTGTACAAGTACCCCTCACATAGGTAGAAACCATCTTTGCCTTTGGGAGATGAGGTAGCATAAATGGTTCCAAAGTCTTGGTCAGAAAAATACATTTCCTTTATGACATCAAATCCCAAAATTTGAGCACTAAGGGTGGCAAGGAGAGAATACCTCCTTGAAAGAGCATCGACCACCACATTTTTTTCCTTTTTTATATTTGATGACATAAGGAAAAGTTTACAGAAATTCAACCCATTTAGCATGCCTCTTGTTCAACTTTCCTTGCCCTTTTAAATACTTAAGTGACTCGTGGTCACTATGAATGACGAACTCCTTGGAAACAAGATAATGTTCCCAAGTTTGGATCAAGGCATAAAACTCCTTGTCATAGGTAGGGTAGTTGAGGTGGGCATCATTGAGTTTTTCACTAAAATAGGCAATTGGGTGCCCCCCTTGTAACAACACAGCTCCCACACCCACCCCCGATGCATCACATTCTAGCTCGAAAGTTTTTGAAAAGTCAGGGAGAGCTAGAACGTGTGCATTAATAAGTTTATCCTTGAGCAGTTGAAAAGCTTCTTCTTGTTTTCCACGCCACAAAAAAGGGACTTCCTTCTTCACCAAGTCATTGAGTGGTGAAGCTAGTGTGGAGAAATTAGGCACAAAGCACCTATAAAATCCCGCGAGACCATGAAAACTCTTTATTAGCCAAATTAACTCACCAAAGAGACTAGCACAATATTAAGCTACCAAAATGAATAGGAGATATTGAGAAGAAATTGAGCAATTTTTTTTTCCTTTTGAAAGAAATTTCATAAAAACATGCCATGAACTAAAGCATGTAGAACTTCTTATAAGACTTACTCAAGAGGAAAACTCCTCTTAAATGCTCAATTTCAAGCTACCAATCACACACTATTTTATGGGAAAAAACTGAAAAAGTTAAACAAGGAATTTAGATTACAATAAATGGACTAAACATGACAATCTAAAGACAAAACAAGGAAGAATAAAAACTGAAAAAAATCAAGTGCAGAAAAATAAACAAACTCTCACCAAAATCACAAATGAAACACTCAACAAGAAAAAGAAGAAAAATTGGCAAGATAAACACAAAGTGTGATTTCTAAGAGTCTAGACCACCTTGGGTGGCTTTTTTCACTAAGATAGTGAAATCATTACAAAGGCTCTCTTAGGAAGATCACAAGAGTTTGAACAAGAAAATAAAGGTAATAAAAGAATCCTAAAATATGACAAATGATTAAATGAAAAGGACAAAGATAATTGAACCAACAAGAATAAAATTGCAAGGAAATCAAATTGCAAGAATATAAAACTATAAAGTACTACTACAAGACATAAAAAGGAAATGAACATGACAATAAGGAGAGCAACAAATAATGTAAAAAATAATGTAGAAAAATAGAAGAAATTGACGCCTAAACTAAGAGAAAAAGAAAGAGGAATGAACCTTCATGAAGATGACTCTTATACCAAATGATACACTCTCTTGATCTCTTCAACCAAGGTTCCTTCCTCTAAGAAGATAGAGGATGGAAAATGTTAGGGATGGAGGGGAACTTGACACCACTTCTCTAAGGAGAAGATAAGTCAAGAAAAATTTTACTAAGAGGCTTGCCACAAGGGAGAGGACCCTTAATAAAAGCTTAAAGAAAGAGAATCCTCAAGAGAGAGGTTTCTCAATGACACTTTACTATAAAAGAATGCTCTTAAAGAGTCTTATATCAATTCCAAATTCAAGTGTGATGGTTACAAGAGAGACTAGGTGTATATCTAGCCCAATGAGAAAGCTAGGCACTCAAACTAGGCAATGTGAGACTTTAGGCCTAATTAGGATTAGAGACACCTACTCTAAACCTAGGAAGGGTGCAAAAGCTAATCTAAAGGTGTGGGAAGGAAGCCCAACACGCCTTGGACAAGAGGCTCCTAACTAAGCTTACCTCCTCTCACTAACTAATAACACCTATTCTTCCTAATTACAAAGTAAATGGTCGAAATACATGGCTCAAAAGGAAATTAAGAGCTAATTAATATTTACAAAGGGAAATATATGGACTAAGGCCTAATATATCTATCTTCATCATGAGTTAAGGTCTTGATGAGTCTTTTCAGGCCAAGTTTTCATCTATCCTCCTAGTCATGGCCCTAGTGAAAGGACCTTTGGTAGATAGGATTGCATCAGGAATATTAAAACATTTTTTTATCAATGTTATACGTATTTTGGTGTGAGTTTATACTTGGGATGCTTTTAGTTTGTTAACTACTTGTTGAACAAAAGATATATTTTTATTTAATTTTTTTTAACCTAGACCTGAAGTCGTGGTTCTTTTTACTTTTTTTTTGTTTTTTTGTTAGTATCCCTATTTAATATTATATATATATATATATATATATATATATATATATATATATATATATTAAATAGGTCATATTGGTTCACGAATCAATAGGTTTACAGAGTTCAAATTCGTGAATCAATCTTATTAAGATTGAATTATGTTTTGATTGATTTATATATCTAATTGGATTGGTTCAAATAATCGATTACATGGATAAGTTTATATTTGTAAACACCCCTACACAAGGAGCAATTAGGAGAGGAGAGTGATATTACAACATGATGTCATAAAGTGTGGTTTTTGTGGTTTGGGAACAAGGCAACACCTTTTTGTCAATTGTTTTTTGTTCAACCTAGTTTGGAAATTATTATGATCCCAGTGGGGCATAGCTACAACTTTACAAAGTGAGATCAAAGGCGTATGTTATCAATTTCCATGGGTTTCATAAATGGAGCAAAGGAAATGCAAACAACATTGTCTTTCATAAGGTTTGTTGAATTATGACAAATATGAAAGACAAGAAAATGCATCAATGTTTAGGGAGAAAGTTTTTTATATTCATGCAATTGTTCAACATATCCAATTAGGTTCTTCGAAATAGTGTTCTGGAGCTAACTTAACAACATAATATTTTGTCAAGTGGATTATGAATCCATTTTTCTGTATTGAGGGGTTGTGAGATTTTTTACATTTTTTATTTTTGAATTTCCAATACTTTTGGCTACTTTTTATTATTTACTGTCATGCATACACCTTGTATTTTTTTTTCTTTTTCTTAATATATTTTTTGCCTTATAAAAAAATTCAAAAATTCTTGTAGAACAAGTATAAGTGAAATATTCTTCTTGTAACTTTCATATAATATTCAAAGTTGATACATTTTACTAATTAATAAAATATATTTCTCCAACAAAGAATATTTTTAGAGGGAAACTATATCGTTTATAATAGATTTGTCCAGCTATATAAATCAAATTTATTATAGTTTTATTATACAAATTATAATTTTGATATCTATTTAAACTAAAATTACACCTTGAAAAATAATAAATACACCTTATTTAATACATTACCTTAAACAAACTTAGATATGAATAAATTTTATGTGAGCATTATTAAAGATTCAAATTTAATTAATAATAAATATATTAAAATTAGTTAATTAAAGACTTATCTTTTTATATATAGAACAATAGAGTAAAAAAATTTGCAAATTTTTTTTACTCTTTGGCAACTGTTTGCTGGAGAGTAAAAATAATTGCAAGTTTTTTTTACTCTCCGGCAAATGGTTGTCGGAGAGTACAAAAATTTGCAAATTGTTTTTTACTCTCCAACAACCATTTGTCAGAGAGTAAAAAAATTTGCAATTTTTTTTTACTCTCTAAAACAACCCTTTGCCGAAGAGTGAAAAAATTTGCAATAATTTGTTGGAGAGTAATAAGGGAGATAAAATAAAGGACACATAAGTCTTTCACCATGAGAGTAGGTGTTACTTCAAATTAAAGGGAGATATTAATTCAAATTCTCACTTAAGTAGTATTAGGGGAAATTTGTAAATGATTAGGGTATTAAAAGGAATGAGTTTAATATAGGGCCCAACACGTATGGTTATGGTGAGAATCGTTTAGAACCAAATAGCTATACAGGTCTGCCTGAGTTTGTAGAGTTCTATGCCACATATAAAAAGCAGGGAGGTGTAGAACAATTTGAGAAAGATAGTCTCCGAGTCTCAACAACGAAAGAAGGAAAATTAACATGTACTCTCTCTTGTGGAAGGGGCTTTACATCTAAAATAAAGTATCTTCGACGTCAACGTAGTTTGCAGGGTCTTGAAGATACTCAACGCCCATTTTCTAAGGAAGGGTATTATCTTACTCAGAAAATCTTCTCATCTCAGGATTCAGCAGATAGTAATAAATTCTTTGAGGGGGTTCATGAAGAGGTGTGCTCAAGCAAGATTAAGGTAAAAGTCCTCTAGGATTTGGCCCGATAATTGAGGGTTACTGGAGATAAATCAGAATCAGAATATATCAAGCAAATTAAGGTTTTGGAGGTCAAGGATAGAGCGGCAAAGCAAAAGTGCAGGGGTTTTCAAAGGAAGACATCAAGATGCTCAGTTTAAATGTGAAGGAAATAAAGGATTAAGCCAAAAGGAGATATCTCAAATCCTTTTTGCGAAAATAAAATTGTGATATTTGTTTTTTGTAGGAAACTAAGGCGACATCAATCCCACAATGGTTCGTCTCGGAGATTTGGGGAGGGGATGGATATGACTGGATGAGTTTAAATGCAGAGGGTAGGCCTGAAAGGTTGCTCATAATTTGGAGGAAATCGTTGTTCTTGTTCAAATTCCATTTTCATGAAAAAGGTTTTCTTCAAGTTGGGCTACAATGGTGTATATCCGAAGACATTTGCATTCTCCTTAACATTTGTGGGGCTTGCTCTCAGGAAAAAAAGGGAAGATGTGGTCTGACATTTTGATGACAAAGAGAGGTTTGCCTTTTTCTATTTGGGGTTTAGTTGGTAATTTTAATTCAATGTGTTCAGGGGCTAAGGTAGTTGGAAAATCAACTTATCACAGCTAGAAGAAGATATATGAATTCAGGGGTTTCATTTCATATATAGCTTTGTTTGATATTAATTTGGTTTGTGGCAATTTCACATGGATTAGCCTAAATGGTTTGTCCAATTTCAAGTTAGATTGTTTCTTAATCTTAGAAAGTTTTATGAGACTATGGAATATTTCTACATAGTGGATTAAGCCGGGACTTGTGTTTGATCATTTTTTGGTAGTCTTAACAAGCAAAGAAGTTGCTTAGCGGAAAAAACCATTTAATTTTTTTTATTTTTGGGTCGATCACCCTAGTTTCTTTCAAGTGGTGAACTCAGCTTGGAATAGTATCAAACCAGCACACTAGAAAATGTTCTCCTTGAAAGAAAATTTGAAGGCTATCAAGATGGCTATTAAATCATGGAGTAAAGAGGTTTATGGGCATATTAATGTTGGAGTTCAGGAAAAAGTTGATGATCTTTTGGATTTAGATTGATAACTACTGGAAGCTAACTCTAGTAAAGTTGTAGAAAAGGGGGATATACTTTCTAATTTTTGGAATTTGTTTAAAATCAAAGAAATTATGGTTATCCAAAAGGCTAGATGTTCTTGGGCTAAATTTAGTGGTGCAAACTCTGCATACTTTCACTTGTTTTTTAGGCAAAGAATAACAAAAAATCAAATAGTTACTATAAGAGATGTTGACAGGTGGGTTGAAGAAGTTCATGAAGTTACACAAGGGGTTTTGAAACATTTAAAAAAGGTTTTCTCAGAAGATAACTTTAGCAAACCTTCTTTAGATTGAGTATCTTTCCAATAGTTGAGCAATGATGGTTATAGGGAGCTAATTAAGCCTTTCACTTTTGATGCAGTTAAAGATAGTGTGTGGAGCTGTGCAAATGGTAAAACTCCAGGGCCAGATGGATTAAGTTTTAAACTTTTTAAAATTGTTGGAGTATTGTGATATTTTTCAAGTTGTTACAGAGTTTTATGATAATTCTGTCATTCCCAGATCAATGTTATCCTCATTCCTAGCCTTGATTCCCAAATGTGGTCACCCTCAAGATCTTAGCAAATGTCTCTCGTCAATAGTGTGCATAAGGTCATCTCAAAGATGTTGGCAATGAGACTACAGAAGAGTCATGGGTCAGTAATTTCTCTATATAAGACAACTTTGCTTCTGGGAAAGAATATGTTAGATGATGTCTTAATTACTTTGGAATTAATAGATTTGGTTTGTAGGCTTAGTAGAAGTTGTTTTATCTTCAAAGTTGATTTTGAAAAAGCCTATGATTCAGTCAATTGGAATTTTTGGATTATATGCAGTAAGTGGATAAGCTAGATAAGTTCTTTAGTATGCAAAGGTCACGTATCAGTATTAGTTAATGGGTGCCTAACTTCAAAATTTCAACCTCAAAGGGAGCCTTAAGAAAGGAGATCCATTGACTCTCTTTCTTTTTCTTATAGTCGTAAAAGGTTTAGTTGGCTTGTTCAGGAGTGTTATCTCTACAAGTTTGTTTCCAGGATCAAATTTGCAAACGACACTCGATTGTCTTTGCTCCAACATGCGGATGACTTTATTATCTTTTGGGAGGTGTCATTTCAAAATCTATGGACCTTAAAAGCTATTTTAAGAAGCTTTGAGGTAGTATTTGAGCTCAAGGTCAATTTTCATAAAAGCAATATCTATGGGATCAATGAGAGTAGTTGGTTTGTGGATGCAGCAAATTCATTCCTTCATTGTAGATTGGCATAAAAAAAGGCTTTTAAAAAGAGATTGGATAGGTGAAAAGCTCAACATTTATCTTTGGGAGGGATGTTAGTTCTAGTAAATTCAGTTTTAAATAGTCTAGCTCTATACTACTTTTCCTCTGATAAAGCTTTGCAGGTGGTGATTACAAAGTAGGAAAGTATTAGGAGGAAATTATTTTGGAGTGGTGTTAGGGTGGTTAGAAAGATATCTTAGGTAGCTTGGAGTAAAATTTGCAAACCAAAATTAAAAGGAGTCTTGGGTGTTAAGAATCTTCATTGGTTTAATTTAAGTCTTCTGGCTAAATGAAGGTGGGATATTTGTTTACTAAAAGAGGTGCTATTTAGAAGGGTCTGTTAAAAGAGAGATATGTTGATTACTCATGTTTGGTTCCTTATAAGAGGAATATTTCTTGAAAATCCTTTTGGTGGAAGGACCTTTTTAATATTAATCATAGTTTTTTCCTTTGATTTTGATTGGTTTTCAACTTCTATAACGAGGTTTGTTAGGGATGGAAAAGACACAAGTTTTTGGAAATAGACATGATGTAGGGATCAAGCTCTTAAAGACACATTTCCAAGACTTTATTCAGTGGCTCATGACAAAGATTGTGTGCTTACTGATTTAGGTCGGTTTCAAGATGGGTCTTAGGTCTGGCAATGGAATTGGTGTAAAAGTTTGTTCGTGTAGGAACAAGAACAATTGTGAGAGTTAAATTTTTTGGCTAATAGTAGGGTCTCACAAGTGAATAAACATGATAAGTGACACTAGATAAATGATCCCTCCAAATGTTACCCAGTAGCTTCAGGATACAAAGTTATTTTTAATGTGCAGGGCAATCTTTTGGGAAGAGAGAGAATTCCTTAAAAAATCCTTTTATTTTTGTAGTGTTTTTGGCAAGACCGATTACCAACTATGCAACAATTAAGTCTCAAAGGATGCAATTTGCAAGGTAATTTCATAGCTTGTGTATTTTTGTTCTTCAAATGAAGAAAACATTCAACATTTGTTTTTTCATACCATTTTGTTAAGTTAGTTTGGGAGAAAGTGTTTCAATGGTTAGGAATCCAAATAGTCTAGCCTGGTTGCTTTCTTCAATTATATAATTCTCTTGGATCTACTAATGTATCAAAGAAGACTAAGGATGTTGTGATGGTGGTTTGACATGCTTCTTGTTGGGTTATTTGATTAACACGTAATGTTGTCATTTTTAAAGAGCAAAAACCTAATCAACAAGAGGTTGTTGAAAGGATTTTTCGTCATAGGTTTACAATCCATTATTTTGTATCTAAATGTTTCTTGTTGGTGTTTCTTTAGTAGTTGACTTATTGTAGTATGATATATGTATATCTGATACAATTTGTTGTATCAATGATATATATTACTTTTTCGCTAGAAAGAATCAGAAATGAGTGAAAAAGAGATTTTTGTTTTTAAATTCAATCATTCAACTCCATATTTAAAACTAGTATTTCGACTTGAGCATCACATCTAATAAATTTTATTTTAGATAATAAATAAATGTGTTAATATATAAATTATAATTTTGATTCACTAAATAATTCAAAGTGAGATATAAATTTACTTTTAATTATTAACATTTTTAAAAAATTGAAATTTAATTTAACATTGAAATAAAGGATAAAGATTCTTTTTGGACAAGAAATAAAGAATAAAGATAGATTGTGAAAGTTTGACGATTAAGAATATTAAATATATAAATAATGATAAAATTGTAATAGTAGTTTGAGTTAATTAAAAGTAAAAAGAACTTCAATTAATTGTGATAATAATCTATTGAAATATAAATTTAAAGAAAGAAAATAAAATATTAAAATAATAATTAAGAGAGTAAAAAATTGAAATGAAATTTTATTTTTATATAAAAATATAGTGATTAATCTTTTAACAACTTTTCATAATAGTGGAAACTTTTCATAATAGTGGGAGTGGAACTCAAGCAGCAGAAAATTTTAAGTGACCTTTGTTTTAAATATTTTTTATTTTTATGAAAACAATAGTAAAAATATGTTGATTATAATTTAAAAAATATTTTTTCTGAAAAATATTTTAAAAAAATTGAAAACAGAAAACAAAAAGAATTATTTTTAATGTTTTTCAAAAATTAAAAATAAAAATTTAATAACAGTATTGAAATTATAACAAAAAGTATATATAAATGTATTTTAAAATATACATCTAAATATTTTATAACATTTTTATTAAAATTGATTAAATTTAACAATATTATTTTTAAAAATAGAAAATATCAAATAAAAATAAATTATTTTTTACATATTAAAAATTTAAAAATAAAAACTGTTTTCAGAAAATAAAAATAAAAAATAAAAAAATATTTTCTCATTCGGGAATTATTCTCTCTAAATGCTTACACAGTGATTCTACTATTTCATCACTATCATTGCTATTTTACTTCAGACATATTTTTGAAAAGTTGCTGGCTACTTTTCAATCAAATTACATTCGGTACCATCGTTCTAGAAAAAAAAAAAAAAGAAAACATAAAACACCGAACCACGACCTTATTAAATTTGTCTGCTGTCTCGTTTTTCTTACATTGTGTAATTTTGTTGACTATGTCACTCGTATGTGGTCCTACTTATGGTTTGGTCAAAATATAGTTTACTTTAATTCTTATCTACCTCGAAAAGCATAATTTACTTATTTCTACAACTATTTCAATTTCACACATTCAACATTACATTATAGTATTAAAAAAGTTTAATTATCATATTTTTATACTAATATTTAATCATAATTTTTTATTTATATAATTCTTAAAATAATAATAAATAAAATTAACAAAATTTACTATAAATAAAAAATTGTGCAATTAAACTCGTTTTAAAATCAGTAAAACTATTGTTGATTTAGTGTTAGAGTAAGGATAGATATGAAAACTTAAATTTGATTTTCATTGTTCTTATTTATGTAAAATAATTATATACCACATTTAATAAAAAGATATATTACACTCAGGTCACAAAAGTTCCTGTCATATACTACAAGTATGCATTAGCATGGTTAGTCACATATGAAAATTAAATATTAAATTAAAATTGAGGGTTTTTTATTACAATATTTTTCTATTTTTAAATCTTAAAAGAATTTTCTGCCATTACATCAACCACCTTTTAAGTTAAAAAAAAAAAGAAAAAGAAGTATTAGATTCACCTTTTTAAAGTTAAAAATAATGTAAAATAAAATAGAGATGATAAGTATAATAAAATCACATATAGAAAAAGGTCGCCAATTGAAATAGGAGCATTTGATACATGTTGCATATCAACATTAATTTTAAAAGAGAGACATAAGAACCATTTGGTTTTACAAAAGATGCATTCGTATTAACTAGTTTTTGGCGTTGCGTATAAAAGCCACAGCAGTTAACAAGCTTTTTTTTTTTTTTAAAGAAAAAACAGTTAATAAGTCATAGAAATTCAAAGACTAAAGAAATTGTATTTACTATGCTCATTTAGTTTGAATCGTTTAAAGAACATCTTATGAATATTTTATCGGTATTTTTTTATACCATGACATATTTTGTGAGTATTTTAGATTTACTGTAGTAGAGAAAGACAATATTTTGAGGCTAATGTTTGGAGAATGCAATTAGATTTGTGTGTTTTTTCTAGTAGTGTCAAAACGGGTTCAGTTCGGTGGGCCAGCCCAGCCCACCAAGGGTTCAAGCCAGGTCAAGTTGGAAAAATCATGGTTTCACGAAACGGGTTGTCTTCTATGGCCCAACCCATCCAACCCGCGAGTTTGGTGGGTTTTGGTCGGGCTGGCCTACAACCACCATGTTTATTTGAAATTTTTAATTTTACACTCTTTTTAAACTTTTATTTTTGTATGTTGAAGTTGAATTCTTGATGAATGATGACATTGATCCATTTAGTTTATATTTAGAATGAATCTTTTAATTAGATTATATGCAAAAATGATTTGAATGTTGTTGATTTATATTATTTATAATTTGTATATTGTTTAATATTATGTATATGTTAGGTATTCTTTTTAAATTTTAAACTTATTTATGTGTTTATAATTTGCATATTTGAACTTAATTGCATATTTATAATTTATATTTTTTATAAAAAGTCTCAATTAAAAAAATTAAAAACTATTTTTTTTTAAATCTGGTGGGTCAGCCCACCTAACCCACAAGCCCATGATGGGTCGGACTAGGTTATATAGTTATCTTTAGGCTTGGTGGGTCGGGGCAGCCCACCTCATCTAGCCCACAACCCACGGTGGGTCAGCACGTGTGGGTCGGGCTATCCCGTTTTGACACCTCTAGTTTTTTCTCCATGTATACATGTTTTTCTTCCTACATTTCGATACTTTTTAAATGTTCATATTATTCTTATTCTTTAAATCTAGAAATCATAATCTAGATTAGCTTGATGAAAAGTCCAAATTAGTAAATTAGGAGCATGCTTATCAAAATTGCGAGTTAACTCATAAAATTGTACAAGTTTACAAGTCTCTCACAAGTTAAATTGCATGTAAAATCAAAAGAGTAGTAAACTCTGAGTAAACTCGAATTTCTTAGTGATATTTTTCTATGTTAACTCTAATTTTGAGTGTTTTGAATACAAGTTGTTCTGTGTCTAAAAAGGTTTTGAAATTTTGAGTGTTTCGACTTTAATTTCTACTTATTTAGAGTAATTTAAATTTATTATGTATTGAAATTTTTCAATTTTTATGTGATTTATATAATGAAATAAACTCTTACAATTTTACGAGTCGAGTTTACTGCTCTTTTACAAGTTTACGTAGACTATCGGTTTTGATAACCTTGTTTAAGAATATCTACATGCTATTTAAATCATCTTATATGTAATTGAAACATTGTTTATGACAAATCTAGATTACTTATTCTAGAGAACGATAAAGATGACTATGGGAGATATAAGGAACAGACAAAGAGTGGTCAGGGGTACATGGGGAATGGAGAGAGAGAGAGGGGGGATGAGGACAAAGAGTCACAATGGAGGGGCGAGACGGGAGTGTGGGGTGTTAGGAGGGAATGCATAGGGGTGATGAGGATTAAGAGTGGCAGAGGGTACAGAAAGGACGTGTTAGTAAGGGCGTAGACAAGGACATGTTAACATGTTGGTGATGGAGACAGAGCATGGGGAGAGGAAGCAACGGGGGAGGGAATGAAGTTTATACCATTCTAAGAATAAAAGTGTATAGTTTAGGTCACATTCTAAGATGGCTTTCTAATTGATAACCCAAGGTGCTCAACAATTTCATCCTTAATTCCTTATATGCTCCTGGCTTTCATTTCTAGACCTTGGCCACTACACTTTCATCTTATGTATAGGAAAGACAAATCCTTGTCTTGACTGAATGGTAAAGAATGATACACTTTCAGATAGCAAGGTTTTTTTTAACGAGGATCACAATGACATCATATTGTCTTTATTACGATTGCAATGGAAACTATTTCTTTTAGAGCTAAATCTCCCTCTGTATTTTCTCAAATTGATAAAAAAAATTAAGACATAATAAGGTTCAGGACAAGTTCTATTAAGTTAATTTGTTAATTCTTGTCCAATTATTTTAGCAATCATTCTTTATTTAATTGTAGAGGGACTTATTTTTATCATTTTTAAAATCTATATTATTATTATGAAATATCTATGTTTTATCAATAATTAATATCGGTTAAAAAACTTGACTAGCTATTTTAACAAAATTTGTTTTCCTAATTACAACTTTTTTTCTTTATAAGACTCAAATTCAAGATGTTGTATAAGAGGAGGAGTTGAGTAGTATCAATTGAATCTAGATGATTTGTTACTAATTTATTCTTATATTGAATCATGTTATTGACTGGCTATTTTAACAAAATTTGTTTTCCTAATTACATTTTTTTTCTTTACAAGACTCAAATCCAGGATCTTGTATAAAGGGGAGTTGAGTAGTATCGATTGAATCTAGGATGATTTGTTGCTAACTTATTCTTATCTTTGAAATCATGTTATCTATCAATTTAATCATTTAAATATAAATTCATTAACATAATCTCTAAAACTCAGAATTTACAAAACAAAAACAGGATTCTCCTCTTCATTTATACCATTCTATTTCTAGCAATCCACCCCACCAGCCAACCATCATGAGAATCCCATGGTTTGAACACCAATCGTGTTTGGACCAAACTCTCCCGTCTCTACACACTGGTTGATTTTTCATTCAAAATTCAACTATGGGCCCTCCATTACTCTCACACTTTACTTAAACTACATTATATCGCCATTCACTCAGTTATAGTCTTTTTTAGATACTCAAAATTCAACAAGTCCACAAAACAAACACCTAACCTCCACTTCCCTTTGAATTTTACTTTTCTCCCTAACCTTCACCCACCATTTCCCCTCAAAAACCCCGCGGCGAAATAAAACACTCGAAATGACCAAAATACCCTCAATTTTTATCAAATTTTCAATTCACACCTTCATCATCCTCACCCTCTCGCTACCCTTCCCCGTAATTTCGCAGGACCAAACTACCCTCCTCCTTTCCCTCAAACGCCAACTCGGGGACCCGCCATCGCTTCAATCATGGAACTCCTTCTCGCCGCCGTGCGCCTGGCCAGAAATCCGCTGCTCCGGCGGCGCCGTCACGGAGCTCCACCTCGCCGGCAAAAACATCTCCGCCGCCCTCCCCGCCGCTATTTGCGGCCTCACCAAACTCATTCACCTCAACCTCTCCGACAACAACATCGTCGGCGAGTTTCCAACGTTCCTCTCCAACTGTTCCAACCTCAAACTCCTCGACCTCTCTCAGAACTACCTCGCCGGTTCCCTTCCTAACGACATTTCGAAACTCAAAACGGTAACGTACCTCGACATCGGCGCGAATAGCTTCTCCGGCGACGTTCCGGCGGCGATCGCCGCCGTCTCCGAGCTCCGAACGCTCCACCTCTACAAAAACGAGTTCAACGGCACGTTACCGCGCGAAATTGGAAACCTAACGAATCTCGAGGTGTTAGGTTTGGCTTATAATAACTTCGTTAACCAAACGGTGCCGTTTGAGTTTGGGAACTTGAAAAACCTAAAAATCATGTGGTTGGCGTCGTGTAATTTAAATGGAGCAATACCTGAAAGTTTCGCGGGCCTCACAAGCCTTGAACTACTCGACTTGTCGTTTAACCGTTTAACGGCGAATATTCCTAACGGTTTGTTCGGGCTACCGAACTTGAGGTTTTTGTTTTTGTACCGTAACGGTTTAACGGGTGAAATTCCCGGTTTGCCCGGTTCGGTTCAGGGTTTTAATTTGAGTATTGTTGATTTGTCGATGAACAATTTAACCGGTTCGATTCCGGAGGGGTTTGGAATGCTGCAAAATTTGACGGTTTTGCATTTGTTTTCGAATCAGTTAACTGGTGAAATTCCGAGAAGTTTGGGGTTTAGTACTTCGCTTAAGGACTTAAAAGTGTTTGGGAACAAGTTAAATGGGACTTTGCCTCCAGAACTTGGATTATATTCAAAGCTTGAGTTTTTTGAAGTTGCGAATAATCAACTGAGTGGTGGTTTACCTCAACATTTGTGTGATGGTGGCGCCTTGAAAGGTGTGATTGCGTTTTCTAATCACTTGAGTGGTGAGTTGCCAAAATGGATGGGGAATTGTAGTTCTTTGAAAAGTGTTCAGGTTTATAATAACAACTTTTCTGGTGAGGTTCCTTTGGGTTTGTGGGGTTTGAAAAATTTAACGACTTTGATGTTGAGTAATAACTCGTTTTCTGGTGAGCTTCCAAGTGAGTTAGCTTGGAATTTGTCGAGACTTGAGATGAGGAACAATTTGTTTTCGGGTAAGATTTCTCTTGGGGTTTCTTCTGCTGCGAATTTGGTGGTTTTTGATGCAGGAGATAACATGTTTTCTGGTGAAATTCCAAGGTCTTTGACGGGTCTTTCAAGGCTTATCACTCTCATGCTTGATGGTAACCAACTTTATGGTGAACTTCCATCTGAGATAATTTCGTGGAAATCGCTTAACACTTTGAGTCTTTCGAGGAACAAACTCTCTGGTACTATTCCTGAAGCTTTGTGTGATCTTACTGATCTTGTTTACTTAGACTTGGCTGAAAACAACATTTCGGGTGAAATCCCACCTCAACTTGGTAATTTGAGATTTGTTTTTCTCAACCTGTCGTCCAATAAGCTTTCAGGGAGTGTCCCAGATGACTTTAACAACCTTGCATATGAAAACAGTTTCTTGAACAACTCTGGTCTTTGTGCTTATAACCCAAATCTCAACCTTGGGAGCTGCTTGACCAAAAAGACCACCACCCCACAAACCAAAAACTCCAATTCTTCCAAATACCTTGTCATAATTCTTGTTCTCATCATCATTGTGTTGCTAGCCAGTGCTTTGCTTGTGTTTTTTAAGCTTAGAAATAACTGTGGGAAAAAACACTGTGGGCGTGACCTTTCAACTTGGAAGCTCACCTCATTCCAGAGGCTGAACTTCACTGAGTTGAACCTCTTCTCTAGTTTGACAGAGGAAAACCTCATAGGGAGTGGAGGATTTGGGAAAGTGTACCGTGTGGCCTCAGATAGGCCAGGTGAGTTTGTTGCTGTGAAGAAGATATGGAACTGTGGAAACCTTGATGAGAGACTGGAGAGGGAGTTCGTGGCTGAGGTTGAGATTCTTGGCAGCATTCGCCACTCCAATGTGGTGAAGCTTTTGTGCTGCTTTTCCAGTGAGAACTCGAAGCTTCTTGTGTATGAGTACATGGAGAATCAGAGCTTGGACAAGTGGCTTCATGGAAGGAAGAGAGTTTTGGCTAATGGATTGAGTTCACCTAACAAAAATTGTTTGCTCTTGAAGTGGCCAACTAGGTTGAGGATTGCAGTTGGAGCTTCACAAGGGTTGTGTTACATGCACCATGAGTGTTCTCCTCCTATTATCCATAGAGATGTCAAGTCAAGCAATATATTGATGGACTCAGAGTTTAGGGCCAGCATTGCAGATTTTGGGCTAGCTAGGATGTTGGCCAAGCCAGGGGAACCACGTACAATGTCCAATATTGCAGGGTCTCTTGGCTACTTGCCACCAGGTAAATGATTCATTATTCTATATTATCAAAAATGAAAAATTCACTCCGCTAATTTTCTTTTCATTACTGTAACACACCATCCAAAAAATTATTTTCTACCATCAAGCAAAGGAGGTTGGAAAATTCGGAGAGTGTAAAATAATAGGAGTCTGAGAAAAAACATTGTTTAATACTTTAATAGGGTGCTTATAAAAAGAAAAATACTTTAGTGCGGTTACATGTGTGACGAAGTGGTTACTTGACTGATTAAGCTATGAGTTGCCCATTACATGAATAGGTTTGGCTAAAGGAAAATTTTAGTAGCATATACTCTGATATTATTTTCTGCACATATTTTGATATTGGTTAAGTTAATGGTCTTATAATAAGCTTTGCATTATGAACCTTAACTAAAAAGAAAGAAAGAGTGTGCTTTTAGTTGGATGCGACATTGGATTCATGTCAAACCTATGTAACTTCTGCATTTTAGTTTAATTTAACATGAAAAATTGAGAATACAGCGTTAAAGACTTCAGTTCCAATACACTAAAGTATCAACTCGCCACATTTGTGCTAGTAGTTTATGGTTTTTATTTCTTGAAATTGAAATTTAAATATTGAGGACTGCTACGAAACCCTTATAAATTCTCTTTCTAAAATTCTCTGGTTTAAATTTATTAAAAATCGTCAATTATTGATAAATTCTAACAAAACGTTGCAAGGTTTTCAAAACGAGTTTTTCTAACACTACTCTTTATATTTAATATTCAATTGAACTCAAATGATGCTTTGCTGTAGTTTGTTAACTAATATAAGCTTAACTGCATTGCAGAATACGCTTATTCAGCAAAGATTAATGAGAAAGCTGATGTATATAGTTTTGGGGTGGTACTCCTAGAGCTTGTAACCGGTAAAGTGCCATATAGTGGAGGCCAGCATGGAAGAAACCTGGTGGATTGGGCGTGGCAGCATTATAAGGAAGGGAAATGCCTCACTAATGCTTTGGATGAAGAAATCACAGAAACAAGTTATGTGGAAGAGATGACCACTGTCTTTAAATTAGGCCTTGTTTGCACAAGTAGGGTGCCCTCCAATAGGCCTTCCATGAAAGAGATTTTGCAAGTTCTTCGTGAGTGTTGTTATCCTTCAGGTAATGGCCGTAGGAGAGTGGAAATTGGATTTGATATTGCTCTTCTTCATGGTGATACCACTTACATTTCTAGTTATAAAGATAGTTCCAAGGCTATGACTGAAAATGAAGAAAGTTGCTTATATATTGTGTAACTACCACGTGTCTAATAGTTCAGTATTCCACAACAAAAAATAGTCATCAGAAAATATTGGAATTGGACTATGTAATAATGTCTTCAAGTGGTAGCATAAATCTTGTTGCCAAAAAATTTTATGAAGTGTAACATACAGGTAGTAATTTGCAGAAGTGGTCAATGGAATTTAAATTTTGGAAATCTGTCTTGGGTACTCTACTTCGTAAGCTTGGTGACTTAACTATAACCAATTGGTCATATTTCTTATCTCTGGTATCATGTTATTAAAATCGCGAGTTAAATCGTAAAATTATATGAGTTTACAAGTCTCAAACAAGTTAAATGACACTAAAATTGCAAAAGTAATAAACTCGATACAGTCGGAATAAACTCGTAAAATTGGAGTCAACTTGGTAAAATCGGAGTAAACTCAAACTTCTTAAGTGATATTTTTCTATATTGACTCTAATTTTGAGTGTTTTGAATATAATTTGTTTTTATGTCTAAAAAAATTTTGACATTTTAAGTGTTTCAACTTTAATTTTTACTTATTTGGAGTTTGAGTGGTCTTACTCAACTCAAAGAGGATAGTCTCTGTTAAAAGATAGACTTGAATAGGGTTGTTAACAAAAACAAGAAAAAAATACTTACACATGGCCAATGTAAACAATTTTACACTGATATTGAATCACAACCCTTTATATAAGTTTGTTTAAATGAAGGATTGTAATTAAATCTCAGTGTAAAACTCTTTTACACTGTCAGTGCATAAGTATTAAACTCAAAAAAATAATTTATTTTCTAGTTTTTACCTTTCTAAGAACTTTGATCCAACTTTTTTTATCTCTCTATTATCTATTTTTTCACATCATTTAAGGCCAAAGCTTTATTAAAAGTGAGAAGTGCATTGAAGGAAAATAGTGCATGTTTGATTTTTAGGAAGTAAAATACCATTTTGGCCTCTTAAAGATTGAAGTGGTAGTAATTGGGTCCTTGAAAAATATTTTAAAAACATTCAGGTCCCTAAATTTTTCTATCATTTGCATGTGATGTCCTTCTGTTACTAACAACATTAGTTAGTGCACAATCAGTAGTTAAGTATTATGTTAACATTCTCACTCTCTCACAAATGGCAATCCAAGTAATTTTTCACGTCACAAGGATAACCGAGTCAGTTTCTAGCAGAGAGTTAGAGCCCAAAGATGCTTTCACGCAATCTTTTCTTTAGTTAAAAATGATTGTTTATTACAACATTTCATAAAGCAATGTTAAGCTTGCATAACACTTCCTTTTCTTGAAGAAGTCACGTTGCTTTGAAGTGATGAATGGGCTTAATCACTAGTTTCAATTAAAGGGAAATGGTGTAAGATGGTATATAACAGGGGTTAAAGGGACAATCTATGAAGCCTTTTGTGGTTTAGGGGTTATTATTGAAAACCCTAATTTAAATTTGCAGGTATGGTTTGGGGGTTCTTCTCATATGAATGATTCGAATGGAAGATGGCAACCAAGATGTGTTAGCACAATGCCTCAAGTGAAGGGTTTAATGAATCTCAAAGTGAATCTGCTTGTGCATGGAAATCACTAAACCTAGACCATCCTTTTTGTTGTTGTCGAAGTAGAGCTACTATAAGACTTCTTGAATTGCAAGAAATATTGGGAATTGTTTTGTACTTGTCCTTTACCAAGGGTATCATTTGCATTATGATTTCTTGACTCAGTGAATTATGGTTTTTGTTGCAGGATAATCCTAATAATTGACACTTTTTTGTTTGAGCAAGTCCTATGAATGAGGAGTGCTAGGGATGTTTCACAAGTTGAATAAGTTGATACATATACAGTGTAGAAGCAAAATCTTTTGTTTAGGATGGATAGTATAGTCATGGAGTTTAAGATGTCAAAATTGTTATATTTGTCATGTTTGCAACTATAATTATTTTAATTATAGGAATGTTTTTTAGTTTCAAGGCGTAGCCATTGAATATAATTAGTTGCACTTTCAAATGAATGTAATAATTTATATTTTGAAATAAACATGGTTTAATTATTCTATTGTTATGTGATGTACACTTGCATATGTGATATTTAGATGGTAATAATTCATACATTAATAATGATTTAGTATAATAAGGACAATTTTAATGTTTAGAAATTGTAGTGAATCATATATTAATAACAACCCATGAGTAAAATTGTCAAATTCAAAAGATGGTGTGCAAATCACATTAACATCCTAATTGATTTTCATAACATGTCACAAAAAGGAAGGTACAATCCAGCTTGCCACCATACAAAAAACAAATCAAGTACAAGTTAAACACCAAAATATTGTTCAAAATAACTAAAAAACTACATTAATTGTTAAGGTTTTACATCAACATATGTATCTCCTAAATCAACTAAGCTTCATAACAAGAGTTGGAATAAACATCATTAAAGGCGGCAATATGTTCATTTCATCATTATTAGTTGTTTCTGAACTTTTCGTAGTTTGGCTAACATTAATTTCTGCTATAATAGTTTGACTAACATTCATTTCATCACTCTTCTACAAATGTTGAGTTCATAAGTTAAAATCATAATAAGAGAGATGAAGGGGTGATAACTGTTTTACCTATATTTACATAGGTAAAATATAACAATTATTCTAATTTCTTCTTATTTAAGACCTTATTTTTCCCATATTTCACTTAAAATTATATTTAGTTAAGAAATTAATCTTAGATTTACTTTTATGGAAAAGGTGTCTTTTGTTCTAAAGAGAGGTTACACATCCTGTTGACTTAGAGCATGCTCTAGAACCACTTTTTTCGTTCCTTCTCCATCTTTACCTCCATTTTTGTACCTCCATCCATTGGTTTCCACCCCATGGGTTTGATGTAACTAAATTCGAATTCTTGTGTATATTTTGTTTTTTTAATCAAAATTTATTATTCATTATTCGTTTTCTCTTTTACTATGTTTTTATAATATATTATATTAATATACTTAGATAGTATAATTTATTATTCATTATTCTTATAATATATTATATTAATATACTTAGATAGTATAATTTTATTTCTAAATTTTTCAATAAATAAGTAATTTATTTAATAAAGTTTCTTATAAAAAATATTTAATTTTAAAAAGAAAATTTTAAATATTTGCGTACCCATGAATATCCGCGAGTATTTCTTTAGCATGTACCACATGGGTTTTCTAGCATTTGGCAGGTTTTGTAGCGGGTCGACCACCGTCCCGGTATGTTGATATTCCTATTTGGACCACCCGTCACTAGTTGTATGGGCACAAAACCTTTCAACAAATATTCATGTTTCATAAGAGGAAGCAAAGATGACATGCCTTTAGGCATTAACCTTATGAAACCTTAATAAATGAAGGATTAGTTACAAATTCTTATGATTGATATAAACTAAGACACAGTATACTTTCCTCAGTTTAAAATGTGTCAAGAATAAATGACACAAAATAATTAATCAGGGATAATAGCTTAAACCACTAAAGAATTTGAATGAAATGCTTATTGTAGCCTTCTGCTGCTCAGAATGCATACCGGTAGATGGCATCTGCTACACCATCTTCGTCATTGCTTAAACCAATTACATTAGCCACAGCTTTAGTCTTCTCTGATCCATTACAAAGTGCGATGCCAAGAGAAGCCAGCTCAATCATCTCCACATCATTTTCCCCATCACCAATAGCCATTATCTGTGTTCAAGAAAATTAGGGCAAATAAAAAGGAAATGATACTCTAATAAATTGTAATATTGACCCCTCAAATCATTAGTATACTATAAACGTGTTCAGTACCCTCAACTCAGGATGATTAATAAAATTCAAAAGATATGTGTCACACGATGCTCATGCAATTATGAAAGCTTTCATGAAAAACTTGGCTAGAAGGCAACCGTTTACATTTAAACAGCAAATTAAGATCAGAAAAAATGTCATGTAATGTCATTCAACGGCCATATTATTTTAACGCATTACCACCCCTTCCATATATGTTAGCAAATAATGTTACTGTAAGAGCCTAGGAGAGAGAGACAATGCAATGAAGTTAACTAATAATACCTCATTTGCAGTAATTCCCAAATGATCCAGCAGCACCTTCACTCCATTCCCTTTCGATGTTCCCAAGGGTACAATTTCCAGCATGTCAGGTACAGCTTGAACAACATTGGCACGACCTTTTGTTGCATCTGACCAGTATGGCCGCAATGTATCGGCTACCCTCTCAGCAGTGTCTAAGAAAATCATTTTCTGTAAATCAAATGTAAGCATCAGCAATATCTACATCTGAGTGAACAAGCAGCCACAACAACCAAGCTATTTCTTATTATAAATGATGCCATAATATTCTATTGTAAATCGGGTCTGAAGACAAACTATTGATCTTAGTCCTTAAGGATTTTGCAAGGCGTTTTCCTAGTCTCTCTATGCCTCTAGTGATTGGACTATCCTCCATTTGATCTACTCTCCTTACTAAGACTTCAGCAAGTTTTCTCTACACGTCCCCAAAACTATTGACTTTTTCCATCTGTTCCACCATACCAAAGATATTCCTTTCCTGCCCCCTACCAAAGATACATATTATCAAAAGAAAAATAACAAAAACATGGGAGGGCCAAACCAAACCCATGTCATAGGTCAGCAAACCTATAATGAGGCAGCCCTACAAAATCACTGGTAAAAAATAAAAACAAAAAATGGGGTTATCATCCCACCAAATTGTTTGTCAACTACTTACTGCAAGATTTGCCAAAGAATTCACACAAATGAGGTTAATTGTATCTGTTGATGACATAGTCATTACAAGGAATGATGCTGCTAAAATTTCCAAATTAAAGAACACTTAGTCATGTTTTGACCAAGGACATTGGCAATATAAAATACTTCCATGGTATTGATGTAGGTCAATCAAAGGAAGTTCATCACTATGCACAGGAGTAGTTTCTGGCTTTTTGGTTTCTGCCTATCTGTTCTCACTCAAGAAAAACACACCATTTTACTTATGAGTTTTTATAATAAGAAAAACTCTTTTAAGTAAAACGCAATGTTTCAACGCCAACGAAATGGTCATTTTGTACCTTCATCCAATCGCCTTGATCGAGTTCAACTAGGAACTCCACAAAAATAGCTACAACTGCTGCAATGCCTAGGTATGTGCAATGCCTAGTCAACGACAACGAAATGGTCATTTTGTACCTTCATCCAATCGCCTTGATCGAGTTCAACTAGGAACTCCACAAAAATAGCTACAACTGCTGCAATGCCTAGGTGTGTGCGATAGTGGAGCAGTTGCCAGCTGCTCCACACTTGCGAGACTCTATCGGGTTCAAGAGGATTTGGGTTGACCCAAGTTCAATTCTTTTGTTGAAAAAAGCCCAATAATCCACCATGACCGTTGTAATGCGCCACAACATAGTGTCCATGGCAGCCACCATACGGAAAATGGTGGAAATCTGCCACAAAACTGAAAACACCCATAACGGATTGCAGCAGCTGGCACCATGCCATCATAGCATTACCATAACCACGATTTGATAATATTGGTTGATTCATGATTGTCTCATCCCCTGGATCAAAATACAAAATTAAGGCCAAACTGAGGTGAAATTTCCTCAAATTCAAGGAGATATCAGAAATTGGTTGGAAAACTCATTCATCACATGATCACTAGACCTCGCATCTCATTTGTAGTTGGAGTAGTTAGTCAATTCATGAAGATCCTCATATTGATCATTAGAATGCAGTTGTTCATATCCTCGGATACATTAAGAAGACTCCTAGACAAGGGCTATTGTATGAAGATAAAGGGAACACACAGATTGTTGGGTGTTGTGACACTGATTGGGTTGGCTCTTCAATTGATAAGACAGTCTACACAATTGGTTAGTGCATCTTTCTGGGTGGAAACATTGTCTCATGGAAAAATAACAAACAAAAAGTGGTTGCAAGATGTAGTGCAAAAGTCGAGTACTGAGGCATGGCTACTTCAAGAGTTGAAGTTCTTTGACATTCAGCCAATGACACTGTTTTGTGACAATCAAACAGTTATTCATATTGTCTCTAATCCTATGTTTCATGAGTACCAAACATATAGAAATTGATTGTGACTTTGTCAGAAGCTATTGTGCAAAGAGAAATTTACTAGTTCAAAGAATCAACTTGCAAACATCCTGACCAAGTCCATGAGAGGTCCTCGTACTGAGTTCATATGTTCCAACCTTGGAACATTGAATTTATATGCTCGAGCTTGAGGGAGTGTTAGATTAATATGTATTTTGTATGGTTATTTGCCTTGTATAAGATTGTTTAGTTGTTTTTATTTTTTGCTGTATTAGACTGTTACAGGGGTGCTTTCAGCAACTCCCCCCTTTAGTAATCTGCATTGACTTCACATATTTTAATGTATATTTGAAGCTGAGAGAAACCTCTCAAGCTATTTTACTCAAAAATAGAAGTTGTAAACTATTGAACCTACTCTGTTTGGGACTTAGTCATGCTTAAGGTTTTGACTCCTCCCTAAGAGTGTATTCTGTGGGGATTGAGTCTAGGTCTTCCATCACAAATTCAGCATGTGTTGTCAACTGAGTTACACTCATTAAGTACCCACTTATTTATTTTGATTTGGTCATATTAATAATCGATAATCGATGTGAATCTCCAGCACCCGCCTCACACACAAGGCTACCTGCCACAACTAAGACGGGCTAGGGTGACAGCAATCAAGGCAGCTTTGAAGTTCCAAACAACATCAGTGTTCTATATATAGAAGATTTTCCTCTACTGCAGTAGTGCAGTAGCCTAACTAAAATTATCATTATGCTAGTCTGTCATATTTTGCCAAAGTCTGAAGTGTCAAGCAAATAATAATAAAAGATTTATTTTAGTTAACCTCACAAGCATATCTATATGAGGACAAGGTGCATTCTGTTGAAGATTTGACCGTCTTGATATCTTGCTTAGTTACCTTGTTTTATATCTTACTTAGTTACCCTTTTTAAATTATATTTGATTCTACATTTATTTGTAATTTATGGAACCCTTATTCCTCAAGCATTCACAAATCACCAAGTATCTCTTCTAACTTGGTATCAGAGGGGCACCACCCCCTTGTGGGCCTTCACAAATAAAATAAAAAACCCTAAAACAGTGTGTCAAGGGTACCCTTCGTGGTTGTCCCGACGGTCACCTTCGTTCAAGGTCGAACCACCGGCATCTGAAGCGGAAGATGTCGATCTACTCACCACTCGGAAGCACCGCCAAAACAACCTCCTCACACGCTGTCACGCGCATAGTCTCACTAGCGCGTGAAGCCCACATGCCACCCTCTAGGCCTCCGTTTAGACATGATTTGTATTGCGTGACTCGGTGTCTCCTCGTTCCGTTCCAAGGGTCATTTGACTCTTTCGAAGTCGTTTAAGGCACATAATCCTCTCCACTTCCCTTCGCACATTGTTCACATGCGCCCAATGGCCTCCTTCTCCGTTGCCAGTGTTGTCTCCTTTGTTGTCTCGGGTAGCCTCTCTATTACATTAACTGACCAAGAAGAATTATATTTAGTGGGCAATAAGATCTGGTTCATGGAGCAGGGTCTGATTTATGACTTCAAAAGACATCTGACACGATTCCCAATGCAGATCGTGCCCAATGGAAGAAGGTTGATGCCCAACTTGTTGCTCTCCAATGCCAATCAATAGACTCTTCAATTCTATAACTACAAGACTTGTTACACCATTTGGCATAAAGCCTGTGATCTTTACTCCAATAATGTTCAACACCTATATGATGTCATTCACAACCTCACTACCTTAACTATGATAGACCTTGATCTTCCTTTCTATTGTGGTAGAGCACAATCTATCATTCATGAAATAAAAACTCTCATGACCTTTGATGACCTTGTGACGATGTCTGAAAAATTGGATCATATGTGCATGGTGTATATTCTCCATGGTCTCCATAAAGACTTTGAATCAATTCACAATCAAATTCTCACCAATTCTACTATTCCTACTTCTGAGGAAGTCTTGGCTTATCTCCTTCGAGTCCCTTACGAGGAATCTTTCCCAACCATTAGTTCCAATTCTTCAGCTTTTGTTGCAGGTCGTGACAATCGCGGATGTGGTTGAGGTGCTAATAGAGACACAGGGGTGGTCGTAGTGGTAGAGGTCCTAGCTCACAATGTTCCTATTGTCATCGCTTGTTGAATACTCGAGATAAATGTTACCATCTAATTGGCTTTCCTGAGAAGTCTGTTGCAGGCGCCTCATCTCAGAATCCACCCCAGATCCAATTGAAAGCAACACCCCCACAACACTTTATCAGATGACAATTATCAATGTTTTCTCAAATACAAGGCATATCTCCAATCACCTGCTACAATTGCTCAGTCTAGTAATTCTATAGTTTGTCTCTCACAATCATCACCTGTTGGGTCTTGGATTTTGGATTCTAGTGCTTCCAATCTGTCAAAAACCGTGATTTGTGCAGCAGTAATTGACGTGACGTAATTTTAGGATGTCTTTATATTTAATGTACTGTATTCATGCAACAGTTGTGTGTTGTTTTTATTAGGATCATTTATGTTTAATTAATCCCGTAATTATAGGGATCTGTTTTTAGGATTAGCAGTCTGCATTTCCTAAAATATGTAGCTGACTCATGTATATTTATAGAGGTTAATAACCTCATAATAATAAGATAAGAAACTATCCTATTTCTTCTAAATTTCAGATGGTATCAGAGCACCCGATCCCTGGGAGTCTCTGACCGTGCCGTCAAACCTAAACCGCAGCCTTCATTGTTGCGCGACCTATAACCTAAAATCGCAGCCTTCATTGTTGCGCTACCTTTAAGTCTTGGTGCTAGCCTTCATTGCAGCAGAATTCTCTACCTTAATCTCACCTTGTTATGGCTCAAGTCGTGAACCTGGAAACTGGGGACAGCCCTCAAACCATTGGAGAAATACAGAATATTCATCCAACTTATCGGTTAAATGGGAAGAACTATCTCAAATGGTCTCAAATCATTAGGACCATCTTGAAAGGAAAAGGGAAGATCAGTCACTTGACTGGTAATGCACCTAATGAAACTGATCCTAAATTCAAATCATGGGATGAAGAAAACTCTATGATTATGGCGTGGCTGTGGAATTCGATGATTCCAGAAATCAGTGATACCTGTATGTTTCTGAAATCAACAAAGGAAATTTGGGAGGCAATTGAACAAACTTATTCTAAGGCGAAGGATGCTGCTCAAATCTATGATGTAAAAGTGAAAACCGTGGCTGCCAAACAGGGAAATAAATCAGTCACGGAATATGCCAATCAACTCAAGTCTCTAGGATGGAATTGGATCACTATCGAGTTATAAAAGCAAAGTGCTCAGAGGACTCAGCAATTCTAAAGGAGTATATTGAACAAGATAGGGTCTATGATTTTTTGGTAGGCCTAAACCCTGTATATGACCAAGTCCGAGTCCAAATCCTGGGAAAAGAAAAAGTTCCAGGGCTTAATGAAGTGGTGGCCATTATCCGGAGTGAAGAAAGCAGGAGAGGGCTGATGCTGGAAAACCCAACCATCGAAAGCTCTGCAATGATAGCCAAAGGAGGAACAATTATGATTGCTAACCAGAGAAAAAACTGGGTTCCCAGTATGGAGAAAAAACATTAGGAGGTTTGGTGTACTTATTGTAACAAGCCGCGCCACACAAAGGAAAAATGTTGGAAATTACACAGAAAACCCCCAAGCCGAGAATGGGGGCTGAAAGATGGAAAGACCTCAAGCAGAGAATGGGGATCGAAAGGAGAAAACTCAAGCCGAGAATGGGGGCCAAAAACCCCAAGCCGAGAATGGGGGCTGACAGGAGGCTTACACAAAAAAGGAGGGCAAGGACAAGCATACATTGCTAATGGGCAAAGTGAAGAATCTGTACAGTTGAATCATGAAAAAATAGAACGGGTAAGATCAATTCTTAGTAAATTGGAGAAGCCCACAAGTACAGGTACGTGCTCATTGATATATTCTGGAAAGTTTCCATTTTTGTTTGGGCTCAATGTTTCAGATACACCATTTACACATTACTGGATATTAGACTCTAGAGCCACTGACCATATAACCCCCTTACCCAAATACTTCTCCACATATTCCCCATGTTCTAGCAACAAGAAAATTTTCACCGCAGATGGAACCCTTATAACTGCAACTGGACAAGGAGAGGTCCAAATAAGCCCATCCATGACTTTAAAAAATGTCCTTCATGTCCCTAAACTATCTACCAACCTGATTTCTATACAAAAACTCACCAAAGATCTTTCATGTAATGTTGTCTTTTACAGCAATGCTTGTATATTGCAGGACAAGAACTCGGGGAGGACGATTGGACATGCTAGAGAATGGAATGGCCTATACTACATGGAGAATCCTAATCTGCCTACCAAGAGTCTTATATCTACATCCACCATGACCAATAAAGAGAAAGTTCAACTTTACCATTACTGGCTAGGACATCCGTCATTCCGAGTCATAAAAGTGTTGTTTCCTTCCCTGTTTAAAAATTTAAATGTAGAGAGTCTCCATTGTGAGGTGTGTGAGTTTGCGAAACACAAGCGTGTACCTTTTCCCATTAGCAATAAGATGAGTTCTCTCCCGTTTTCTCTTGTTCACACTGATGTATGGGGTCCTGCTTATGTTCCTAATATCTCAGGTGCTAAATGGTTTTTAACATTCATTGATGATTGCACCCGGGTGATTTGGGTGTTTTTATTAAAACAAAAATCTGAAGTCAGCTCCGTTTTTATCCAATTTGTCTCAATGATTAAAAATCAATTTGGGGTTAGTATCAAAAGAATTACGTCTGACAATGCTAAGGACTACTTTAATCTTGTACTAAACTCCTTTTGCCAACGGGAAGGGATAATCCATGAGTCCTCATGTGTGAACACACCTCAACAGAATGGAATTGCAGAAAAGAAAAATGGGCACCTATTAGATCAAACTAGAGCTCTACTTTTTCAAAACCATGTTCCTAAGAGATTTTGGGGGGAAGCTCTTCTTACTGCCACCTACCTAATTAATAGGTTACCCACTAAAATTTTAAACTCAAAAAGTCCCATGAAAGTTCTATCCTCATTCTACCCACACTTAGACCCTACAAATAAACTCCAACCTAGGATTTTTGGGTGTGTATCCTTTGTGCATGTTCATAGTAATGAAAGGGGAAAGTTGGATCCTAGGGCTATTAAGTGTGTCTTCTTAGGGTACTCTACCACACAAAAGGGGTACAAATGTTTTCAACCCCTCTCAAAAAGATTCTGTGTCAAGAGATGTCACCTTCAATGAACAAGAAAGTTACTTTAAACAGCCTCATCTTCAGGGGGAGACAGTAAGAGAGGAAGATGAGACTCTCATGTTCCCAAATATGATGTTCGGACCTGAAATTGTACCTGAAACTGAAGGAAGTATTGAGCATTCTGCACCTGAACCACCTGAACCAGTGAGACCTCCTACATCTGCACCTGAACCAACGAAACAGCCTGCACCTACACCTGATGCCGGAGGAAAGTTTGGGAAAAACCTGGTATATTCAAGGAGAGAAAAGGCCATTCCAGGATCCAGCAATGTCCAAGAATCCAACCCACCGTCACTGCATGAGGTAACACCTTCAAATCCTATAAATTTAAGTGATTCTAATGAACTCTTGTCTGAAAATATAAAAGCACAGGTGGACCAAAATATGGACTTGCCCATTGCCCTTAGAAAGGGAACTAGAACATGCACCCAACAACCACGTTACCCATTGTCAAATTTTTTATCCTTTGAAAAATTCTCTCCTACCCATAAAACTTTTCTCACTAACCTCAACTCCACACACACATTCCTCTGTATCTGAAGCATTGACTGACAGGAAATGGAAACATGCCATGGATGTGGAAATGGAGGCGTTACACAAAAATAGAACATGGGAACTTGTCATCTTACCTCCTGGAAAAAAACCAGTTGGATGTAAGTGGATGTATACAATAAAGTATAGGGCCGATGGGACAATCGAACGTCACAAAGCAAGGTTGGTGGCTAAAGGCTTCACTCAAACCTATGGAGTTAATTACTTGGAAACATTTGCCCCGGTTGCTAAGATGAACACAGTCAGAGTAATATTGTCATTAGCAGCTAATAATGATTGGGATCTGCAACAATTTGATGTGAAGAATGCCTTTTTGCATGGAGATCTTGAAGAAGAAATATACATGGAATTGCCACCTGGTTACAACGGACATGTTGCTGCTGGAACTGTTTGCAAACTAAGAAAGACTCTATATGGGCTGAAACAATCCCCAAGAGCATGGTTTGGAAGATTTACCAAGGTCATGACAGGTTTGGGCTACAAACAGTGCCAAGGAGATCACACATTATTTATCAAACATTCAGTTTCAGGGGGAATAACACTTTTATTAGTGTATGTAGATGATATTATAGTAAGTGGGGACGACAAGCAGGAACAACAAGTGTTAAGTGAATGTCTTGCCACTGAATTTGAGATCAAGACGCTAGGGAGACTTAAATATTTTTTGGGAATTGAAGTGGCTCATTCCAAGAAAGGGATCTTTATATCTCAACAAAAGTATATTACTAACTTGCTTAAAGAAACAGGGAAGACGGGCTGCAGACCAGCAAACACTCCAGTTGATCCAAATATAAAATTGGGAAGTATGGAGGAGGATATTGCTGTGGACAAGGAGATGTATCAAAGACTTGTGGGCAGGCTTATCTACTTATCTCATACTAGGCAAGACATTGCTTTTGCTGTAAGTCTAGTTAGTCAATTTATGCACCAACCAAAGAAAGTTCATCTACAAGCTGCCCTTAGAATTGTTCAGTACTTAAAAGGAACCCCCGGAAGAGGAATTTTGTTCAAACGAAACAAGAGTGTAAGTTTGAAGCATATACAGATGCGGATTATGCAGGATCAGTTGTAGATAGAAGATCAACCACGGGATACTGTACCTTCCTTGGTGGAAACTTAGTCACTTGGAAGAGTAAAAAACAAAGTGTAGTGGCTAGATCAAGTGCTAAAGCGGAATTTCGGGCAATGGCTCACGGAATATGTGAACTTCTATGGCTGAAGATTATATTGGATGACTTGAAGATAAAGTGGGACGAACCTATGAGATTATACTGTGACAATAAATCAGCAATTAGCATAGTCCACAACCCGGTGCAACATGATAGAACTAAACATATTGAAGTTGATAGACACTTTATCAAGGAAAAACTTGACAGTGGCATGATTTGCACACCATATGTGTCTACTCAGAACCAACTTGCAGACATCCTCACCAAGGGACTGAACTGCAGTAACTTTGAAGGAATTATATCCAAGCTGGGAATGGAAAACACCTATTCACCAGCTTGAGGGGGAGTGTCAAAAACCGTGATTTGTGCAGCAGTAATTGACATGACGTAATTTTTAGGATGCCTTTATATTTGATGTGCTGTATTCATGCAACAGTTGTGTGTTGTTTTTATTAGGACCATTTATGTTTAATTAATCTCGTAATTATAGGGATCTGTTTTTAGGATTAGCAGTCTGCATTTCCTAAAATATATAGCTGACTCATGTATATTTATAGAGGTTAATAACCTCATAATAATAAGATAAGAAACTATCCTATTTCTTCTAAATTTCAGACAATCACATAGCTAGTAATCCCTTCCTTGTTTTCAATTTATTCATGCCAACATCAACAAACCACATTACCCTAGCTGATGGGTCTAAAACCCTAATCACAGTCATCGGCCAAGCCAACTCCACCCCATCTTTATCCTTAAAAATTGTTCTTTTTGCACCCAAATCTCCTTTTAACCTTGTCTCCATTAGCCAACTTACTTTCTTAATTGTTCTGTAACCTTTTTCCCTAATTCTTTTTATGTACAGGACCGAAGCACTGGACGAACATTTGACACAGGCTATGAAGCACATGGTCTCTACTACTTTCACTCACCCACACCCACTGCTTGCACCACTTTAGAGTCTCCACTTTTGCTTCATCGTCGTTTAGGACATCCTAGTTTGAATAAATTGAAGGTCACGGTTCCCCATCTTTCTAAGATGACATCTTTAGAGTGTGAATCTTGTCAACTTGGCAAAACATGATCGAGTCGCCTTTCTTGGATGCACTCTTTGTCACACCGATACCCCTTTTGCACTCATCCACTCTGACGTTTAGGGTCCTATTCGTGTACCTTTTGTTTTATGTTTTACGTATTATGTTATATTTATTGATGATGTTTCTAGGAATACTTGGATTTTTTTATTAAAAGAACGATTTGAATTGTTTTCTATTTTCCAAAATTTTTGTGATAAAATTTATACTCAGTTTAGTCATACTAGTCATGTTTTATGGAGTGATAATGCACGAGAATATTTTTCTCAACCTTTTAAACAATTTATGTACTGACATGGTATGATCCACCCATCTTCTTGCCCGTACACACCACAACAAAATGAAATTGTTGAACGTAAGCATCGCCATATTGTTGATATTGCACGTACCATATTAGTTTATTCTAATGCATCTTTAAAATTTTGGAGAGATGTTATTACTACAAGATACCTTATTAATAGAATGTCATCCTCATCCCTTAATAACAAAGTCCCACATTCTATTTTATTTCCTGATGCATCATTGTTTTCCATTCCTCCTCGTATTTTTTGTTCTACTTGTTTTGTTCATGATCTTACTTCAGGTCTTGACAAGTTGTTAACACAGGTTATCACATGCATTTTTCTTGGGTACTCTAGGACACAAAAGGATTATCGATGTTACTCACCCCTTACCAATCACTTCTACATATCTGCTGATGTCACCTTCTTTGAAAGTACTTCCTTCTTTTTTCGGTCTACCTCACCTGAATATGTTTCCCAGGTATTCCCAATGCCTCTGTCATTCCTACAATTTTTGTTCCATTTGTCCTCTCTGTCCGTCTTCTTCTTACTTATCAGCGTCGACCACGCCCCCCACCAATCGAAGTAGCTCCTGTTACAGAGACCATTGCTTCATCTCCACCTCCACCTCCTCTGCCAGCTTCGTCCCAATCAGACTTACCCATTGTCATCTGCAACGGTAATCACTCTACTTATAATCCTTTTCCCATTTATAATTTCTTGAGTTATCATCATCTTTCCTTTTCCCATTATACCTTTGTGTCTTCCATTTCCACTATGTCTATTCCCAAAATCGTATAGGAAGCACTTTCTCATCCAGGATGGCGAGAAGCGATGATTGATGAGATGCAAGTCTTGGAGTCCAACCAGACTTGGGTTCTTGCTCCTCCTTCCCCTGGAAAGACTTTTGTTGGTTGCTGATGGGTCTTTACAATTAAGGTTGGTGCAGATGGACAAATTGACCAGTTAAAAACTCATCTCGTAGCAAAGGGTTACACAGATTTTTGGTCTTGACTATAGCTACACCTCTCCAGTTGCTAAGATGGCCTTTGTTTGTCTCCTCCTATCAATGGTTGTCATACATCATTGGTTCCTCTATCAGTTGGACATTAAGAATGTCTTCTTACATGGTGACTTGACAAAAGTCTATATGAAGCAACCACCTGGATTTATTGCTTATGGGGAGTCTACAGGTTTTGTTTGCAGGTTACATAAAGCGTTGTATGGCCTCAAACAGAGTCCGAGAGCATGGTTTGGACGCTTCAGTTTTGTTTTACAGAATTTTGGCACGACATGCAGTGAGTCTGATCATGTTGTCTTTTACAAAATTTCTTCCTTCACTAATCAGTGCATTTACCTTGTGATGTATGTAGATGAAAAAAAAATGTAGATGATATTGTTATTACAAGAGATGACTATAGAGGTATCTAGGATCTTAAAAATAATTTTTTTCTGAATTTTCAAACCAAAGGTATGGGACGACTAAAATATTTTCTGGGTATTGAAATTGCTCACTCAAAAGCTGGTGTTTCCATTTCCTGAAGGAAGTATGCTCTTGATATCTGGCAGATGCTAGAATGTTAGATTGCAAGCCCATCAATACTCATATGGATCCAAATACCAAACTTTTGCTTGATGAGGGGGAACTCCTCTCAAATCCAGGTAGATACCCAAGACTGGTTGGGAGGTTGAATTATCTAACCATGACTAGACCAAAGATATCTTTTGCAATCAGCGCTCTTAGTCAATTCAGCAACTCTCCCACACACAAGTCATTGGGAGCCTGTGACTCGAATTCTGAGATACATAAAAGGGGCTCCTTGCAAAGGGTTAGCTTATGAGGACAGAGGTAATACTAATATTTTTGCATATTTAGATGCAAATTATCTGGAGATGAAAGTGATCGTCGGTCAACTTCAGGGTATTGCATCCTGATTAGAGGGAATCTTATCTCTTCGAAGAGCAAAAAGCAAAGCATTGTGTCTAAGTCTAATGCAAAAACGGAATACCAGGCTATCACCTTTACTACATGTGAGTTGATTTGGCTAAAGCAAATCCTTAATGAGCTCAAGTTTTGAAAAGTTGAATCCATGAAACTCATTTGTGCCAATGAAACTGCCTTATATATAGCATCCAATCCGGTTTTCCATAAACAGACTAAACATATTGAAATTGATTGCCATTTCATACGGTAGAAAATTGTTTCTGGAGAAATGACCACTACCTTTGTTGAGTCCAAAAATCAATTAGTGGATATCTTCCCCAAGTCTCTTAGCAAATCAAGAATATCCTACATTTGTTCCAAGTTGGATGCTTATCATCTATACGCTCCAGCTTGAGCGAGAGTGTGGAAGATTTGATTATGTCTTTTATATCTTGCTTAGTTACCTTGTTTTATATCTTGCTTAATTACCTCTTTACATTATATTTGATTCTACATTTATTTGTAATTTATTTATAATCATTATAAATAAAGAGCTTAGGAACCCTTATTCCTCAAGCATCCAAAATCACCACATATCTCTTCTAACTGAGTCAAACACACACTCATGCAATATTTAATTGACAAAAAAAAAAAAAAAAAAACTATACGGGCACCCAGTGTTATCAAATTGCGGCCATGGCAGCGCCATGGCGGAATAGCGTGGCGGATTTTCCACAAAACGCCACAGTATAGCGGTTGCGTTGCGGCATCCGGATTGCGGGTCATGGCGGCCGCCATGGCCATCGCGTGCATGGCGACAACGCGGGCCATGGCGGAATATATGTTTTTTCAAAACAAAAAAGCCTTTCGGGTCTCGGACCCGACCCGACCCGGAAGAGGTTTTGCCTCTTTAAACCCTAATTCACCTTATTCACACCTGAGAGAGCCTGAGAGAGACGAGACTGGCGGAGAGCGACCGACGAACACCAACGGCGAGTGACGCAACAGCGACGCGACGAGCAAGAAACAGCGACGCGATGCGACGAGGGACACCAACGGTCGGCAATGCAACAGGCACTGGACGGTGACACGACTGAGACCGGCGACTGCGACAGCGACCAGGACCAGCGAAGGCGACGGCGACAACGACGGCGAGAGACTGAGATCGGGCGAGCGACTGAGGTTGGGTGTTTTTCAGTTCTCTACTTCTCTTATTCTCTCTTTATTTCTCACAACACTGGTTTTTTTTTATTTTTTAAACTTTTTTATTTGTTTTAAATAATTTTTACACTATGTAAAAATTATTAATTGTGTTATTTGTGGAGAAGTTGCTCTGTTTTATTGATGAGTAACTCTATCTTTGTTAATTTTTTTTTAGTATTAGTACACTACAGCCTTTGAGCAAGTTTTGCAATGGCTGAAACACCAACAACAACTCCAACTCCAACAGATTCAAGGGTTAGCTCTAGAACAGACCCCGGTTGGAAATATTGTCACCAACTAAATGAAGCTGACACAAACACAGTTGTTTGTAATTTTTGTGGAAAAGTTTGAAGGGGGGAATAACAAGAGCGAGGGAACATATCATGGGGAAGAAAGGGAACGTGGCAGCTTGTAAAAAAAGCCCACAACATGTAAAGGATGAACTTTGGAGACTTTCAACTAATAAAAAGTCTATAGCAACTTCAGTTGATTTGCCTATCAACATTAGAGAAATGGACTTTGCTCCCATTGTTTGTTTTAAGTTTCATGACTTTGGTTAATTTGAATTTTAGATCATGTTTTAATTTGAATTTTAGATCATGTTTTCAGTTGAAGAATATTAGGTACTTTTAACATTGTCCTGATTTAGTTATATATGAGACTATGAGTGTTGTTTTCATTGTTTTTTTTAATTATATTTCATGTTTTACATTCTCTTTTTGTAATTTTTAATTTATATTTAGTATTTTGTTAATGTTTATAACTTTATATACAAAAATATTACTATTTTTTAGTCCGCCATTTCCCGCAACATCATCCGCTATCGCCATATGGCATTTTTTTGACAAACCGCCATAGACTGCCATCCGCCATAGATAACATTGCGGGCACCTTATAAGGGGGAAAAATATTCTTCTAAGGTTAAAAAATGTCCAACTACAAATTATAAGTCATTCCTCCTTTGCTGGCATAGAAAACATTCAGTGTGCAGTGAATGCCTATTATGAATTGTTAAGAATGCTATCATTCAGCATGCATGCATACAATAATCAAAACCTGAAACTAGGGATCAAGGATTTTTCCTAGTGAATACCTGTACATCAGCAGAAGCCAATAGATGTTCAACAGAAGGCATGACCTCAGCCTGAAAAGTATTTTGGGGTAAGACACAGTAAATGGAAAAATAGAATGCAAGGAAGCATATAGAATTCCAGATACTAGGTACCTTTGGCTCATGATATATTGTATGCAGTGAATTAACAAGAGGATCATGAAATAGGGTTAAGCAGCGACCTTCACAAAATGCAATAAGTGGAACCTCACGCTCCAAAGAGTAAATGCATGCCTGCATGTTGAAGAAACACATTTTTTTCTTTCATACAAAGACAAGAAGAATAAACTCCTGAATAAGTAATCAAGAATTTAGATTTCAAAGTCAGAACCCTCAATCATTTTGTTATGTAGAAAACTGGCATAAGAAAGTAATCCACAGATTCCTGCAAGTGAGCTGGATGACAAATGTTTTCTTTTTCTCATTTGAGTAAAAGGTAACAACTTGAAAATTTTATAGACGGGTGAAACTTAAGCTGGCACCAAGAGTTACACAAGCAGGAAATGTTACCTCTCTACAGACTTTTGGATCTAAGTTGCTCCTAAAGATTTCCCGACCTTGCCTACCATAAACAAGCAATCCCTGGAATCATGTGGTGGAATATAAGGGACAGGAAAATAAAAGCAGCTCAAAACAAAGAAAATATGAAAGAGGAAAAGTTTAAAAAAAAAAGAGTCAAACACTTCATGGTGCTGATTATTCAATTAAATAATGCAATGCTAAATGCATCCATTTATTATTTTAATCAAACTAGAGGGTGGTCCTTGGTGCAGCTATAATGTTGTGCCTTGGTGACCCATCACTCGTGGGTTTGAATCTGAAAACATCTCTTTTGCATATGCAAGGGTAACATTCATAGTTTCATATATCTAGAAGCCTTCTGGCAACAAGGAACCTAGTTTACTAATTTTATCAAATTTAGCTGCATACTTTTTTAATTTCTATTGCACTATGAAATCCACTAGTGATATAGTTTAGGTGAACAAAACTTAAGCTTCCATCAAAGAAGCATTATATTATATTATACTAATTATAGTTAAATATCCATGCATAGGTCAACCATAGTAGTTAATAGCAGATAAGGGTCTCCAAAAATACTATAGTGGGATAGCAGTAGCGAGATGATTGCTATTTTGATCCCTATGTCGATTTATATTACTAGATGCCTATAATATATGTGCTAAAAAATAAAGAACTTCTTGAAATGAAATATATAATATAACATATAATATATATTAACATTGTTTGAGGGAAATGATAAAACATATATCTCTATTGTTTGCATATACAAAACAACAAACATAACATGTATCCTTTTGTTTACATATGCAAAACAATAAACATATCATGTAGCCATGGAAAAGGGGAGAAGAAAGTTGGACAGAAGAAGGAAAAAAAGGTGCAGGGCTAGGTTGCCCAAACTCTCAGGTGGCACCAGAAGTTCCCAGGAGGGTCCTCAGAAAAATCCACCACAGGAAGGAGAAGGATGAAGCTTTTGTGAATGGCACAATGCAGGAGGAGTAACATCCAAGTTTTAGGGCAAAAAAAGCTTTTCCCTTTCTAGCCTTCATTTACAAAACAACTGAAAGTCCAAAACTCACCGTATTATTTACAATTAAAAAATTAAAGAAAAACAAATTAAAAAATGACACTTATTGGGGCATCTGTGTTGCCCCCAAACAAAGAAACCTAGTTGCGTCCCCAAGGCACCACAAGAATGGCTGCAAAAGGCGGCACAAAGGCCACTACCCCCAAGTGCAATGAGAGACAACACCTTCTGGAGTAGCAGATGGCCACTCCACTCAGCACCACCACCACGATAACGACACTATTCTTCTGGCAGTTTGATCTACCAAAAGGACCCATACATACATTACGTCTTACTCTGGTTGCTCTAATGACCACCATGTACTACAATTAAATAGTTAGTGTTGAAGATTTGATTCTGTTTTATATTTAAAATTTAAAATATATCTAGCTCTGTTACTATTTTTTACATGGTACTGAATTTTTATTCCCGGTGATTAAGGGATTCTCTATTTATTGTCATGTATTTCTGATTACTACAAAGAAAGAGCTGAGGAGTCTTTCTTCCTCAAGAACTCAGAATTATCCACAGTCTATTATTTAACTTGGAGGTAAAAGAAGCAGTCTTTAGTTGCTCAGTCCAGGGTGAGGCTGAATATAGAAGTCCTGCCACCACTGCTGCTTAAATACTTTAGATTCAGTCCTCACTTCAGGAACTCAAGGTTAATTGTATTAAACCTACCATTTAGTATGACAAGCAAAGCACTATGGCTGAGTCACAATCATGTTTTGCACTTTTACACAGAACACAGAATTAGACTTCCTTTTGCTCCGACAAAAGGTCCTCAATCACTCGTTAGTGGTCTCATATTCCTGCCACTGATCAGATTTCCGACATGAGACATCCTCATCAAACCTCTTTCCAAGACCCATTTTTGTTATCTGTGAGACAAACTCAGTCATTAACTTTTATTGATAAACCTGTAGTTGTGGTGGAAGTTTTAGAGTATCTTATATAGTTTAGTACATGATAATGCTGAATGCTCTTGTCCTTGTAGGTGATCTCATTCAGTATAACTGTCACATTTAGTTGTTAAGACTTAGATTTAGTTATATATCTCTCGGTACTGACTCAGCACTAGATCTTTAGCTTGCTGAGCTCTCAGATTAACTATAAACATGTATTCATTGAACAGTTCCATAATAATAAATTCTTTCTTTATCCTTTATGTTCTCTGAAATATCAGAATCTGAGTATGCAAAATTGTTATACACAAAAAATGTATGAATAAGAGGAGGGATTATAATAATCAATAATGCTTTCAGCTGCATATATGGGCAGCCTTGGTAAATTAAGAAGCATCATGAGCATTAAAAGGGTACAGAAAAATTACCTGTAAGAAAACCCCAGGAGAAAATTCTGAAACAATGCCATCTTTTCCAGCTAAATCTACCATCTTAAAAATGTCTATTACAGCTGGACGAGCCTATTCCCCAAATTTCAAAACCAATGATCAAAACATATTTTCAACCATATGAATGTCTATGGTTATATTAGAAAATAAAATATACAGATATACATAGCAGTGGCAGAAACCAAGGATTGATATGTATTACCAAATATAGAATATATAATCTATATGAACATGACAGCCTGACAAGTAAGGGATATACTAATCTTACTTTTCCGGTAGCTATCACAATTTTCACACCCCTTGATGATGCCTCCCTCAAAGCATTGACAGTTGCAGAAGAAAGTTGACTTTTGCTGTTCAGCAATGTTCCTTTATACAATACAGGAGTCTATTAAAATCCATACAAAAGATGAAAGAATATCAATATATCATATAGAGTGCATTTCGCTGCAATCTTACCATCCATATCACAGAAGATATAGCTGAACTTTGGTTTGTAAAATCTAAGACTGCCTTCTTTCTTCCTGTCTTTTGACAATTCAGCTATAAGATTATTTCCCCATATACACTTCATGCAAATTACAATTACTTGAATTAGAGGGAAACATATAAAACCAATCAATTATACAAGTTGAGAATTGCTGAGGCATACTAGTAAAACATACAATTACCATCCAAACTGTCTTGGTGAAAATTTGAATTTGTTTCAGCATCACAGGCACTCTTTATTAGCCCTTTTCCTTTCCAATCAAGACTTTTTAAAAGGATTTCTTCCTCTCTTTCCATTTCTACTTCAGCCTCTTCACTTATTTCATGGTCAAATCCCAAAAGATGTAACAAGCCATGAACCTGCAAACAGAGTAATTGATATTCTCAAGTTCATCTTTCTTTCAGTTCACATAATGTAGACATATTATTAGAAGATAAAATTCCAACATGCTCATTGTATTATCTTTTAGAACTACACACCCACGCTGATAAGTAAATGAAACTTCAGCATCAGCTCACTTACCATAATCTAACATAACAAACTTCAGTACCAGAAAGAAAATAATCAGAATATCATGAAACCAACCATGAGGATTCGGATCTCATCAAGAAGAGTGTGCCCTCTTTCCTCTGCTTGTCTTGCTGCTGTCTCGACAGAAATAACAATATCACCCAACATAAGCTGTAAACAATGGAATTCATCATGTAAGTTAGCATCCAAACATTTAAGATTTATAGGGAATACAAGATGCCAACAGCTGGAACTAACAACATGCAGTTGAGAACTAACTACTAAAGTTAAGAACTACTATGAACAATATACAATATACTCCAATACTGCACAACTTATAATCAGCTAGATAATACAATTCTTACAATAGGAAGATTGAGCCCAGGCACATGTTGTGACATTGAGAGAACATCTGTGGCATGATCTTCATCTCTCCATTCCTTATTAAGTTTTCGAATAAACTCATCGTTGCAAAGAAGTACTGATAACTCAACACTATCAAAGCCACCAACATCACTTATAGCAGTGTCCCGTGTTTTATACCGTGAATCTTTCAAACCATCAAACGCCAATTTCATTGCCATTGGTACATTAAGTCGAAGCAACTCGGCAATGCTCTGTACCATGTAAAAAGAGAGACCAAAAAAAATGACTAATGCAGAACTCCAATACAAATATCTTTTTTTTCACATGAATGCAACTCACTCAAGCATTTGTTGATTCACAAGATTTCTTTTATATTTAAGTGAATAATCAGCTAATTAAGTGCATAACTCACTCGCAATTTTTTCAATTAGTCAAAGTAACCAATCACTATTTCATATTTCAAACTTGATATTAGTTATCCCAATTAAGTACTAACTCATTCTCCCTTTGTTACTCTCATTAATCTCTCAGAGACCTAAAAGCTGAAAACCGTGCAGCATCTCAAAGTTTCCCATTCAAAGTCCAAAGGAACCAATAAAAACAGAAGCGCAAATTATGCTGAAATTTTGTCAAATTTCCCGTAATCTCACACTTTTTTTACAGGGATGTGTAGTACTCTTTATCGCATTCCTTCCTTCTAACATACATTGGTTGAAATTATTAGAAAACTGTAATATCAGAGGGATAAACATTAAATGACATGTAATACCCATCAAAATTTATATTTTTCAGTAAGTTTTAATTTTATTTGGTAGAGTGTACTCAAAATTCAAAGGAGTAGTGTTTTTTGAGTTTGTTTTTTTTTTTATTTGTATTTTTGTCTTCAATAACTGTTTCTAGAGAAGCTTTCCAAATGATTGGGTAACATCTTAGGATATCAATCTAATTTGCTCAAAAGAGAATCAGAAATCATAAAATTTGGGAGAGCAGTACCAAAATTTCAGGATCATCAGGCAAATCTTCCTCTACGCAAATCTCCACGCAGAGTTGCAACTCCCTCTCTTTCTTTTTGGGCGCTCTTCTCCTGGTTTTCCGGTACTCCCTCTGTTCGGAGCGTACTCCAACCACGCGCCGCGCCCCTTCACTGAGGCACCGCGCGAGTGCGTGAAAGGTGCGACCGAAAAGGGAAGATTTGGAAGGCAGGGACATGTGGCGGGCGGTGATGTCCGGTGGGAGGTGGAAATGAGAGGGGTGAGTCGCGCACGTGACGGCACGCGCCATGGCGTGGAGTGGCGGAGGGTGGCGGAGAAGGTGGGAGAAACGGGGAAGCATGTAGGAACAGAGTTCCCACGAAATGGCTGTGGTTGTTTCTTCCTCTTTCTTGGGAATGGTTTGGGTTTGAGCCTTTGGGCGAGGTTGAGCGATACGACCTCGTGATCAGGCAGAGACAATAGTGTAATAGTGTTTTTGGGCCTTTGATTCAATGTGTAGAAGCTTAAATGCATCTCATGGACTTTTGACACACCATATCTTTAAAAAAACTAGTTAAAGAAGCTTCTCACAACTTTTAACACACCATATCTTGAACAAAACAAGTTAAAGAAGCTTCTCACAACTTCGGGTGAAATTAATTAATTAATTTAAAAAATTTAAATTAATTAATTAATTTAAAAATTATATAATAAATAAGAATACCATTAGTTATTACTTAATAGGTAGTATTTAAAAAATTATAACATATTTAAATAATACATATTTAAATAATATAATTAATTATATATTTAAATTATAAATTATTATAATTATATATTTAAATTATAAATTATTATAATTATATATTTAAATTATAAATTATTATAATTACATATTTAAATTATAAATTTTTCTAATTATATATTTAAATTATAAATTATTATAATTATAAATTTAAATATATTTTGTATAATTAAAAATATAAAGTATTATATATTTAATTATAAATTATTATAATTATAAATTTAAATATATTTTGTATAATTAAAAATATAAAGTATTATATATTTAAATTATAAATTATTATAATTATAAATTTAAATATATTTTGTATAATTAAACTAGTACTATTCCATCGGATCCATCAGAACTCCGCAGTTAGGTGTGCTTGGGCAAGAGTAGTATTAGGATCGGTGACCTCGTCGGAA
Organism: Psophocarpus tetragonolobus; assembly: GCA_037954015.1. Lineage (NCBI taxonomy): Eukaryota > Viridiplantae > Streptophyta > Magnoliopsida > Fabales > Fabaceae > Psophocarpus > Psophocarpus tetragonolobus. The sequence continues at coordinate 26,489,400 of CM075695.1, read as the reverse complement.
GTCCTCGTGTTGGACATCTTTTTTTCTTTTTTTTTTCCACCAACGAAGGAATTGAAATCCAGCACTTATTTTCAATCACAACTGACACGATATTGATATTTTACCTGATTATTGTTCGTCACAAATTAATTTCACGATAAGATATATCTCTGTGAAGTGGAACGGAACGGAAGGAGTAAATCGAGCGTGAACGTAGTTGGAATCGAGAATTAACTTGCTACGTTCGTCTATTCTGGGCCCCGGAACTCCTTCGGCAAAGAATGAGACGCTCGCGCACATAGAGACATATAGCCATTGACTGCTCAAGACATGATAGGTGTGATCATACCAGCACTAATGCAACGGATCCCATCAAAACTTCGCAATCAAGCGTGCTTGGGCGAGAGTAGTACTAGGATGCGTGACCTCCTGGGAAGTCCTCGTGTTGCAGCTTTTTTTTTTCTTTTTTTCCTCAACCGAAGTGATATTTTGCGACGAGGACGAGTGAATTGAAATCCAGCACTTACTTTCAATCACAACCGACCCGATATTGATCTTTTACCCGATTATTCTTCGTCACAAATTAATTCCATGATAAGACATATCTCTGTGAAGCGGAACGAGTAAATCGAGCATCAACGTAGTCGGAATTGAGGATTAACTTGCTACGTTCGTCTGTTGTGGGCCCCGGGACTCGTTCGGCAACGAAGGTACGCTCGCGCACATGGAGACATATAGCCATTGGCTGCGCAAGAAATGATAGGTGCGATTATACCAGCATTAATACATTGGATCCCACCAAAACTCGCTAATTAAGCGTGCTTGGGCGAGAGTAGTACTAGGATGGGTGACCTCCTGGGAAGTCCTCGTATTGCATCTCTTTTTTTTCTTTTTTTTCCTCAACCAAAGAGATATTTTGCGACAAGGACGAGGGAATTGAAATCCAACACTTACTTTCAATCACAACCGACCCAATATTGATATTTTACCTGATTCTTCTTCGTCACAAATTAATTCCATGATAAGATATATCTCTGTGAAGCGAAACAAGTAAATCCAGCGTCAACATAGTTGGAATCGAGGATTAACATGCTACGTTCGTTTGTTGTGGGCCCCAGGACTCGTTCAGCAAAGAACGGTACCCTCGCGCGCACGGAGACATATAGCCATTGACTGTGCAGGACATGACAGGTGTGATCATACTAGCACCAATGCACCGGATCCCATCAGAACTTCGCAGTCAAGCATGCTTGGGCGAAAGTAGTACTAGGATGGGTGACCTCTTGGGAAGTACTCGTGTTGCACCACTTTTTTTCTTTTTTTCCTCAACTGAAGTGATATTTTGCGACAAGGACGAGAGAATTGAAATCCAGCACTTACTTTCAATCACAACCGACCCGATATTGATGTTTTACATGATTATTTTTCGTCACAAATTAATTCCACGATAAGATATATCTCTGTGAAGCAGAGTGAGTAAATCGAGCGTCAACATAGTCGCAATTGAGGAATAACTTGCTACGTTCGTCTTCTGTGGGCCCTGGGACTCGTTCAGCAAAGAACGTTACGCTAGCACACACAGAGACATATAGCCATTGACTGCACAAGACATGACACGTGCGATAATACCAACACTAATGCACCGGATCCCATCAGAACAACGCAGTTAAGCGTGCTTGGGCGAGAGTAGTACTAGGATGGGTGACCTCCTGGGAAGTCCTCGTGTTGCACCTCTTTTTTTTCACTTTTTTCCTCAACCGAAGCGGTATTTTGCGACGAGGACGAGGGAATTGAAATCCAGCACCAGCACTTACTTTCAATCACAACCGACCCGATATTGATCTTTTACCTGACTGTTCTTCGTCACAAATTAATTCCACGATAAGATATATCTCTGTAGAGCGGATCGAGCATCAACGTAGTCGGAATCGAGGATTAACTTGCTACGTTCGTCTGCTGTGGGCCCCGGGACTCGTTCGGGAAAAAACGGTACGCTCGCGCGCACGGACACATATAGCCACTGACTGCGCAGGACATTGCAGGTGCGATCATACCAGCACTAATGCACCGGATCCCATCAGAACTCCGCAGTTAAGCGTGCTTGGGCGAGAGTAGTACTAGGATGGGTGACCTCCTGGGAAGTCCTCGTGTTGCACCTCTTTTTTTTTCACTTTTTTCCTCTACCGAAGCGGTATTTTGCGACGAGGACGAGGGAACTGAAATCCAGCACCAGCACTTACTTTCAATCACAACCGACCCGATATTGATCTTTTACCTGACTATTCTTCGTCACAAATTAATTCCACGATAAGATATATCTCTGTGAAGCGGATCGAGCGTCAACGTAGTCGGAATCGAGGATTAACTTGCTACGTTCGTCTGCTGTGGGCCCCGGGACTCGTTCGGGAAAGGAGGGTATGCTCGCGCGCAGGGACACGTATAGCCACTGACTGCGCAGGACATTGCAGGTGCGATCATACCAGCACTAATGCACCGGATCCCATCAGAACTTCACAGTTAAGCGTGCTTGGGCGAGAGTAGTACTAGGATGCGTGACCTCCTGGGAAGTCCTCGTGTTGCACCTGTTTTTTTTCACTTTTTTCCTCAACCGAAGCGGTATTTTGCGACGAGGACGAGGGAACTGAAATCCAGCACCAGCACTTACTTTCAATCACAACCGACCCGATATTGATCTTTTACCTGACTATTCTTCGTCACAAATTAATTCCACGATAAGATATATCTCTGTGGAGCGGATCGAGCATCAACGTAGTCGGAATCGAGGATTAACTTGCTACGTTCGTCTGCTGTGGGCCCCGGGACTCGTTCGGGAAAAAACGGTACGCTCGCGTGCACGGACACATATAGCCACTGACTGTGCAGGACATTGCAGGTGCGATCATATCAGCACTAATGCACCGGATCCCATCAGAACTCTGTAGCTAAGCGTGCTTGGGCGAGAGTAGTACTAGGATGGGTGACCTCCTGGGAAGTCCTCGTGTTGCACCTTTTTTTTCACTTTTTTCCTCAACCGAAGCGGTATTTTGCGACGAGGACGAGGGAACTGAAATCCAGCACCAGCACTTACTTTCAATCACAACCGACCCGATATTGATCTTTTACCTGACTATTCTTCGTCACAAATTAATTCCACGATAAGATATATCTCTGTGAAGCGGATCGAGCGTCAACGTAGTTGGAATCGAGGATTAACTTGCTACGTTCGTCTGCTGTGGGCCCCGGGACTCGTTCGGGAAAGGAGGGTATGCTCGCGCGCACGGACACGTGTAGCCACTGACTGCGCAGGACATTGCAGGTGCGATCATACCAGCGCTAATGCACCGGATCCCATCAGAACTTCACAGTTAAGCGTGCTTGGGCGAGATTAGTACTAGGATGGGTGACCTCCTGGGAAGTCCTCGTGTTGCTCCTCTTTTTTTTCACTTTTTTCCTCAACCGAAGCGATATTTTGCGACAAGGACGAGGGAACTGAAATCCAGCACCAACACTTACTTTCAATCACAACCGACTCGCGCGCACGGACACATATAGCCACTGACTGCGCAGGACATTGCAGGTGCGATCATACCAGCACTAATGCACCGGATCCCATCAGAACTCCGTAGTCAAGCGTGCTTGGGCGAGAGTAGTACTAGGATGGGTGACCTCCTGGGAAGTCCTCGTGTTGCACATCTTTTTTTTCACTTTTTTCCTCAACCGAAGCGGTATTTTGCGACGAGGACGAGGGAACTGAAATCCAGCACCAGCACTTACTTTCAATCACAACCGACCCGATATTGATCTTTTACCTGACTATTCTTCGTCACAAATTAATTCCACGATAAGATATATCTCTGTGGAGCGGATCGAGCATCAACGTAGTCGGAATCGAGGATTAACTTGCTACGTTCGTCTGCTGTGGGCCCCGGGACTCGTTCGGGAAAGGAGGGTATGCTCGCGCGCAGGGACACGTATAGCCACTGACTGCGCAGGACATTGCAGGTGCGATCATACCAGCACTAATGCACCGGATCCCATCAGAACTCCGCAGTTAAGCGTGCTTGGGCGAGAGTAGTACTAGGATGGGTGACCTCCTGGGAAGTCCTCGTGTTGCACCTCTTTTTTTTTCACTTTTTTCCTCTACCGAAGCGGTATTTTGCGACGAGGACGAGGGAACTGAAATCCAGCACCAGCACTTACTTTCAATCACAACCGACCCGATATTGATCTTTTACCTGACTATTCTTCGTCACAAATTAATTCCACGATAAGATATATCTCTGTGGAGCGGATCGAGCATCAACGTAGTCGGAATCGAGGATTAACTTGCTACGTTCGTCTGCTGTGGGCCCCGGGACTCGTTCGGGAAAGGAGGGTATGCTCGCGCGCACGGACACGTATAGCCACTGACTGCGCAGGACATTGCAGGTACGATCATACCAGCGCTAATGCACCGGATCCCATCAGAACTTCACAGTTAAGCGTGCTTGGGCGAGAGTAGTACTAGGATGGATGACCTCCTGGGAAGTCCTCGTGTTGCTCCTCTTTTTTTTCACTTTTTTCCTCAACCGAAGCGATATTTTGCGACAAGGACGAGGGAACTGAAATCCAGCACCAACACTTACTTTCAATCACAACCGACTCGCGTGCACGGACACATATAGCCACTGACTGCGCAGGACATTGCAGGTGCGATCATACCAGCACTAATGCACCGGATCCCATCAGAACTCCGCAGTTAAGCGTGCTTGGGCGAGAGTAGTACTAGGATGGGTGACCTCCTGGGAAGTCCTCGTGTTGCACCTCTTTTTTTTCACTTTTTTCCTCAACCGAAGCGGTATTTTGCGACGAGGACGAGCGAATTGAAATCCAGCACCAGCACTTACTTTCAATCACAACCGACCCGATATTGATCTTTTACCTGACTATTCTTCGTCACAAATTAATTCCACGGTAAGATATATCTCTGTGAAGCGGATCGAGCATCAACGTAGTCGGAATCGAGGATTAACTTGCTACGTTCGTCTGCTGTGGGCCCCGGGACTCGTTCGGGAAGGAACGGTACGCTCGCGCGCAGGGACACATATAGCCACTGACTGCGCAGGACATTGCAGGTGCGATCATACCAGCACTAATGCACCGGATCCCATCAGAACTCCGCAGTTAAGCGTGCTTGGGTGAGAGTAGTACTAGGATGGGTGACCTCCTGGGAAGTCCTCGTGTTGCACCTCTTTTTTTTCACTTTTTTCCTCAACCGAAGCGGTGTTTTGCGACGAGGACGAGGGAACTGAAATCCAGCACCAGCACTTACTTTCAATCACAACCGACCCGATATTGATCTTTTACCTGACTATTCTATGTCACAAATTAATTCCACGATAAGATATATCTCTGTTAAGCGAATCGAGCATCAACGTAGTCAGAATCGAGGATTAACTTGCTACGTTCGTCTGCTATGGGCCCCGGGACTCGTTCGGGAAAAAACGGTACGCTCGCGCGCACGGACACATATAGCCACTGACTGCGCAGGACATTGCAGGTGCGATCAGACCAGCACTAATGCACCGGATCCCATCAGAACTCCGCAGTCAAGCGTGCTTGAGCGAGAGTAGTACTAGGATGGGTGACCTCCTGGGAAGTCCTCGTGTTGCACCTCTTTTTTTTCACTTTTTTCCTCTACCGAAGCGGTATTTTGCGACGAGGACGAGGGAACTGAAATCCAGCACCAGCACTTACTTTCAATCACAACCGACCCGATATTGATCTTTTACCTGACTATTCTTCGTCACAAATTAATTCCACGATAAGATATATCTCTGTGAAGCGGATCGAGCGTCAACGTAGTCGGAATCGAGGATTAACTTGCTACGTTCGTCTGCTGTGGGCCCCGGGACTCGTTCGGGAAAGGAGGGTATGCTCGCGCGCACGGACACGTATAGCCACTGACTGCGCAGGACATTGCAGGTGCGATCATACCAGCGCTAATGCACTGGATCCCATCAGAACTTCACAGTTAAGCGTGCTTGGGCGAGAGTAGTACTAGGATGGGTGACCTCCTGGGAAGTCCTCGTGTTGCTCCTATTTTTTTTCACTTTTTTCCTCAACCGAAGCGATATTTTGCGACAAGGACGAGGGAACTGAAATCCAGCACAAACACTTACTTTCAATCACAACCGACTCGCGCGCACGGACACATATAGCCACTGACTGCGCAGGACATTGCAGGCGCGATCATACCAGCACTAATGCACCGGATCCCATCAGAACTCCGCAGTTAAGCGTGCTTGGGCGAGAGTGGTACTAGGATGGGTGACCTCCTGGGAAGTCCTCGTGTTGCACCTCTTTTTTTTCACTTTTTTCCTCAATCGAAGCGGTATTTTGCGACGAGGACGAGGGAACTGAAATCCAGCACCAGCACTTACTTTCAATCACAACCGACCCGATATTGATCTTTTACCTGACTATTCTTCGTCACAAATTAATTCCACGGTAAGATATATCTCTGTGAAGCGGATCGAGCATCAATGTAGTCGGAATCGAGGATTAACTTGCTACGTTCGTCTGCTGTGGGCCCCGGGACTCGTTCGGGAAGGAACGGTACGCTCGCGCGCAGGGACACATATAGCCACTGACTGCGCAGGACATTGCAGGTGCGATCATACCAGCACTAATGCACTGGATCCCATGAGAACTCCGCAGTTAAGCGTGCTAGGGCGAGAGTAGTACTAGGATGGGTGACCTCCTGGGAAGTCCTCGTGTTGCACCTCTTTTTTTTCACTTTTTTCCTCTACCGAAGCGGTATTTTGCGACGAGGACGAGGGAACTGAAATCCAGCACCAGCACTTACTTTCAATCACAACCGACCCGATATTGATCTTTTACCTGACTATTCTTCGTCACAAATTAATTCCACGATAAGATATATCTCTGTGAAGCGGATCGAGCGTCAACGTAGTCGGAATCGAGGATTAACTTGCTACGTTCGTCTGCTGTGGGCCCCGGGACTCGTTCAGGAAAGGAGGGTATGCTCGCGCGCACGGACACGTATAGCCACTGACTGCGCAGGACATTGCAGGTGCGATCATACCAGCGCTAATGCACCGGATCCCATCAGAACTTCACAGTTAAGCGTGCTTGGGCGAGAGTAGTACTAGGATGGGTGACCTCCTGGGAAGTCCTCGTGTTGCTCCTCTTTTTTTTCACTTTTTTCCTCAAACGAAGCGATATTTTGCGACAAGGACTAGGGAACTGAAATCCAGCACCAACACTTACTTTCAATCACAACCGACTCGCGCGCACGGACACATATAGCCACTGACTGCGCAGGACATTGCAGGTGCGATCATACCAGCACTAATGCACCGGATCCCATCAGAACTCCGCAGTTAAGCGTGCTTGGGCGAGAGTAGTACTAGGATGGGTGACCTCCTGGGAAGTCCTCGTGTTGCTCCTCTTTTTTTTCACTTTTTTCCTCAACCGAAGCGGTATTTTGCAACGAGGACGAGGGAACTGAAATCCAGCACCAGCACTTACTTTCAATCACAACCGACCCGATATTGATCTTTTACCTGACTATTCTTCGTCACAAATTAATTCCACGATAAGATATATCTCTGTGAAGCGGATCGAGCGTCAACGTAGTCGGAATCGAGGATTAACTTGCTACGTTCGTCTGCTGTGGGCCCCGGGACTCGGTCGGGAAAAAACGGTACGCTCGCGCGCACGAACACGTATAGCCACTGACTGCGCAGGACATTGCAGGTGCGATCATACCAGCGCTAATGCACCGGATCCCATCAGAACTTCACAGTTAAGCGTGGTTGGGCGAGAGTAGTACTAGGATGGGTGACCTCCTGGGAAGTCCTTGTGTTGCTCCTCTTTTTTTTCACTTTTTTCCTCAACCGAAGCGATATTTTGCGACAAGGACGAGGGAACTGAAATCCAGCACCAACACTTACTTTCAATCACAACCGACTCGCGCGCACGGACACATATAGCCACTGACTACGCATGACATTGCAGGTGCGATCATACCAGCACTAATGCACCAGATCCCATCAGAACTCCGCAGTTAAGCGTGCTTGGGCGAGAGTAGTACTAGGATGGGTGACCTCCTGGGAAGTCCTCGTGTTGCTCCTCTTTTTTTTCACTTTTTTCCTCAACCGAAGCGGTATTTTGCAACGAGGACGAGGGAACTGAAATCCAGCACCAGCACTTACTTTCAATCACAACCGACCCGATATTGATCTTTTACCTGACTATTCTTCGTCACAAATTAATTCCACGATAAGATATATCTCTGTGAAGCGGATCGAGCGTCAACGTAGTCGGAATCGAGGATTAACTTGCTACGTTCGTCTGCTGTGGGCCCCGGGACTCGTTCGGGAAAAAACGGTACGCTCGCGCGCACGGACACGTATAGCCACTGACTGCGCAGGACATTGCAGGTGCGATCATACCAGCGCTAATGCACCGGATCCCATCAGAACTTCACAGTTAAGCGTGGTTGGGCGAGAGTAGTACTAGGATGGGTGACCTCCTGGGAAGTCCTCGTGTTGCTCCTCTTTTTTTTCACTTTTTTCCTCAACCGAAGCGATATTTTGCGACAAGGACGAGGGAACTGAAATCCAGCACCAACACTTACTTTCAATCACAACCGACTCGCGCGCACGGACACATATAGCCACTGACTACGCAGGACATTGCAGGTGCGATCATACCAGCACTAATGCACCAGATCCCATCAGAACTCCGCAGTTAAGCGTGCTTGGGCGAGAGTAGTACTAGGATGGGTGACCTCCTGGGAAGTCCTCGTGTTGCTCCTCTTTTTTTTCACTTTTTTCCTCAACCGAAGCGGTATTTTGCAACGAGGACGAGGGAACTGAAATCCAGCACCAGCACTTACTTTCAATCACAACCGACCCGATATTGATCTTTTACCTGACTATTCTTCGTCACAAATTAATTCCACGATAAGATATATCTCTGTGAAGCGGATCGAGCGTCAACGTAGTCGGAATCGAGGATTAACTTGCTACGTTCGTCTGCTGTGGGCCCCGGGACTCGTTCGGGAAAGGAGGGTATGCTCGCGCGCACGGACACGTATAGCCACTGACTGCGCAGGACATTGCAGGTGCGATCATACCAGCGCTAATGCACCGGATCCCATCAGAACTTCACAGTTAAGCGTGCTTGGGCGAGACTAGTACTAGGTTGGGTGACCTCCTGGGAAGTCCTCGTGTTGCTCCTCTTTTTTTTCACTTTTTTCCTCAACCGAAGCGATATTTTGCGACAAGGACGAGGGAACTGAAATCCAGCACCAACACTTACTTTCAATCACAACCGACTCGCGCGCACGGACACATATAGCCACTGACTGCGCAAGACATTGCAGGTGCGATCATACCAGCACTAATGCACCGGATCCCATCAGAATTCCGCAGTTAAGCGTGCTTGGGCGAGAGTAGTACTAGGATGGGTGACCTCCTGGGAAGTCCTCGTGTTGCTCCTCTTTTTTTTCACTTTTTTCCTCAACCGAAGCGGTATTTTGCAACGAGGACGAGGGAACTGAAATCCAGCACCAGCACTTACTTTCAATCACAACCGACCCGATATTGATATTTTACCTGACTATTCTTCGTCACAAATTAATTCCACGATAAGATATATCTCTGTGAAGCGGATCGAGCGTCAACGTAGTCGGAATCGAGGATTAACTTGCTACGTTCGTCTGCTGTGGGCCCCGGGACTCGTTCGGGAAAAAACGGTACGCTCGCGCGCACGGACACGTATAGCCACTGACTGCGCAGGACATTGCAGGTGCGATAATACCAGCGCTAATGCACCGGATCCCATCAGAACTTCACAGTTAAGCGTGCTTGGGCGAGAGTAGTACTAGGATGGGTGACCTCCTGGGAAGTCCTCGTGTTGCTCCTCTTTTTTTTCACTTTTTTCCTCTACCGAAGCGGTATTTTGCGACAAGGACGAGGGAACTGAAATCCAGCACCAGCACTTACTTTCAATCACAACCGACCCGATATTGATCTTTTACCTGACTATTCTTCGTCACAAATTAATTCCACGATAAGATATATCTCTGTGAAGCGGATCGAGCGTCAACGTAGTCGGAATCGAGGATTAACTTGCTACGTTCGTCTGCTGTGGGCCCCGGGACTCGTTCGGGAAAGGAGGGTATGCTCGCGTGCACGGACACGTATAGCCACTAACTGCGCAGGACATTGCAGGTGCGATCATACCAGCGCTAATGCACCGGATCCATCAGAACTTCACAGTTAAGCGTGCTTGGGCGAGAGTAGTACTAGGATGGGTGACCTCCTGGGAAGTCCTCGTGTTGCACCTCTTTTTTTTCACTTTTTTCCTCTACCGAAGCGGTATTTTGCGACGAGGACGAGGGAACTGAAATCCAGCACCAGCACTTACTTTCAATCACAACCGACCCGATATTGATCTTTTACCTGACTATTCTTCGTCACAAATTAATTCCACGATAAGATATATCTCTGTGAAGCGGATCGAGCGTCAACGTAGTCGGAATCGAGGATTAACTTGCTACGTTCGTCTGCTGTGGGCCCCGGGACTCGTTCGGGAAAGGAGGGTATGCTCGCGCGCACGGACACGTATAGCCACTAACTGCGCAGGACATTGCAAGTGCGATCATACCAGCGCTAATGCACCAGATCCGATCAGAACTTCACAGTTAAGCGTGCTTGGGCGAGAGTAGTACTAGGATGGGTGACCTCCTGGGAAGTCCTCGTGTTGCACCTCTTTTTTTTCACTTTTTTCCTCAACCGAAGCGGTATTTTGCGACGAGGACGAGCGAATTGAAATCCAGCACCAGCACTTACTTTCAATCACAACCGACCCGATATTGATCTTTTACCTGACTATTCTTCGTCACAAATTAATTCCACGGTAAGATATATCTCTGTGAAGCGGATCGAGCATCAACGTAGTCGGAATCGAGGATTAACTTGCTACGTTCGTCTGCTGTGGGCCCCGGGACTCGTTCGGGAAGGAACGGTACGCTCGCGCGCAGGGACACATATAGCCACTGACTGCGCAGGACATTGCAGGTGCGATCATACCAGCACTAATGCACCGGATCCCATCAGAACTCCGCAGTAAAGCGTGCTAGGGCGAGAGTAGTACTAGGATGGGTGACCTCCTGGGAAGTCCTAGTGTTGCACCTCTTTTTTTTCACTTTTTTCCTCAACCGAAGCGGTATTTTGCAACGAGGACGAGGGAACTGAAATCCAGCACCAACACTTACTTTCAATCACAACCGACCCGATATTGATCTTTTACCTGACTATTCTTCGTCACAAATTAATTCCACGATAAGATATATCTCTGTGAAGCGGATCGAGCATCAACGTAGTCGGAATCGAGGATTAACTTGCTACGTTCGTCTGCTGTGGGCCCCGGGACTCGTTCGGGAAGGAACGGTACGCTCGCGCGCAGGGACACATATAGCCACTGACTGCGCAGGACATTGCAGGTGCGATCATACCAGCACTAATGCACTGGATCCCATCAGAACTCCGCAGTTAAGCGTGCTTGGGCGAGAGTAGTACTAGGATGGGTGACCTCCTGCGAAGTCCTCGTGTTGCACCTCTTTTTTTTCACTTTTTTCCTCTACCGAAGCGGTATTTTGCGACGAGGACGAGGGAACTGCAATCCAGCACCAGCACTTACTTTCAATCACAACCGACCCGATATTGATCTTTTACCTGACTATTCTTCGTCACAAATTAATTCCACGATAAGATATATCTCTGTGAAGCGGATCGAGCGTCAACGTAGTCGGAATCGAGGATTAACTTGCTACGTTCGTCTGCTGTGGGCCCCGGGACTCGTTCGGGAAAGGAGGGTATGCTCGCGCGCACGGACACGTATAGCCACTGACTGCGCAGGACATTGCAGGTGCGATCATACCAGCGCTAATGCACCGGATCCCATCAGAACTTCACAGTTAAGCGTGCTTGGGCGAGAGTAGTACTAGGATGGGTGACCTCCTGGGAAGTCCTCGTGTTGCTCCTCTTTTTTTTCACTTTTTTCCTCTACCGAAGCGGTATTTTGCGACAAGGACGAGGGAACTGAAATCCAGCACCAGCACTTACTTTCAATCACAACCGACCCGATATTGATCTTTTACCTGACTATTCTTCGTCACAAATTAATTCCACGATAAGATATATCTCTGTGAAGCGGATCGAGCGTCAACGTAGTCGGAATCGAGGATTAACTTGCTACGTTCGTCTGCTGTGGGCCCCGGGACTCGTTCGGGAAAGGAGGGTATGCTCGCGTGCACGGACACGTATAGCCACTAACTGCGCAGGACATTGCAGGTGCGATCATACCAGCGCTAATGCACCGGATCCATCAGAACTTCACAGTTAAGCGTGCTTGGGCGAGAGTAGTACTAGGATGGGTGACCTCCTGGGAAGTCCTCGTGTTGCACCTCTTTTTTTTCACTTTTTTCCTCTACCGAAGCGGTATTTTGCGACGAGGACGAGGGAACTGAAATCCAGCACCAGCACTTACTTTCAATCACAACCGACCCGATATTGATCTTTTACCTGACTATTCTTCGTCACAAATTAATTCCACGATAAGATATATCTCTGTGAAGCGGATCGAGCGTCAACGTAGTCGGAATCGAGGATTAACTTGCTACGTTCGTCTGCTGTGGGCCCCGGGACTCGTTCGGGAAAGGAGGGTATGCTCGCGCGCACGGACACGTATAGCCACTAACTGCGCAGGACATTGCAAGTGCGATCATACCAGCGCTAATGCACCAGATCCGATCAGAACTTCACAGTTAAGCGTGCTTGGGCGAGAGTAGTACTAGGATGGGTGACCTCCTGGGAAGTCCTCGTGTTGCACCTCTTTTTTTTCACTTTTTTCCTCAACCGAAGCGGTATTTTGCGACGAGGACGAGCGAATTGAAATCCAGCACCAGCACTTACTTTCAATCACAACCGACCCGATATTGATCTTTTACCTGACTATTCTTCGTCACAAATTAATTCCACGGAAAGATATATCTCTGTGAAGCGGATCGAGCATCAACGTAGTCGGAATCGAGGATTAACTTGCTACGTTCGTCTGCTGTGGGCCCCGGGACTCGTTCGGGAAGGAACGGTACGCTCGCGCGCAGGGACACATATAGCCACTGACTGCGCAGGACATTGCAGGTGCGATCATACCAGCACTAATGCACCGGATCCCATCAGAACTCCGCAGTAAAGCGTGCTAGGGCGAGAGTAGTACTAGGATGGGTGACCTCCTGGGAAGTCCTAGTGTTGCACCTCTTTTTTTTCACTTTTTTCCTCAACCGAAGCGGTATTTTGCAACGAGGACGAGGGAACTGAAATCCAGCACCAACACTTACTTTCAATCACAACCGACCCGATATTGATCTTTTACCTGACTATTCTTCGTCACAAATTAATTCCACGATAAGATATATCTCTGTGAAGCGGATCGAGCATCAACGTAGTCGGAATCGAGGATTAACTTGCTACGTTCGTCTGCTGTGGGCCCCGGGACTCGTTCGGGAAGGAACGGTACGCTCGCGCGCAGGGACACATATAGCCACTGACTGCGCAGGACATTGCAGGTGCGATCATACCAGCACTAATGCACTGGATCCCATCAGAACTCCGCAGTTAAGCGTGCTTGGGCGAGAGTAGTACTAGGATGGGTGACCTCCTGCGAAGTCCTCGTGTTGCACCTCTTTTTTTTCACTTTTTTCCTCTACCGAAGCGGTATTTTGCGACGAGGACGAGGGAACTGCAATCCAGCACCAGCACTTACTTTCAATCACAACCGACCCGATATTGATCTTTTACCTGACTATTCTTCGTCACAAATTAATTCCACGATAAGATATATCTCTGTGAAGCGGATCGAGCGTCAACGTAGTCGGAATCGAGGATTAACTTGCTACGTTCGTCTGCTGTGGGCCCCGGGACTCGTTCGGGAAAGGAGGGTATGCTCGCGCGCACGGACACGTATAGCCACTGACTGCGCAGGACATTGCAGGTGCGATCATACCAGCGCTAATGCACCGGATCCCATCAGAACTTCACAGTTAAGCGTGCTTGGGCGAGAGTAGTACTAGGATGGGTGACCTCCTGGGAAGTCCTCGTGTTGCTCCTCTTTTTTTTCACTTTTTTCCTCAACCGAAGCGATATTTTGCGACAAGGACGAGGGAACTGAAATCCAGCACCAACACTTACTTTCAATCACAACCGACTCGCGCGCACGGACACATATAGCCACTGACTGCGCAAGACATTGCAGGTGCGATCATACCAGCACTAATGCACCGGATCCCATCAGAATTCCGCAGTTAAGCGTGCTTGGGCGAGAGTAGTACTAGGATGGGTGACCTCCTGGGAAGTCCTCGTGTTGCTCCTCTTTTTTTTCACTTTTTTCCTCAACCGAAGCGGTATTTTGCAACGAGGACGAGGGAACTGAAATCCAGCACCAGCACTTACTTTCAATCACAACCGACCCGATATTGATCTTTTACCTGACTATTCTTCGTCACAAATTAATTCCACGATAAGATATATCTCTGTGAAGCGGATCGAGCGTCAACGTAGTCGGAATCGAGGATTAACTTGCTACGTTCGTCTGCTGTGGGCCCCGGGACTCGTTCGGGAAAAAACGGTACGCTCGCGCGCACGGACACGTATAGCCACTGACTGCGCAGGACATTGCAGGTGCGATAATACCAGCGCTAATGCACCGGATCCCATCAGAACTTCACAGTTAAGCGTGCTTGGGCGAGAGTAGTACTAGGATGGGTGACCTCCTGGGAAGTCCTCGTGTTGCTCCTCTTTTTTTTCACTTTTTTCCTCTACCGAAGCGGTATTTTGCGACAAGGACGAGGGAACTGAAATCCAGCACCAACACTTACTTTCAATCACAACCGACCCGATATTGATCTTTTACCTGACTATTCTTCGTCACAAATTAATTCCACGATAAGATATATCTCTGTGAAGCGGATCGAGCGTCAACGTAGTCGGAATCGAGGATTAACTTGCTACGTTCGTCTGCTGTGGGCCCCGGGACTCGTTCGGGAAAGGAGGGTATGCTCGCGCGCACGGACACGTATAGCCACTAACTGCGCAGGACATTGCAGGTGCGATCATACCAGCGCTAATGCACCGGATCCATCAGAACTTCACAGTTAAGCGTGCTTGGGCGAGAGTAGTACTAGGATGGGTGACCTCCTGGGAAGTCCTCGTGTTGCACCTCTTTTTTTTCACTTTTTTCCTCTACCGAAGCGGTATTTTGCGACGAGGACGAGGGAACTGAAATCCAGCACCAGCACTTACTTTCAATCACAACCGACCCGATATTGATCTTTTACCTGACTATTCTTCGTCACAAATTAATTCCACGATAAGATATATCTCTGTGAAGCGGATCGAGCGTCAACGTAGTCGGAATCGAGGATTAACTTGCTACGTTCGTCTGCTGTGGGCCCCGGGACTCGTTCGGGAAAGGAGGGTATGCTCGCGCGCACGGACACGTATAGCCACTAACTGCGCAGGACATTGCAAGTGCGATCATACCAGCGCTAATGCACCGGATCCGATCAGAACTTCACAGTTAAGCGTGCTTGGGCGAGAGTAGTACTAGGATGGGTGACCTCCTGGGAAGTCCTCGTGTTGCACCTCTTTTTTTTCACTTTTTTCCTCAACCGAAGCGGTATTTTGCGACGAGGACGAGCGAATTGAAATCCAGCACCAGCACTTACTTTCAATCACAACCGACCCGATATTGATCTTTTACCTGACTATTCTTCGTCACAAATTAATTCCACGGTAAGATATATCTCTGTGAAGCGGATCGAGCATCAACGTAGTCGGAATCGAGGATTAACTTGCTACATTCGTCTGCTGTGGGCCCCGGGACTCGTTCGGGAAGGAACGGTACGCTCGCGCGCAGGGACACATATAGCCACTGACTGCGCAGGACATTGCAGGTGCGATCATACCAGCACTAATGCACCGGATCCCATCAGAACTCCGCAGTAAAGCGTGCTAGGGCGAGAGTAGTACTAGGATGGGTGACCTCCTGGGAAGTCCTAGTGTTGCACCTCTTTTTTTTCACTTTTTTCCTCAACCGAAGCGGTATTTTGCAACGAGGACGAGGGAACTGAAATCCAGCACCAACACTTACTTTCAATCACAACCGACCCGATATTGATCTTTTACCTGACTATTCTTCGTCACAAATTAATTCCACGATAAGATATATCTCTGTGAAGCGGATCGAGCATCAACGTAGTCGGAATCGAGGATTAACTTGCTACGTTCGTCTGCTGTGGGCCCCGGGACTCGTTCGGGAAGGAACGGTACGCTCGCGCGCAGGGACACATATAGCCACTGACTGCGCAGGACATTGCAGGTGCGATCATACCAGCACTAATGCACTGGATCCCATCAGAACTCCGCAGTTAAGCGTGCTTGGGCGAGAGTAGTACTGGGATGGGTGACCTCCTGCGAAGTCCTCGTGTTGCACCTCTTTTTTTTCACTTTTTTCCTCTACCGAAGCGGTATTTTGCGACGAGGACGAGGGAACTGCAATCCAGCACCAGCACTTACTTTCAATCACAACCGACCCGATATTGATCTTTTACCTGACTATTCTTCGTCACAAATTAATTCCACGATAAGATATATCTCTGTGAAGCGGATCGAGCGTCAACGTAGTCGGAATCGAGGATTAACTTGCTACGTTCGTCTGCTGTGGGCCCCGGGACTCGTTCGGGAAAGGAGGGTATGCTCGCGCGCACGGACACGTATAGCCACTGACTGCGCAGGACATTGCAGGTGCGATCATACCAGCGCTAATGCACCGGATCCCATCAGAACTTCACAGTTAAGCGTGCTTGGGCGAGAGTAGTACTAGGTTGGGTGACCTCCTGGGAAGTCCTCGTGTTGCTCCTCTTTTTTTTCACTTTTTTCCTCAACCGAAGCGATATTTTGCGACAAGGACGAGGGAACTGAAATCCAGCACCAACACTTACTTTCAATCACAACCGACTCGCGCGCACGGACACATATAGCCACTGACTGCGCAAGACATTGCAGGTGCGATCATACCAGCACTAATGCACCGGATCCCATTAGAATTCCGCAGTTAAGCGTGCTTGGGCGAGAGTAGTACTAGGATGGGTGACCTCCTGGGAAGTCCTCGTGTTGCTCCTCTTTTTTTTCACTTTTTTCCTCAACCGAAGCGGTATTTTGCAACGAGGACGAGGGAACTGAAATCCAGCACCAGCACTTACTTTCAATCACAACCGACCCGATATTGATCTTTTACCTGACTATTCTTCGTCACAAATTAATTCCACGATAAGATATATCTCTGTGAAGCGGATCGAGCGTCAACGTAGTCGGAATCGAGGATTAACTTGCTACGTTCGTCTGCTGTGGGCCCCGGGACTCGTTCGGGAAAAAACGGTACGCTCGCGCGCACGGACACGTATAGCCACTGACTGCGCAGGACATTGCAGGTGCGATAATACCAGCGCTAATGCACCGGATCCCATCAGAACTTCACAGTTAAGCATGCTTGGGCGAGAGTAGTACTAGGATGGGTGACCTCCTGGGAAGTCCTCGTGTTGCTCCTCTTTTTTTTCACTTTTTTCCTCTACCGAAGCGGTATTTTGCGACAAGGACGAGGGAACTGAAATCCAGCACCAGCACTTACTTTCAATCACAACCGACCCGATATTGATCTTTTACCTGACTATTCTTCGTCACAAATTAATTCCACGATAAGATATATCTCTGTGAAGCGGATCGAGCGTCAACGTAGTCGGAATCGAGGATTAACTTGCTACGTTCGTCTGCTGTGGGCCCCGGGACTCGTTCGGGAAAGGAGGGTATGCTCGCGCGCACGGACACGTATAGCCACTAACTGCGCAGGACATTGCAGGTGCGATCATACCAGCGCTAATGCACCGGATCCATCAGAACTTCACAGTTAAGCGTGCTTGGGCGAGAGTAGTACTAGGATGGGTGACCTCCTGGGAAGTCCTCGTGTTGCACCTCTTTTTTTTCACTTTTTTCCTCTACCGAAGCGGTATTTTGCGACGAGGACGAGGGAACTGAAATCCAGCACCAGCACTTACTTTCAGTCACAACCGACCCGATATTGATCTTTTACCTGACTATTCTTCGTCACAAATTAATTCCACGATAAGATATATCTCTGTGAAGCGGATCGAGCGTCAACGTAGTCGGAATCGAGGATTAACTTGCTACGTTCGTCTGCTGTGGGCCCCGGGACTCGTTCGGGAAAGGAGGGTATGCTCGCGCGGACGGACACGTATAGCCACTAACTGCGCAGGACATTGCAAGTGCGATCATACCAGCGCTAATGCACCGGATCCGATCAGAACTTCACAGTTAAGCGTGCTTGGGCGAGAGTAGTACTAGGATGGGTGACCTCCTGGGAAGTCCTCGTGTTGCACCTCTTTTTTTTCATTTTTTTCCTCAACCGAAGCGGTATTTTGCGACGAGGACGAGCGAATTGAAATCCAGCACCAGCACTTACTTTCAATCACAACCGACCCGATATTGATCTTTTACCTGACTATTCTTCGTCACAAATTAATTCCACGGTAAGATATATCTCTGTGAAGCGGATCGAGCATCAACGTAGTCGGAATCGAGGATTAACTTGCTACGTTCGTCTGCTGTGGGCCCCGGGACTCGTTCGGGAAAGGAGGGTATGCTCGTGCGCACGGACACGTATAGCCACTGACTGCGCAGGACATTGCAGGTGCGATCATACCAGCGCTAATGCACCGGATCCCATCAGAACTTCACAGCTAAGCGTGCTTGGGCGAGAGTAGTACTAGGATGGGTGACCTCCTGGGAAGTCCTCGTGTTGCTCCTCTTTTTTTTCACTTTTTTCCTCAACCGAAGCGATATTTTGCGACAAGGACGAGGGAACTGAAATCCAGCACCAACACTTACTTTCAATCACAACCGACTCGCGCGCACGAACACATATAGCTACTGACTGCGCAGGACATTGCAGGTGCGATCATACCAGCACTAATGCACTGGATCCCATCAGAACTCCGCAGTTAAGCGTGCTTGGGCGAGAGTAGTACTAGGATGGGTGACCTCCTGGGAAGTCCTCGTGTTGCACCTCTTTTTTTTCACTTTTTTCCTCAACCAAAGCGGTATTTTGCGACGAGGACGAGGGAATTGAAATCCAGCACCAGCACTTACTTTCAATCACAACCGACCCGATATTGATCTTTTACCTGACTATTCTTCGTCACAAATTAATTCCACGGTAAGATATATCTCTGTGAAGCGGATCGAGCATCAACGTAGTCGGAATCGAGGATTAACTTGCTACGTTCGTCTGCTGTGGGCCCCGGGACTCGTTCGGGAAGGAACGGTACGCTCGCGCACAGGGACACATATAGCCACTGACTGCGCAGGACATTGCAGGTGCGATCATACCAGCACTAATGCACCGGATCCCATCAGAACTCCGCAGTAAAGCGTGCTAGGGCGAGAGTAGTACTAGGATGGGTGACCTCCTGGGAAGTCCTAGTGTTGCACCTCTTTTTTTTCACTTTTTTCCTCAACCGAAGCGGTATTTTGCAACGAGGACGAGGGAACTGAAATCCAGCACCAACACTTACTTTCAATCACAACCGACCCGATATTGATCTTTTACCTGACTATTCTTCGTCACAAATTAATTCCACGATAAGATATATCTCTGTGAAGCGGATCGAGCATCAACGTAGTCGGAATCGAGGATTAACTTGCTACGTTCGTCTGCTGTGGGCCCCGGGACTCGTTCGGGAAGGAACGGTACGCTCGCGCGCAGGGACACATATAGCCACTGACTGCGCAGGACATTGCAGGTGCGATCATACCAGCACTAATGCACTGGATCCCATCAGAACTCCGCAGTTAAGCGTGCTTGGGCGAGAGTAGTACTAGGATGGGTGACCTCCTGGGAAGTCCTCGTGTTGCACCTCTTTTTTTTCACTTTTTTCCTCTACCGAAGCGGTATTTTGCGACGAGGACGAGGGAACTGCAATCCAGCATCAGCACTTACTTTCAATCACAACGACCCGATATTGATCTTTTACCTGACTATTCTTCGTCACAAATTAATTCCACGATAAGATATATCTCTGTGAAGCGGATCGAGCGTCAACATAGTCGGAATCGAGGATTAACTTGCTACGTTCGTCTGCTGTGGGCCCCGGGACTCGTTCGGGAAAGGAGGGTATGCTCGCGCGCACGGACACGTATAGCCACTGACTGCGCAGGACATTGCAGGTGCGATCATACCAGCACTAATGCATCGGATCCCATCAGAACTCCGCAGTGAAGCGTGCTTGGGCGAGAGTAGTACTAGGATGGGTGACCTCCTGGGAAGTCCTCGTGTTGCACCTCTTTTTTTTCACTTTTTTCCTCAACCGAAGCGGTATTTTGCGACGAGGACGAGCGAATTGAAATCCAGCACCAGCACTTACTTTCAATCACAACCGACCCGATATTGATCTTTTACCTGACTATTCTTCGTCACAAATTAATTCCACGGTAAGATATATCTCTGTGAAGCGGATCGAGCATCAACGTAGTCGGAATCGAGGATTAACTTGCTACGTTCGTCTGCTGTGGGCCCCGGGACTCGTTCGGGAAGGAACGGTACGCTCGCGCGCAGGGACACATATAGCCACTGACTGCGCAGGACATTGCAGGTGCGATCATACCAGCACTAATGCACCGGATCCCATCAGAACTCCGCCGTAAAGCGTGCTAGGGCGAGAGTAGTACTAGGATGGGTGACCTCCTGGGAAGTCCTCGTGTTGCACCTCTTTTTTTTCACTTTTTTCCTCAACCGAAGCGGTATTTTGCAACGAGGACGAGGGAACTGAAATCCAGCACCAGCACTTACTTTCAATCACAACCGACCCGATATTGATCTTTTACCTGACTATTCTTCGTCACAAATTAATTCCACGATAAGATATATCTCTGTGAAGCGGATCGAGCATCAACGTAGTCGGAATCGAGGATTAACTTGCTACGTTCGTCTGCTGTGGGCCGCGGGACTCGTTCGGGAAGGAACGGTACGCTCGCGCGCAGGGACACATATAGCCACTGACTGCGCAGGACATTGCAGGTGCGATCATACCAGCACTAATGCACCGGATCCCATCAGAACTCCGCAGCTAAGCGTGCTTGGGCGAGAGTAGTACTAAGATGGGTGACCTCCTGGGAAGTCCTCGTGTTGCACCTCTTTTTTTTCACTTTTTTCCTCAACCGAAGCGGTGTTTTGCGACGAGGACGAGGGAACTGAAATCCAGCACCAGCACTTACTTTCAATCACAACCGACCCGATATTGATCTTTTACCTGACTATTCTTCGTCACAAATTAATTCCACGATAAAATATATCTCTGTGAAGCGAATCGAGCATCAACGTAGTCAGAATCGAGGATTAACTTGCTACGTTCGTCTGCTATGGGCCCCGGGACTCGTTCGGGAAAAAACGGTACGCTCGCGCGCACGGACACATATAGCCACTGACTGCGCAGGACATTGCAGGTGCGATCATACCAGCACTAATGCACCGGATCCCATCAGAACTCCGCAGTTAAGCGTGCTTGAGAGAGAGTAGTACTAGGATGGGTGACCTCCTGGGAAGTCCTCGTGTTGCACCTCTTTTTTTTCACTTTTTTCCTCTACCGAAGCGGTATTTAGCGACGAGGACGAGGGAACTGAAATCCAGCACCAGCACTTACTTTCAATCACAACCGACCCGATATTGATCTTTTACCTGACTATTCTTCGTCACAAATTAATTCCACGATAAGATATATCTCTGTGAAGCGGATCGAGCGTCAACGTAGTCGGAATCGAGGATTAACTTGCTACGTTCGTCTGCTGTGGGCCCCGGGACTCATTCGGGAAAGGAGGGTATGCTCGCGCGCACGGATACGTATAGCCACTAACTGCGCAGGACATTGCAGGTGCGATCATACCAGCGCTAATGCACCGGATCCATCAGAACTTCACAGTTAAGCGTGCTTGGGCGAGAGTAGTACTAGGATGGGTGACCTCCTTGGAAGTCCTCGTGTTGCACCTCTTTTTTTTCACTTTTTTCCTCTACCGAAGCGGTATTTTGCGACGAGGACGAGGGAACTGAAATCCAGCACCAGCACTTACTTTCAATCACAACCGACCCGATATTGATCTTTTACCTGACTATTCTTCGTCACAAATTAATTCCACGATAAGATATATCTCTGTGAAGCGGATCGAGCGTCAACGTAGTCGGAATCGAGGATTAACTTGCTACGTTCGTCTGCTGTGGGCCCCGGGACTCGTTCGGGAAAGGAGGGTATGCTCGCGCGGACGGACACGTATAGCCACTAACTGCGCAGGACATTGCAAGTGCGATCATACCAGCGCTAATGCACCGGATCCGATCAGAACTTCACAGTTAAGCGTGCTTGGGCGAGAGTAGTACTAGGATGGGTGACCTCCTGGGAAGTCCTCGTGTTGCACCTCTTTTTTTTCATTTTTTTCCTCAACCGAAGCGGTATTTTGCGACGAGGACGAGCGAATTGAAATCCAGCACCAGCACTTACTTTCAATCACAACCGACCCGATATTGATCTTTTACCTGACTATTCTTCGTCACAAATTAATTCCACGGTAAGATATATCTCTGTGAAGCGGATCGAGCATCAACGTAGTCGGAATCGAGGATTAACTTGCTACGTTCGTCTGCTGTGGGCCCCGGGACTCGTTCGGGAAGGAACGGTACGCTCGCGCACAGGGACACATATAGCCACTGACTGCGCAGGACATTGCAGGTGCGATCATACCAGCACTAATGCACCGGATCCCATCAGAACTCCGCAGTAAAGCGTGCTAGGGCGAGAGTAGTACTAGGATGGGTGACCTCCTGGGAAGTCCTAGTGTTGCACCTCTTTTTTTTCACTTTTTTCCTCAACCGAAGCGGTATTTTGCAACGAATACGAGGGAACTGAAATCCAGCACCAACACTTACTTTCAATCACAACCGACCCGATATTGATCTTTTACCTGACTATTCTTCGTCACAAATTAATTCCACGATAAGATATATCTCTGTGAAGCGGATCGAGCATCAACGTAGTCGGAATCGAGGATTAACTTGCTACGTTCGTCTGCTGTGGGCCCCGGGACTCGTTCGGGAAGGAACGGTACGCTCGCGCGCAGGGACACATATAGCCACTGACTGCGCAGGACATTGCAGGTGCGATCATACCAGCACTAATGCACTGGATCCCATCAGAACTCCGCAGTTAAGCGTGCTTGGGCGAGAGTAGTACTAGGATGGGTGACCTCCTGGGAAGTCCTCGTGTTGCACCTCTTTTTTTTCACTTTTTTCCTCTACCGAAGCGGTATTTTGCGACGAGGACGAGGGAACTGCAATCCAGCACCAGCACTTACTTTCAATCACAACCGACCCGATATTGATCTTTTACCTGACTATTCTTCGTCACAAATTAATTCCACGATAAGATATATCTCTGTGAAGCGGATCGAGCGTCAACGTAGTCGGAATCGAGGATTAACTTGCTACGTTCGTCTGCTGTGGGCCCCGGGACTCGTTCGGGAAAGGAGGGTATGCTCGCGCGCACGGACACGTATAGCCACTGACTGCGCAGGACATTGCAGGTGCGATCATACCAGCACTAATGCATCGGATCCCATCAGAACTCCGCAGTGAAGCGTGCTTGGGCGAGAGTAGTACTAGGATGGGTGACCTCCTGGGAAGTCCTCGTGTTGCACCTCTTTTTTTTCACTTTTTTCCTCAACCGAAGCGGTATTTTGCGACGAGGACGAGCGAATTGAAATCCAGCACCAGCACTTACTTTCAATCACAACCGACCCGATATTGATCTTTTACCTGACTATTCTTCGTCACAAATTAATTCCACGGTAAGATATATCTCTGTGAAGCGGATCGAGCATCAACGTAGTCGGAATCGAGGATTAACTTGCTACGTTCGTCTGCTGTGGGCCCCGGGACTCGTTCGGGAAGGAACGGTACGCTCGCGCGCAGGGACACATATAGCCACTGACTGCGCAGGACATTGCAGGTGCGATCATACCAGCACTAATGCACCGGATCCCATCAGAACTCCGCCGTAAAGCGTGCTAGGGCGAGAGTAGTACTAGGATGGGTGACCTCCTGGGAAGTCCTCGTGTTGCACCTCTTTTTTTTCACTTTTTTCCTCAACCGAAGCGGTATTTTGCAACGAGGACGAGGGAACTGAAATCCAGCACCAGCACTTACTTTCAATCACAACCGACCCGATATTGATCTTTTACCTGACTATTCTTCGTCACAAATTAATTCCACGATAAGATATATCTCTGTGAAGCGGATCGAGCATCAACGTAGTCGGAATCGAGGATTAACTTGCTACGTTCGTCTGCTGTGGGCCGCGGGACTCGTTCGGGAAGGAACGGTACGCTCGCGCGCAGGGACACATATAGCCACTGACTGCGCAGGACATTGCAGGTGCGATCATACCAGCACTAATGCACCGGATC
The DNA here is from genome assembly GCA_037954015.1 of Psophocarpus tetragonolobus. NCBI lineage: Eukaryota > Viridiplantae > Streptophyta > Magnoliopsida > Fabales > Fabaceae > Psophocarpus > Psophocarpus tetragonolobus. The sequence continues at coordinate 26,464,768 of CM075695.1, read as the reverse complement.
CCATCAGAACTCCGCAGCTAAGCGTGCTTGGGCGAGAGTAGTACTAAGATGGGTGACCTCCTGGGAAGTCCTCGTGTTGCACCTCTTTTTTTTCACTTTTTTCCTCAACCGAAGCGGTGTTTTGCGACGAGGACGAGGGAACTGAAATCCAGCACCAGCACTTACTTTCAATCACAACCGACCCGATATTGATCTTTTACCTGACTATTCTTCGTCACAAATTAATTCCACGATAAGATATATCTCTGTGAAGCGAATCGAGCATCAACGTAGTCAGAATCGAGGATTAACTTGCTACGTTCGTCTGCTATGGGCCCCGGGACTCGTTCGGGAAAAAACGGTACGCTCGCGCGCACGGACACATATAGCCACTGACTGCGCAGGACATTGCAGGTGCGATCATACCAGCACTAATGCACCGGATCCCATCAGAACTCCGCAGTTAAGCGTGCTTGAGAGAGAGTAGTACTAGGATGGGTGACCTCCTGGGAAGTCCTCGTGTTGCACCTCTTTTTTTTCACTTTTTTCCTCTACCGAAGCGGTATTTTGCGACGAGGACGAGGGAACTGAAATCCAGCACCAGCACTTACTTTCAATCACAACCGACCCGATATTGATCTTTTACCTGACTATTCTTCGTCACAAATTAATTCCACGATAAGATATATCTCTGTGAAGCGGATCGAGCGTCAACGTAGTCGGAATCGAGGATTAACTTGCTACGTTCGTCTGCTGTGGGCCCCGGGACTCATTCGGGAAAGGAGGGTATGCTCGCGCGCACGGACACGTATAGCCACTAACTGCGCAGGACATTGCAGGTGCGATCATACCAGCGCTAATGCACCGGATCCCATCAGAACTTCACAGGTAAGCGTGCTTGGGCGAGAGTAGTACTAGGATGGGTGACCTCCTGGGAAGTCCTCGTGTTGCACCTCTTTTTTTTTCACTTTTTTCCTCTACCGAAGCGGTATTTTGCGACGAGGACGAGGGAACTGAAATCCAGCACCAGCACTTACTTTCAATCACAACCGACCCGATATTGATCTTTTACCTGACTATTCTTCGTCACAAATTAATTCCACGATAAGATATATCTCTGTGAAGCGGATCGAGCGTCAACGTAGTCGGAATCGAGGATTAACTTGCTACATTCGTCTGCTGTGGGCCCCGGGACTCGTTCGGGAAAGGAGGGTATGCTCGCGCGCACGGACACGTATAGCCACTGACTGCGCAGGACATTGCAGGTGCGATCATACCAGCACTAATGCACCGGATCCCATCAGAACTCCGCAGTTAAGCGTGCTTGGGCGAGAGTAGTACTAAGATGGGTGACCTCCTGGGAAGTCCTCGTGTTGCACCTCTTTTTTTTCACTTTTTTCCTCAACCGAAGCGGTGTTTTGCGACGAGGACGAGGGAACTGAAATCCAGCACCAGCACTTACTTTCAATCACAACCGACCCGATATTGATCTTTTACCTGACTATTCTTCGTCATAAATTAATTCCACGGTAAGATATATCTCTGTGAAGCGGATCGAGCATCAACGTAGTCGGAATCGAGGATTAACTTGCTACGTTCGTCTGCTGTGGGCCCCGGGACTCGTTCGGGAAAGGAGGGTATGCTCGTGCGCACGGACACGTATAGCCACTGACTGCGCAGGACATTGCAGGTGCGATCATACCAGCGCTAATGCACCGGATCCCATCAGAACTTCACAGTTAAGCGTGCTTGGGCGAGAGTAGTACTAGGATGGGTGACCTCCTGGGAAGTCCTCGTGTTGCTCCTCTTTTTTTTCACTTTTTTCCTCAACCGAAGCGATATTTTGCGACAAGGACGAGGGAACTGAAATCCAGCACCAACACTTACTTTCAATCACAACCGACTCGCGCGCACGAACACATATAGCTACTGACTGCGCAGGACATTGCAGGTGCGATCATACCAGCACTAATGCACTGGATCCCATCAGAACTCCGCAGTTAAGCGTGCTTGGGCGAGAGTAGTACTAGGATGGGTGACCTCCTGGGAAGTCCTCGTGTTGCACCTCTTTTTTTTCACTTTTTTCCTCAACCAAAGCGGTATTTTGCGACGAGGACGAGGGAATTGAAATCCAGCACCAGCACTTACTTTCAATCACAACCGACCCGATATTGATCTTTTACCTGACTATTCTTCGTAACAAATTAATTCCACGATAAGATATATCTCTGTGAAGCGGATCGAGCGTCAACGTAGTCGGAATCGAGGATTAACTTGCTACGTTCGTCTGCTGTGGGCCACGGGACTCGTTCGGGAAGGAACGGTACGCTCGCGCGCAGGGACACATATAGCCACTGACTGCGCAGGACATTGCAGGTGCGATCATACCAGCACTAATGCACCGGATCCCATCAGAACTCCGCAGTTAAGCATGCTAGGGCGAGAGTAGTACTAGGATGGGTGACCTCCTGGGAAGTCCTCGTGTTGCACCTCTTTTTTTTCACTTTTTTCCTCAACCGAAGCGGTATTTTGCGACGAGGACGAGGGAACTGAAATCCAGCACCAGCACTTACTTTCAATCACAACCGACCCGATATTGATCTTTTACCTGACTATTCTTCGTCACAAATTAATTCCACGATAAGATATATCTCTGTGAAGCGGATCGAGCGTCAACGTAGTCGGAATCGAGGATTAACTTGCTACGTTCGTCTGCTGTGGGCCCCGGGACTCGTTCGGGAAAGGAGGGTATGCTCGCGCGCACGGACACGTATAGCCACTGACTGCGCAGGACATTGGAGGTGCGATCATACCAGCGCTAATGCACCGGATCCCATCAGAACTTCACAGTTAAGCGTGCTTGGGCGAGAGTAGTACTAGGATGGGTGACCTCCTGGGAAGTCCTCGTGTTGCTCCTCTTTTTTTTCACTTTTTTCCTCAACCGAAGCGATATTTTGCGACAAGGACGAGGGAACTGAAATCCAGCACCAACACTTACTTTCAATCACAACCGACTCGCGCGCAGGGACACATATAGCCAGTGACTGCGCAGGACATTGCAGGTGCGATCATACCAGCACTAATGCACCGGATCCCATCAGAACTCCGCAGTTAAGTGTGCTTGGGCGAGAGTAGAACTAGGATGGGTGACCTCCTGGGAAGTCCTCGTGTTGCATCTCTTTTTTTTCACTTTTTTCCTCAACCGAAGCGGTATTTTGCGACGAGGACGAGGGAACTGAAATCCAGCACCAGCACTTACTTTCAATCACAACCGACCCGATATTGATCTTTTACGTGACTATTCTTCGTCACAAATTAATTCCACGATAAGATATATCTCTGTGAAACGGATCGAGCATCAACGTAGTCGGAATCGAGGATTAACTTGCTACGTTCGTCTGCTGTGGGCCCCGGGACTCGTTCGGGAAGGAACGGTACGCTCGCGCGCACGGACACATATAGCCACTGACTGCGCAGGACATTGCAGGGGCGATCATACCAGCACTAATGCACCAGATCCCATCAGAACTCCGCAGTTAAGCGTGCTAGGGCGAGAGTAGTACTAGGATTGGTGACCTCCTGGGAAGTCCTCGTGTTGCACCTCTTTTTTTTCACTTTTTTCCTCAACCGAAGCGGTATTTTGCGACGAGGACGAGGGAACTGAAATCCAGCACCAACACTTACTTTCAATCACAACTGACCCGATATTGATCTTTTACCTGACTATTCTTCGTCACAAATTAATTCCACGATAAGATATATCTCTGTGAAGCGGATCGAGCGTCAACGTAGTCGGAATCGAGGATTAACTTGCTACGTTCGTCTGCTGTGGGCCCCGGGACTCGTTCGGGAAAGGAGGGTATGCTCGCGCGCACGGACACGTATAGCCACTGACTGCGCAGGACATTGTAGGTGCGATCATACCAGCGCTAATGCACCGGATCCCATCAGAACTTCACAGTTAAGCGCGCTTGGGCGAGAGTAGTACTAGGATGGGTGACCTCCTGGGAAGTCCTCGTGTTGCTCCTCTTTTTTTTCACTTTTTTCCTCAACCGAAGCGATATTTTGCGACAAGGACGAGGGAACTGAAATCCAGCACCAACACTCACTTTCAATCACAACCGACTCGCGCGCACGGACACATATAGCCACTGACTGCGCAGGACATTGCAGGTGCGATCATACCAGCACTAATGCACCAGATCCCAAAAGAACTCTGCAGTTAAGCGTGCTTGGGCGAGAGTAGTACTAGGATGGGTGACCTCCTAGGAAGTCCTCGTGTTGCACCTCTTTTTTTTCACTTTTTTCCTCAACCGAAGCGGTATTTTGCGACGAGGACGAGGGAATTGAAATCCAGCACCAGCACTTACTTTCAATCACAACCGACCCGATATTGATCTTTTACCTGACTATTCTTCGTCACAACTTAATTCCACGATAAGATATATCTCTGTGAAGCGGATCGAGCATCAACGTAGTCGGAATCGAGGATTAACTTGCTACGTTCGTCTGCTGTGGGCCCCGGGACTCATTCGGGAAGGAACGGTACGCTCGCGCGCAGGGACACATATAGCCACTGACTGCGCAGGACATTGCAGGTGCGATCATACCAGCACTAATGCACCGGATCCCATCAGAACTCCGCAGTTAAGCGTGCTAGGGCGAGAGTAGTACTAGGATTGGTGACCTCCTGGGAAGTCCTCGTGTTGCACCTCTTTTTTTTCACTTTTTTCCTCAACCGAAGCGGTATTTTGCGACGAGGACGAGGGAACTGAAATCCAGCACCAGCACTTACTTTCAATCACAACCGACTCGCGCGCACGGACACATATAGCCACTGACTGCGCAAGACATTGCAGGTGCGATCATACCAGCACTAATGCACCAGATCCCAAAAGAACTCCGCAGTTAAGCGTGCTTGGGCGAGAGTAGTACTAGGATGGGTGACTTCCTGGGAAGTCCTCGTGTTGCACCTCTTTTTTTTCACTTTTTTCCTCAACCGAAGCGGTATTTTGCGACGAGGACGAGGGAATTGAAATCCAGCACCAGCACTTACTTTCAATCACAACCGACCCGATATTGATCTTTTACCTGACTATTCTTCGTCACAACTTAATTCCACGATAAGATATATCTCTGTGAAGTGGATCGAGCATCAACGTAGTCGGAATCGAGGATTAACTTGCTACGTTCGTCTGCTGTGGGCCCCGGGACTCGTTCGGGAAGGAACGGTACGCTCGCGCGCAGGGACACATATAGCCACTGACTGCGCAGGACATTGCAGGTGCGATCATACCAGCACTAATGCACCGGATCCCATGAGAACTCCGCAGTTAAGCGTGCTTGGGCGAGAGTAGTACTAAGATGGGTGACCTCCTGGGAAGTCCTCGTGTTGCACCTCTTTTTTTTCACTTTTTTCCTCAACCGAAGCGGTATTTTGCGACGAGGACGAGGGAATTGAAATCCAGCACCAGCATTTACTTTCAATCACAACCGACCCGATATTGATCTTTTACCTGACTATTCTTCGTCACAACTTAATTCCACGATAAGATATATCTCTGTGAAGCGGATCGAGCATCAACGTAGTCGGAATCGAGGATTAACTTGCTACGTTCGTCTGCTGTGGGCCCCGGGACTCATTCGGGAAGGAACGGTACGCTCGCGCGCAGGGACACATATAGCCACTGACTGCGCAGGACATTGTAGGTGCGATCATACCAGCGCTAATGCACCGGATCCCATCAGAACTTCACAGTTAAGCGCGCTTGGGCGAGAGTAGTACTAGGATGGGTGACCTCCTGGGAACTCCTCGTGTTGCTCCTCTTTTTTTTCACTTTTTTCCTCAACCGAAGCGATATTTTGCGACAAGGACGAGGGAACTGAAATCCAGCACCAACACTCACTTTCAATCACAACCGACTCGCGCGCACGGACACATATAGCCACTGACTGCGCAGGACATTGCAGGTGCGATCATACCAGCACTAATGCACCAGATCCCAAAAGAACTCCGCAGTTAAGCGTGCTTGGGCGAGAGTAGTACTAGGATGGGTGACCTCCTGGGAAGTCCTCGTGTTGCACCTCTTTTTTTTCACTTTTTTCCTCAACCGAAGCGGTATTTTGCGACGAGGACGAGGGAATTGAAATCCAGCACCAGCACTTACTTTCAATCACAACCGACCCGATATTGATCTTTTACCTGACTATTCTTCGTCACAACTTAATTCCACGATAAGATATATCTCTGTGAAGCGGATCGAGCATCAACGTAGTCGGAATCGAGGATTAACTTGCTACGTTCGTCTGCTGTGGGCCCCGGGACTCGTTCGGGAAGGAACGGTACGCTCGCGCGCAGGGACACATATAGCCACTGACTGCGCAGGACATTGCAGGTGCGATCATACCAGCACTAATGCACCGGATCCCATGAGAACTCCGCAGTTAAGCGTGCTTGGGCGAGAGTAGTACTAAGATGGGTGACCTCCTGGGAAGTCCTCGTGTTGCACCTGTTTTTTTTCACTTTTTTCCTCAACCGAAGCGGTGTTTTGCGACGAGGACGAGGGAACTGAAATCCAGCACCAGCACTTACTTTCAATCACAACCGACCCGATATTGATCTTTTACCTGACTATTCTATGTCACAAATTAATTCCACGATAAGATATATCTCTGTGAAGCGGATCGAGCGTCAACGTAGTCGGAATCGAGGATTAACTTGCTACGTTCGTCTGCTATGGGCCCCGGGACTCGTTCGGGAAAAAACGGTACGCTCGCGCGCACGGACACATATAGCCACTGACTGCGCAGGACATTGCAGGTGCGATCATACCAGCACTAATGCACCGGATCCCATCAGAACTCCGCAGTTAAGCGTGCTTGAGCGAGAGTAGTACTAGGATGGGTGACCTCCTGGGAAGTCCTCATGTTCACCTCTTTTTTTTCACTTTTTTCCTCAACCGAAGCGGTATCTTGCGACGAGGACGAGGGAACTGAAATCCAGCACCAGCACTTACTTTCAATCATAACCGACCCGATATTGATCTTTTACTTGACTATTCTTCGTCACAAATTAATTCCACGATAAGATATATCTCTGTGGAGCGGATCGAGCATCAACGTAGTCGGAATCGAGGATTAACTTGCTACGTTCGTCTGCTGTGGGCCCCGGGACTCGTTTGGGAAAAAACGGTACGCTCGCGCGCACGGACACATATAGCCACTGACTGCGCAGGACATTGCAGGTGCGATCATACCAGCACTAATGCACCGGATCACATCAGAACTCCGCAGTTAAGTGTGCTTGGGCGAGAGTAGTACTAGGATGGGTGACCTCCTGGGAAGTCCTCGTGTTGCACCTCTTTTTTTTCACTTTTTTCCTCAACCGAAGCGGTATTTTGCGGCGAGGACGAGGGAACTGAAATCCAGCACCAGCACTTACTTTCAATCACAACCGACCCGATATTGATCTTTTACCTGACTATTCTTCGTCAGAAATTAATTCCACGATAAGATATATCTCTGTGAAGCGGATCGAGCGTCAACGTAGTCGGAATCGAGGATTAACTTGCTACGTTCTTCTGCTGTGGGCCCCGGGACTCGTTCGGGAAATGAGGGTATGCTCGCGCGCACGGACACGTATAGCCACTGACTGCGCAGGACATTGCAGGTGCGATCATACCAGCACTAATGCACCGGATCCCATCAGAACTCCGCAGTTAAGCGTGCTTGGGCGAGAGTAGTACTAAGATGGGTGACCTCCTGGGAAGTCCTCGTGTTGCACCTCTTTTTTTTCACTTTTTTCCTCAACCGAAGCGGTGTTTTGCGACGAGGACGAGGGAACTGAAATCCAGCACCAGCACTTACTTTCAATCACAACCGACCCGATATTGATCTTTTACCTGACTATTCTATGTCACAAATTAATTCCACGATAAGATATATCTCTGTGAAGCGAATCGAGCATCAACGTAGTCGGAATCGAGGATTAACTTGCTACGTTCGTCTGCTGTGGGCCCCGGGACTCGTTCGGGAAGGAACGGTACGCTCGCGCGCAGGGACACATATAGCCACTGACTGCGCAGGACATTGCAGGTGCGATCATACCAACACTAATGCATCGGATCCCATCAGAACTCCACAGTTAAGCGTGCTAGGGCGAGAGTAGTACTAGGATGGGTGACCTCCTGGGAAGTCCTCGTGTTGCACCTCTTTTTTTTCACTTTTTTCCTCAACCGAAGCGGTATTTTGCGACGAGGACGAGGGAACTGAAATCCAGCACCAGCACTTACTTTCATTCACAACCGACCCGATATTGATCTTTTACCTGACTATTCTTCGTCATAAATTAATTCCACGATAAGATATATCTCTGTGAAGCGGATCGAGCGTCAACGTAGTCGGAATCGAGGATTAACTTGCTACGTTCGTCTGCTGTGGGCCCCGGGACTCGTTCGGGAAAGGAGGGTATGCTCGCGCGCACGGACACGTATAGCCACTGACTGCGCAGGACATTGGAGGTGCGATCATACCAGCGCTAATGCACCGGATCCCATCAGAACTTCACAGTTAAGCGTGCTTGGGCGAGAGTAGTACTAGGATGGGTGACCTCCTGGGAAGTCCTCGTGTTGCTCCTCTTTTTTTTCACTTTTTTCCTCAACCGAAGCGATATTTTGCGACAAGGACGAGGGAACTGAAATCCAGCACCAACACTTACTTTCAATCACAACCGACTCGCGCGCACGGACACATATAGCCAGTGACTGCGCAGGACATTGCAGGTGCGATCATACCAGCACTAATGCACCGGATCCCATCAGAACTCCGCAGTTAAGTGTGCTTGGGCGAGAGTAGAACTAGGATGGGTGACCTCCTGGGAAGTCCTCGTGTTGCATCTCTTTTTTTTCACTTTTTTCCTCAACCGAAGCGGTATTTTGCGACGAGGATGAGGGAACTGAAATCCAGCACCAGCACTTACTTTCAATCACAACCGACCCGATATTGATCTTTTACCTGACTATTCTTCGTCACAAATTAATTCCACGATAAGATATATCTCTGTGAAGCGGATCGAGCATCAACGTAGTCGGAATCGAGGATTAACTTGCTACGTTCGTCTGCTGTGGGCCCCGGGACTCGTTCGGGAAGGAACGGTACGCTCGCGCGCACGGACACATATAGCCACTGACTGCGCAGGACATTGCAGGGGCGATCATACCAGCACTAATGCACCAGATCCCATCAGAACTCCGCAGTTAAGCGTGTTAGGGCGAGAGTAGTACTAGGATTGGTGACCTCCTGGGAAGTCCTCGTGTTGCACCTCTTTTTTTTCACTTTTTTCCTCAACCGAAGCGGTATTTTGCGACGAGGACGAGGGAACTGAAATCCAGCACCAACACTTACTTTCAATCACAACTGACCCGATATTGATCTTTTACCTGACTATTCTTCGTCACAAATTAATTCCACGATAAGATATATCTCTGTGAAGCGGATCGAGCGTCAACGTAGTCGGAATCGAGGATTAACTTGCTACGTTCGTCTGCTGTGGGCCCCGGGACTCGTTCGGGAAAGAAGGGTATGCTCGCGCGCACGGACACGTATAGCCACTGACTGCGCAGGACATTGTAGGTGCGATCATACCAGCGCTAATGCACCGGATCCCATCAGAACTTCACAGTTAAGCGCGCTTGGGCGAGAGTAGTACTAGGATGGGTGACCTCCTGGGAAGTCCTCGTGTTGCTCCTCTTTTTTTTCACTTTTTTCCTCAACCGAAGCGATATTTTGCGACAAGGACGAGGGAACTGAAATCCAGCACCAACACTCACTTTCAATCACAACCGACTCGCGCGCACGGACACATATAGCCACTGACTGCGCAGGACATTGCAGGTGCGATCATACCAGCACTAATGCACCAGATCCCAAAAGAACTCTGCAGTTAAGCGTGCTTGGGCGAGAGTAGTACTAGGATGGGTGACCTCCTGGGAAGTCCTCGTGTTGCACCTCTTTTTTTTCACTTTTTTCCTCAACCGAAGCGGTATTTTGCGACGAGGACGAGGGAATTGAAATCCAGCACCAGCACTTACTTTCAATCACAACCGACCCGATATTGATCTTTTACCTGACTATTCTTCGTCACAACTTAATTCCACGATAAGATATATCTCTGTGAAGCGGATCGAGCATCAACGTAGTCGGAATCGAGGATTAACTTGCTACGTTCGTCTGCTGTGGGCCCCGGGACTCATTCGGGAAGGAACGGTACGCTCGCGCGCAGGGACACATATAGCCACTGACTGCGCAGGACATTGCAGGTGCGATCATACCAGCACTAATGCACCGGATCCCATCAGAACTCCGCAGTTAAGCGTGCTAGGGCGAGAGTAGTACTAGGATTGGTGACCTCCTGGGAAGTCCTCGTGTTGCACCTCTTTTTTTTCACTTTTTTCCTCAACCGAAGCGGTATTTTGCGACGAGGACGAGGGAACTGAAATCCAGCACCAGCACTTACTTTCAATCACAACTGACCCGATATTGATCTTTTACCTGACTATTCTTCGTCACAAATTAATTCCACGATAAGATATATCTCTGTGAAGCGGATCGAGCGTCAACGTAGTCGGAATCGAGGATTAACTTGCTACGTTCGTCTGCTGTGGGCCCCGGGACTCGTTCGGGAAAGGAGGGTATGCTCGCGCGCACGGACACGTATAGCCACTGACTGCGCAGGACATTGTAGGTGCGATCATACCAGCGCTAATGCACCGGATCCCATCAGAACTTCACAGTTAAGCGCGCTTGGGCGAGAGTAGTACTAGGATGGGTGACCTCCTGGGAAGTCCTCGTGTTGCTCCTCTTTTTTTTCACTTTTTTCCTCAACCGAAGCGATATTTTGCGACAAGGACGAGGGAACTGAAATCCAGCACCAACACTCACTTTCAATCACAACCGACTCGCGCGCACGGACACATATAGCCACTGACTGCGCAGGACATTGCAGGTGCGATCATACCAGCACTAATGCACCAGATCCCAAAAGAACTCCGCAGTTAAGCGTGCTTGGGCGAGAGTAGTACTAGGATGGGTGACCTCCTGGGAAGTCCTCGTGTTGCACCTCTTTTTTTTCACTTTTTTCCTCAACCGAAGCGGTATTTTGCGACGAGGACGAGGGAATTGAAATCCAGCACCAGCACTTACTTTCAATCACAACCGACCCGATATTGATCTTTTACCTGACTATTCTTCGTCACAACTTAATTCCACGATAAGATATATCTCTGTGAAGCGGATCGAGCATCAACGTAGTCGGAATCGAGGATTAACTTGCTACGTTCGTCTGCTGTGGGCCCCGGGACTCGTTCGGGAAGGAACGGTACGCTCGCGCGCAGGGACACATATAGCCACTGACTGCGCAGGACATTGCAAGTGCGATCATACCAGCACTAATGCACCGGATCCCATGAGAACTCCGCAGTTAAGCGTGCTTGGGCGAGAGTAGTACTAAGATGGGTGACCTCCTGGGAAGTCCTCGTGTTGCACCTGTTTTTTTTCACTTTTTTCCTCAACCGAAGCGGTGTTTTGCGACGAGGACGAGGGAACTGAAATCCAGCACCAGCACTTACTTTCAATCACAACCGACCCGATATTGATCTTTTACCTGACTATTCTATGTCACAAATTAATTCCACGATAAGATATATCTCTGTGAAGCGGATCGAGCGTCAACGTAGTCGGAATCGAGGATTAACTTGCTACGTTCGTCTGCTATGGGCCCCGGGACTCGTTCGGGAAAAAACGGTATGCTCGCGCGCACGGACACATATAGCCACTGACTGCGCAGGACATTGCAGGTGCGATCATACCAGCACTAATGCACCGGATCCCATCAGAACTCCGTAGTTAAGCGCGCTTGAGCGAGAGTAGTACTAGGATGGGTGACCTCCTGGGAAGTCCTCATGTTCACCTCTTTTTTTTCACTTTTTTCCTCAACCGAAGCGGTATCTTGCGACGAGGACGAGGGAACTGAAATCCAGCACCAGCACTTACTTTCAATCACAACCGACCCGATATTGATCTTTTACTTGACTATTCTTCGTCACAAATTAATTCCACGATAAGATATATCTCTGTGGAGCGGATCGAGCATCAACGTAGTCGGAATCGAGGATTAACTTGCTACGTTCGTCTGCTGTGGGCCCCGGGACTCGTTTGGGAAAAAACGGTACGCTCGCGCGCACGGACACATATAGCCACTGACTGCGCAGGACATTGCAGGTGCGATCATACCAGCACTAATGCACGGGATCCCATCAGAACTCCGCAGTTAATCGTGCTTGGGCGAGAGTAGTACTAGGATGGGTGACCTCCTGGGAAGTCCTCGTGTTGCACCTCTTTTTTTTCACTTTTTTCCTCAACCGAAGCGGTATTTTGCGGCGAGGACGAGGGAACTGAAATCCAGCACCAGCACTTACTTTCAATCACAACCGACCCGATATTGATCTTTTACCTGACTATTCTTCGTCAGAAATTAATTCCACGATAAGATATATCTCTGTGAAGCGGATCGAGCGTCAACGTAGTCGGAATCGAGGATTAACTTGCTACGTTCTTCTGTTGTGGGCCCCGGGACTCGTTCGGGAAATGAGGGTATGCTCGCGCGCACGGACACGTATAGCCACTGACTGCGCAGGACATTGCAGGTGCGATCATACCAGCACTAATGCACCGGATCCCATCAGAACTCCGCAGTTAAGCGTGCTTGGGCGAGAGTAGTACTAAGATGGGTGACCTCCTGGGAAGTCCTCGTGTTGCACCTCTTTTTTTTCACTTTTTTCCTCAACCGAAGCGGTGTTTTGCGACGAGGACGAGGGAACTGAAATCCAGCACCAGCACTTACTTTCAATCACAACCGACCCGATATTGATCTTTTACCTGACTATTCTATGTCACAAATTAATTCCACGATAAGATATATCTCTGTGAAGCGGATCGAGCGTCAACGTAGTCGGAATCGAGGATTAACTTGCTACGTTCGTCTGCTATGGGCCCCGGGACTCGTTCGGGAAAAAACGGTACGCTCGCACGCACGGACACATATAGCCACTGACTGCGCAGGACATTGCAGGTGCGATCATACCAGCACTAATGCACCGGATCCCATCAGAACTCCGCAGTTAAGCGTGCTTGAGCGAGAGTAGTACTAGGATGGGTGACCTCCTGGGAAGTCCTCATGTTCACCTCTTTTTTTTCACTTTTTTCCTCAACCGAAGCGGTATCTTGCGACGAGGACGAGGGAACTGAAATCCAGCACCAGCACTTACTTTCAATCACAACCGACCCGATATTGATCTTTTACTTGACTATTCTTCGTCACAAATTAATTCCACGATAAGATATATCTCTGTGGAGCGGATCGAGCATCAACGTAGTCGGAATCGAGGATTAACTTGCTACGTTCGTCTGCTGTGGGCCCCGGGACTCGTTTGGGAAAAAACGGTACGCTCGCGCGCACGGACACATATAGCCACTGACTGCGCAGGACATTGCAGGTGCGATCATACCAGCACTAATGCACGGGATCCCATCAGAACTCCGCAGTTAATCGTGCTTGGGCGAGAGTAGTACTAGGATGGGTGACCTCCTGGGAAGTCCTCGTGTTGCACCTCTTTTTTTTCACTTTTTTCCTCAACCGAAGCGGTATTTTGCGGCGAGGACGAGGGAACTGAAATCCAGCACCAGCACTTACTTTCAATCACAACCGACCCGATATTGATCTTTTACCTGACTATTCTTCGTCAGAAATTAATTCCACGATAAGATATATCTCTGTGAAGCGGATCGAGCGTCAACGTAGTCGGAATCGAGGATTAACTTGCTACGTTCTTCTGCTGTGGGCCCCGGGACTCGTTCGGGAAATGAGGGTATGCTCGCGCGCACGGACACGTATAGCCACTGACTGCGCAGGACATTGCAGGTGCGATCATACCAGCACTAATGCACCGGATCCCATCAGAACTCCGCAGTTAAGCGTGCTTGGGCGAGAGTAGTACTAAGATGGGTGACCTCCTGGGAAGTCCTCGTGTTGCACCTCTTTTTTTTCACTTTTTTCCTCAACCGAAGCGGTGTTTTGCGACGAGGACGAGGGAACTGAAATCCAGCACCAGCACTTACTTTCAATCACAACCGACCCGATATTGATCTTTTACCTGACTATTCTATGTCACAAATTAATTCCACGATAAGATATATCTCTGTGAAGCGAATCGAGCATCAACGTAGTCGGAATCGAGGATTAACTTGCTACGTTCGTCTGCTGTGGGCCCCGGGACTCGTTCGGGAAGGAACGGTACGCTCGCGCGCAGGGACACATATAGCCACTGACTGCGCAGGACATTGCAGGTGCGATCATACCAACACTAATGCATCGGATCCCATCAGAACTCCGCAGTTAAGCGTGCTAGGGCGAGAGTAGTACTAGGATGGGTGACCTCCTGGGAAGTCCTCGTGTTGCACCTCTTTTTTTTCACTTTTTTCCTCAACCGAAGCGGTATTTTGCGACGAGGACGAGGGAACTGAAATCCAGCACCAGCACTTACTTTCATTCACAACCGACCCGATATTGATCTTTTACCTGACTATTCTTCGTCACAAATTAATTCCACGATAAGATATATCTCTGTGAAGCGGATCGAGCGTCAACGTAGTCGGAATCGAGGATTAACTTGCTACGTTCGTCTGCTGTGGGCCCCGGGACTCGTTCGGGAAAGGAGGGTATGCTCGCGCGCACGGACACGTATAGCCACTGACTGCGCAGGACATTGGAGGTGCGATCATACCAGCGCTAATGCACCGGATCCCATCAGAACTTCACAGTTAAGCGTGCTTGGGCGAGAGTAGTACTAGGATGGGTGACCTCCTGGGAAGTCCTCGTGTTGCTCCTCTTTTTTTTCACTTTTTTCCTCAACCGAAGCGATATTTTGCGACAAGGACGAGGGAACTGAAATCCAGCACCAACACTTACTTTCAATCACAACCGACTCGCGCGCACGGACACATATAGCCAGTGACTGCGCAGGACATTGCAGGTGCGATCATACCAGCACTAATGCACCGGATCCCATCAGAACTCCGCAGTTAAGTGTGCTTGGGCGAGAGTAGAACTAGGATGGGTGACCTCCTGGGAAGTCCTCGTGTTGCATCTCTTTTTTTTCACTTTTTTCCTCAACCGAAGCGGTATTTTGCGACGAGGACGAGGGAACTGAAATCCAGCACCAGCACTTACTTTCAATCACAACCGACCCGATATTGATCTTTTACCTGACTATTCTTCGTCACAAATTAATTCCACGATAAGATATATCTCTGTGAAGCGGATCGAGCATCAACGTAGTCGGAATCGAGGATTAACTTGCTACGTTCGTCTGCTGTGGGCCCCGGGACTCGTTCGGGAAGGAACGGTACGCTCGCGCGCACGGACACATATAGCCACTGACTGCGCAGGACATTGCAGGGGCGATCATACCAGCACTAATGCACCAGATCCCATCAGAACTCCGCAGTTAAGCGTGTTAGGGCGAGAGTAGTACTAGGATTGGTGACCTCCTGGGAAGTCCTCGTGTTGCACCTCTTTTTTTTCACTTTTTTCCTCAACCGAAGCGGTATTTTGCGACGAGGACGAGGGAACTGAAATCCAGCACCAACACTTACTTTCAATCACAACTGACCCGATATTGATCTTTTACCTGACTATTCTTCGTCACAAATTAATTCCACGATAAGATATATCTCTGTGAAGCGGATCGAGCGTCAACGTAGTCGGAATCGAGGATTAACTTGCTACGTTCGTCTGCTGTGGGCCCCGGGACTCGTTCGGGAAAGAAGGGTATGCTCGCGCGCACGGACACGTATAGCCACTGACTGCGCAGGACATTGTAGGTGCGATCATACCAGCGCTAATGCACCAGATCCCATCAGAACTTCACAGTTAAGCGCGCTTGGGCGAGAGTAGTACTAGGATGGGTGACCTCCTGGGAAGTCCTCGTGTTGCTCCTCTTTTTTTTCACTTTTTTCCTCAACCGAAGCGATATTTTGCGACAAGGACGAGGGAACTGAAATCCAGCACCAACACTCACTTTCAATCACAACCGACTCGCGCGCACGGACACATATAGCCACTGACTGCGCAGGACATTGCACGTGCGATCATACCAGCACTAATGCACCAGATCCCAAAAGAACTCTGCAGT
Source organism: Psophocarpus tetragonolobus (assembly GCA_037954015.1). NCBI lineage: Eukaryota > Viridiplantae > Streptophyta > Magnoliopsida > Fabales > Fabaceae > Psophocarpus > Psophocarpus tetragonolobus. Next base: position 26,448,542 of record CM075695.1, on the reverse strand, counting down.
TAAGCGTGCTTGGGCGAGAGTAGTACTAGGATGGGTGACCTCCTGGGAAGTCCTCGTGTTGCACCTCTTTTTTTTCACTTTTTTCCTCAACCGAAGCGGTATTTTGCGACGAGGACGAGGGAATTGAAATCCAGCACCAGCACTTACTTTCAATCACAACCGACCCGATATTGATCTTTTACCTGACTATTCTTCGTCACAACTTAATTCCACGATAAGATATATCTCTGTGAAGCGGATCGAGCATCAACGTAGTCGGAATCGAGGATTAACTTGCTACGTTCGTCTGCTGTGGGCCCCGGGACTCGTTCGGGAAGGAACGGTACGCTCGCGCGCAGGGACACATATAGCCACTGACTGCGCAGGACATTGCAGGTGCGATCATACCAGCACTAATGCACCAGATCCCATGAGAACTCCGCAGTTAAGCGTGCTTGGGCGAGAGTAGTACTAAGATGGGTGACCTCATGGGAAGTCCTCGTGTTGCACCTGTTTTTTTTCACTTTTTTCCTCAACCGAAGCGGTGTTTTGCGACGAGGACGAGGGAACTGAAATCCAGCACCAGCACTTACTTTCAATCACAACCGACCCGATATTGATCTTTTACCTGACTATTCTATGTCACAAATTAATTCCACGATAAGATATATCTCTGTGAAGCGGATCGAGCGTCAACGTAGTCGGAATCGAGGATTAACTTGCTACGTTCGTCTGCTATGGGCCCCGGGACTCGTTCGGGAAAAAACGGTACGCTCGCGCGCACGGACACATATAGCCACTGACTGCGCAGGACATTGCAGGTGCGATCATACCAGCACTAATGCACCGGATCCCATCAGAACTCCGCAGTTAAGCGTGCTTGAGCGAGAGTAGTACTAGGATGGGTGACCTCCTGGGAAGTCCTCGTGTTCACCTCTTTTTTTTCACTTTTTTGCTCAACCGAAGCGGTATTTTGCGACGAGGACGAGGGAACTGAAATCCAGCACCAGCACTTACTTTCAATCACAACCGACCCGATATTGATCTTTTACCTGACTATTCTTCGTCACAAATTAATTCCACGATAAGATATATCTCTGTGGAGCGGATCGAGCATCAACGTAGTCGGAATCGAGGATTAACTTGCTACGTTCGTCTGCTGTGGGCCCCGGGACTCGTTTGGGAAAAAACGGTACGCTCGCGCGCACGGACACATATAGCCACTGACTGCGCAGGACATTGCAGGTGCGATCATACCAGCACTAATGCACGGGATCCCATCAGAACTCCGCAGTTAATCGTGCTTGGGCGAGAGTAGTACTAGGATGGGTGACCTCCTGGGAAGTCCTCGTGTTGCACCTCTTTTTTTTCACTTTTTTCCTCAACCGAAGCGGTATTTTGCGGCGAGGACGAGGGAACTGAAATCCAGCACCAGCACTTACTTTCAATCACAACCGACCCGATATTGATCTTTTACCTGACTATTCTTCGTCAGAAATTAATTCCACGATAAGATATATCTCTGTGAAGTGGATCGAGCATCAACGTAGTCGGAATCGAGGATTAACTTGCTACGTTCGTCTGCTGTGGGCCCCGGGACTCGTTCGGGAAGGAACGGTACGCTCGCGCGCAGGGACACATATAGCCACTGACTGCGCAGGACATTGCAGGTGCGATCATACCAGCACTAATGCACCGGATCCCATCAGAACTCCGCAGTTAAGCGTGCTTGGGCGAGAGTAGTACTAAGATGGGTGACCTCCTGGGAAGTCCTCGTGTTGCACCTGTTTTTTTTCACTTTTTTCCTCAACCGAAGCGGTGTTTTGCGACGAGGACGAGGGAACTGAAATCCAGCATCAGCACTTACTTTCAATCACAACCGACCCGATATTGATCTTTTAGCTGACTATTCTTCGTCACAAATTAATTCCACGATAAGATATATCTCTGTGAAGCGGATCGAGCATCAACGTAGTCAGAATCGAGGATTAACTTGCTACGTTCGTCTGCTATAGGCCCCGGGACTCGTTCGGGAAAAAACGGTACGCTCGCGCGCACGGACACATATAGCCACTGACTGCGCAGCACATTGCAGGTGCGATCATACCAGCACTAATGCACCGGATCCCATCAGAACTCCGCAGTTAAGCGTGCGTGGGCGAGAGTAGTACTAGGATGGGTGACCTCCTGGGAAGTAATTGTGTTGCACCTCTTCTCTTTTTTTTCACTTTTTTCCTCAACCGAAGCGGTATGTTGCGACGAGGACGAGGGAACTGAAATCCAGCACAAGCACTTACTTTCAATCACAACCGACCCGATATTGATCTTTTACCTGACTATTCTTCGTCACAAATTAATTCCACGATAAGATATATCTCTGTGGAGCGGATCGAGCATCAACGTAGTCGGAATCGAGGATTAACTTGCTACGTTCGTCTGCTGTGGGCCCCGGGACTCGTTCGGGAAAAAACGGTACGCTCGCGCGCACAGACACATATAGCCACTGACTGCGCAGGACATTGCAGGTGCGATCATACCAGCGCTAATGCACCGGATCCCATCAGAACTTCACAGTTAAGCGTGCTTGGGTGAGAGTAGTACTAGGATGGGTGACCTCTTGGGAAGTCCTCGTGTTGCTCCTCTTTTTTTTCACTTTTTTCCTCAACCGAAGCGATATTTTGCGACAAGGACGAGGGAACTGAAATCCAGCACCAACACTTACTTTCAATCACAACCGACTCGCGCGCACGGACACATATAGCCACTGACTGCGCAGGACATTGCAGGTGCGATCATACCAGCACTAATGCACCAGATCCCAAAAGAACTCTGCAGTTAAGCGTGCTTGGGCGAGAGTAGTACTAGGATGGGTGACCTCCTGGGAAGTCCTCGTGTTGCACCTCTTTTTTTTCACTTTTTTCCTCAACCGAAGCGGTATTTTGCGACGAGGACGAGGGAATTGAAATCCAGCACCAGCACTTACTTTCAATCACAACCGACCCAATATTGATCTTTTACCTGACTATTCTTCGTCACAACTTAATTCCACGATAAGATATATCTCTGTGAAGCGGATCGAGCATCAACGTAGTCGGAATCGAGGATTAACTTGCTACGTTCGTCTGCTGTGGGCCCCGGGACTCGTTCGGGAAGGAACGGTACGCTCGCGCGCAGGGACACATATAGCCACTGACTGCGCAGGACATTGCAGGTGCGATCATACCAGCACTAATGCACCGGATCCCATGAGAACTCCGCAGTTAAGCGTGCTTGGGCGAGAGTAGTACTAAGATGGGTGACCTCCTGGGAAGTCCTCGTGTTGCACCTGTTTTTTTTCACTTTTTTCCTCAACCGAAGCGGTGTTTTGCGACGAGGACGAGGGAACTGAAATCCAGCACCAGCACTTACTTTCAATCACAACCGACCCGATATTGATCTTTTACCTGACTATTCTATGTCACAAATTAATTCCACGATAAGATATATCTCTGTGAAGCGGATCGAGCGTCAACGTAGTCGGAATCGAGGATTAACTTGCTACGTTCGTCTGCTATGGGCCCCGGGACTCGTTCGGGAAAAAACGGTACGCTCGCGCGCACGGACACATATAGCCACTGACTGCGCAGGACATTGCAGGTGCGATCATACCAGCACTAATGCACCGGATCCCATCAGAACTCCGCAGTTAAGCGTGCTTGAGCGAGAGTAGTACTAGGATGGGTGACCTCCTGGGAAGTCCTCATGTTCACCTCTTTTTTTTCACTTTTTTCCTCAACCGAAGCGGTATCTTGCGACGAGGACGAGGGAACTGAAATCCAGCACCAGCACTTACTTTCAATCACAACCGACCCGATATTGATCTTTTACTTGACTATTCTTCGTCACAAATTAATTCCACGATAAGATATATCTCTGTGGAGCGGATCGAGCATCAACGTAGTCGGAATCGAGGATTAACTTGCTACGTTCGTCTGCTGTGGGCCCCGGGACTCGTTTGGGAAAAAACGGTACGCTCGCGCGCACGGACACATATAGCCACTGACTGCGCAGGACATTGCAGGTGCGATCATACCAGCACTAATGCACGGGATCCCATCAGAACTCTGCAGTTAATCGTGCTTGGGCGAGAGTAGTACTAGGATGGGTGACCTCCTGGGAAGTCCTCGTGTTGCACCTCTTTTTTTTCACTTTTTCCCTCAACCGAAGCGGTATTTTGCGGCGAGGACGAGGGAACTGAAATCCAGCACCAGCACTTACTTTCAATCACAACCGACCCGATATTGATCTTTTACCTGACTATTCTTCGTCAGAAATTAATTCCACGATAAGATATATCTCTGTGAAGCGGATCGAGCGTCAACGTAGTCGGAATCGAGGATTAACTTGCTACGTTCTTCTGCTGTGGGCCCCGGGACTCGTTCGGGAAATGAGGGTATGCTCGCGCGCACGGACACGTATAGCCACTGACTGCGCAGGACATTGCAGGTGCGATCATACCAGCACTAATGCACCGGATCCCATCAGAACTCCGCAGTTAAGCGTGCTTGGGCGAGAGTAGTACTAAGATGGGTGACCTCCTGGGAAGTCCTCGTGTTGCACCTCTTTTTTTCACTTTTTTCCTCAACCGAAGCGGTGTTTTGCGACGAGGACGAGGGAACTGAAATCCAGCACCAGCACTTACTTTCAATCACAACCGACCCGATATTGATCTTTTACCTGACTATTCTATGTCACAAATTAATTCCACGATAAGATATATCTCTGTGAAGCGAATCGAGCATCAACATAGTCGGAATCGAGGATTAACTTGCTACGTTCGTCTGCTGTGGGCCCCGGGACTCGTTCGGGAAGGAACGGTACGCTCGCGCGCAGGGACACATATAGCCACTGACTGCGCAGGACATTGCAGGTGCGATCATACCAGCACTAATGCATCGGATCCCATCAGAACTCCGCAGTTAAGCGTGCTAGGGCGAGAGTAGTACTAGGATGGGTGACCTCCTGGGAAGTCCTCGTGTTGCACCTCTTTTTTTTCACTTTTTTCCTCAACCGAAGCGGTATTTTGCGACGAGGACGAGGGAACTGAAATCCAGCACCAGCACTTACTTTCATTCACAACCGACCCGATATTGATCTTTTACCTGACTATTCTTCGTCACAAATTAATTCCACGATAAGATATATCTCTGTGAAGCGGATCGAGCGTCAACGTAGTCGGAATCGAGGATTAACTTGCTACGTTCGTCTGCTGTGGGCCCCGGGACTCGTTCGGGAAAGGAGGGTATGCTCGCGCGCACGGACACGTATAGCCACTGACTGCGCAGGACATTGGAGGTGCGATCATACCAGCGCTAATGCACCGGATCCCATCAGAACTTCATAGTTAAGCGTGCTTGGGCGAGAGTAGTACTAGGATGGGTGACCTCCTGGGAAGTCCTCGTGTTGCTCCTCTTTTTTTTCACTTTTTTCCTCAACCGAAGCGATATTTTGCGACAAGGACGAGGGAACTGAAATCCAGCACCAACACTTACTTTCAATCACAACCGACTCGCGCGCACGGACACATATAGCCAGTTACTGCGCAAGACATTGCAGGTGCGATCATACCAGCACTAATGCACCGGATCCCATCAGAACTCCGCAGTTAAGTGTGCTTGGGCGAGAGTAGAACTAGGATGGGTGACCTCCTGGGAAGTCCTCGTGTTGCATCTCTTTTTTTTCACTTTTTTCCTCAACCGAAGCGGTATTTTGCGACGAGGACGAGGGAACTGAAATCCAGCACCAGCACTTACTTTCAATCACAACCGACCCGATATTGATCTTTTACCTGACTATTCTTCGTCACAAATTAATTCCACGATAAGATATATCTCTATGAAGCGGATCGAGCATCAACGTAGTCGGAATCGAGGATTAACTTGCTACGTTCGTCTGCTGTGGGCCCCGGGACTCGTTCGGGAAGGAACGGTACGCTCGCGCGCACAGACACATATAGCCACTGACTGCGCAGGACATTGCAGGGGCGATCATATCAGCACTAATGCACCAGATCCCATCAGAACTCCGCAGTTAAGCGTGTTAGGGCGAGAGTAGTACTAGGATTGGTGACCTCCTGGGAAGTCCTCGTGTTGCACCTCTTTTTTTTCACTTTTTTCCTCAACCGAAGCGGTATTTTGCGACGAGGACGAGGGAACTGAAATCCAGCACCAACACTTACTTTCAATCACAACTGACCCGATATTGATCTTTTACCTGACTATTCTTCGTCACAAATTAATTCCACGATAAGATATATCTCTGTGAAGCGGATCGAGCGTCAACGTAGTCGGAATCGAGGATTAACTTGCTACGTTCGTCTGCTGTGGGCCCCGGGACTCGTTCGGGAAAGGAGGGTATGCTCGCGCGCACGGACACGTATAGCCACTGACTGCGCAGGACATTGTAGGTGCGATCATACCAGCGCTAATGCACCGGATCCCATCAGAACTTCACAGTTAAGCGCGCTTGGGCGAGAGTAGTACTAGGATGGGTGACCTCCTGGGAAGTCCTCGTGTTGCTCCTCTTTTTTTTCACTTTTTTCCTCAACCGAAGCGATATTTTGCGACAAGGACGAGGGAACTGAAATCCAGCACCAACACTCACTTTCAATCACAACCGACTCGCGCGCACGGACACATATAGCCACTGACTGCGCAGGACATTGCAGGTGCGATCATACCAGCACTAATGCACCAGATCCCAAAAGAACTCTGCAGTTAAGCGTGCTTGGGCGAGAGTAGTACTAGGATGGGTGACCTCCTGGGAAGTCCTCGTGTTGCACCTCTTTTTTTTCACTTTTTTCCTCAACCGAAGCGGTATTTTGCGACGAGGACGAGGGAATTGAAATCCAGCACCAGCACTTACTTTCAATCACAACCGACCCGATATTGATCTTTTACCTGACTATTCTTCGTCACAACTTAATTCCACGATAAGATATATCTCTGTGAAGCGGATCGAGCATCAACGTAGTCGGAATCGAGGATTAACTTGCTACGTTCGTCTGCTGTGGGCCCCGGGACTCGTTCAGGAAGGAACGGTACGCTCGCGCGCAGGGACACATATAGCCACTGACTGCGCAGGACATTGCAGGTGCGATCATACCAGCACTAATGCACCGGATCCCATGAGAACTCCGCAGTTAAGCGTGCTTGGGCGAGAGTAGTACTAAGATGGGTGACCTCCTGGGAAGTCCTCGTGTTGCACCTGTTTTTTTTCACTTTTTTCCTCAACCGAAGCGGTGTTTTGCGACGAGGACGAGGGAACTGAAATCCAGCACCAGCACTTACTTTCAATCACAACCGACCCGATATTGATCTTTTACCTGACTATTCTATGTCACAAATTAATTCCACGATAAGATATATCTCTGTGAAGCGGATCGAGCGTCAACGTAGTCGGAATCGAGGATTAACTTGCTACGTTCGTCTGCTATGGGCCCCGGGACTCGTTCGGGAAAAAACGGTACGCTCGCGCGCACGGACACATATAGCCACTGACTGCGCAGGACATTGCAGGTGCGATCATACCAGCACTAATGCACCGGATCCCATCAAAACTCCGCAGTTAAGCGTGCTTGAGCGAGAGTAGTACTAGGATGGGTGACCTCCTGGGAAGTCCTCGTGTTCACCTCTTTTTTTTCACTTTTTTGCTCAACCGAAGCGGTATTTTGCGACGAGGACGAGGGAACTGAAATCCAGCACCAGCACTTACTTTCAATCACAACCGACCCGATATTGATCTTTTACCTGACTATTCTTCGTCACAAATTAATTCCACGATAAGATATATCTCTGTGGAGCGGATCGAGCATCAACGTAGTCGGAATCGAGGATTAACTTGCTACGTTCGTCTGCTGTGGGCCCCGGGACTCGTTTGGGAAAAAACGGTACGCTCGCGCGCACGGACACATATAGCCACTGACTGCGCAGGACATTGCAGGTGCGATCATACCAGCACTAATGCACGGGATCCCATCAGAACTCCGCAGTTAATCGTGCTTGGGCGAGAGTAGTACTAGGATGGGTGACCTCCTGGGAAGTCCTCGTGTTGCACCTCTTTTTTTTCACTTTTTTCCTCAACCGAAGCGGTATTTTGCGGCGAGGACGAGGGAACTGAAATCCAGCACCAGCACTTACTTTCAATCACAACCGACCCGATATTGATCTTTTACCTGACTATTCTTCGTCAGAAATTAATTCCACGATAAGATATATCTCTGTGAAGTGGATCGAGCATCAACGTAGTCGGAATCGAGGATTAACTTGCTACGTTCGTCTGCTGTGGGCCCCGGGACTCGTTCGGGAAGGAACGGTACGCTCGCGCGCAGGGACACATATAGCCACTGACTGCGCAGGACATTGCAGGTGCGATCATACCAGCACTAATGCACCGGATCCCATCAGAACTCCGCAGTTAAGCGTGCTTGGGCGAGAGTAGTACTAAGATGGGTGACCTCCTGGGAAGTCCTCGTGTTGCACCTGTTTTTTTTCACTTTTTTCCTCAACCGAAGCGGTGTTTTGCGACGAGGACGAGGGAACTGAAATCCAGCATCAGCACTTACTTTCAATCACAACCGACCCGATATTGATCTTTTAGCTGACTATTCTTCGTCACAAATTGATTCCACGATAAGATATATCTCTGTGAAGCGGATCGAGCATCAACGTAGTCAGAATCGAGGATTAACTTGCTACGTTCGTCTGCTATGGGCCCCGGGACTCGTTCGGGAAAAAACGGTACGCTCGCGCGCACGGACACATATAGCCACTGACTGCGCAGCACATTGCAGGTGCGATCATACCAGCACTAATGCACCGGATCCCATCAGAACTCCGCAGTTAAGCGTGCGTGGGCGAGAGTAGTACTAGGATGGGTGACCTCCTGGGAAGTCCTTGTGTTGCACCTCTTCTCTTTTTTTTCACTTTTTTCCTCAACCGAAGCGGTATGTTGCGACGAGGACGAGGGAACTGAAATCCAGCACAAGCACTTACTTTCAATCACAACCGACCCGATATTGATCTTTTACCTGACTATTCTTCGTCACAAATTAATTCCACGATAAGATATATCTCTGTGGAGCGGATCGAGCATCAACGTAGTCGGAATCGAGGATTAACTTGCTACGTTCGTCTGCTGTGGGCCCCGGGACTCGTTCGGGAAAAAACGGTACGCTTGCGCGCACAGACACATATAGCCACTGACTGCGCAGGACATTGCAGGTGCGATCATACCAGCGCTAATGCACCGGATCCCATCAGAACTTCACAGTTAAGCATGCTTGGGCGAGAGTAGTACTAGGATGGGTGACCTCCTAGGAAGTCCTCGTGTTGCTCCTCTTTTTTTTCACTTTTTTCCTCAACCGAAGCGATATTTTGCGACAAGGACGAGGGAACTGAAATCCAGCACCAACACTTACTTTCAATCACAACCGACTCGCGCGCACGGACACATATAGCCACTGACTGCGCAGGACATTGCAGGTGCGATCATACCAGCACTAATGCACCGGATCCCATCAGAACTCCGCAGTTAAGCGTGCTTGGGCGAGAGTAGTACTAGGTTGGGTGACCTTCTGGGAAGTCCTCGTGTTGCACCTGTTTTTTTTCACTTTTTTCCTCAACCGAAGCGCTATTTTGCGACGAGGACGAGGGAACTGAAATCCAGCACCAGCACTTACTTTCAATCACAACCGACCCGATATTGATCTTTTACCTGACTATTCTTCGTCACAAATTAATTCCACGATAAGATATATCTCTGTGGAGCGGATCGAGCATCAACGTAGTCGGAATCGAGGATTAACTTGCTACGTTCGTCTGCTGTGGGCCCCGGGACTCTTTCGGGAAGGAACGGTACGCTCGCGCGCAGGGACACATATAGCCACTGACTGCGCAGGACATTGCAGGTGCGATCATACCAGCACTAATGCACCGGATCCCATCAGAACTCCGCAGTTAAGCGTGCTTGGGCGAGAGTAGTACTAAGATGGGTGACCTCCTGGGAAGTCCTCGTGTTGCACCTGTTTTTTTTCACTTTTTTCCTCAACCGAAGCGGTGTTTTGCGACGAGGACGAGGGAACTGAAATCCAGCATCAGCACTTACTTTCAATCACAACCGACCCGATATTGATCTTTTAGCTGACTATTCTTCATCACAAATTAATTCCACGATAAGATATATCTCTGTGAAGCGGATCGAGCATCAACGTAGTCAGAATCGAGGATTAACTTGCTACGTTCGTCTGCTATGGGCCCCGGGACTCGTTCGGGAAAAAACGGTACGCTCGCGCGCACGGACACATATAGCCACTGACTGCGCAGCACATTGCAGGTGCGATCATACCAGCACTAATGCACCGGATCCCATCAGAACTCCGCAGTTAAGCGTGCGTGGGCGAGAGTAGTACTAGGATGGGTGACCTCCTGGGAAGTCCTTGTGTTGCACCTCTTCTCTTTTTTTTCACTTTTTTCCTCAACCGAAGCGGTATGTTGCGACGAGGACGAGGGAACTGAAATCCAGCACAAGCACTTACTTTCAATCACAACCGACCCGATATTGATCTTTTACCTGACTATTCTTCGTCACAAATTAATTCCACGATAAGATATATCTCTGTGGAGCGGATCGAGCATCAACGTAGTCAGAATCGAGGATTAACTTGCTACGTTCGTCTGCTGTGGGCCCCGGGACTCGTTCGGGAAAAAACGGTACGCTCGCGCGCACAGACACATATAGCCACTGACTGCACAGGACATTGCAGGTGCGATCATACCAGCGCTAATGCACCGGATCCCATCAGAACTTCACAGTTAAGCGTGCTTGGGCGAGAGTAGTACTAGGATGGGTGACCTCCTGGGAAGTCCTCGTGTTGCTCCTCTTTTTTTTCACTTTTTTCCTCAACCGAAGCGATATTTTGCGACAAGGACGAGGGAACTGAAATCCAGCACCAACACTTACTTTCAATCACAACCGACTCGCGCGCACGGACACATATAGCCACTGACTGCGCAGGACATTGCAGGTGCGATCATACCAGCACTAATGCACCGGATCCCATCAGAACTCCGCAGTTAAGCGTGCTTGGGCGAGAGTAGTACTAGGTTGGGTGACCTTCTGGGAAGTCCTCGTGTTGCACCTGTTTTTTTTCACTTTTTTCCTCAACCGAAGCGGTATTTTGCGACGAGGACGAGGGAATTGAAATCCAGCACCAGCACTTACTTTCAATCACAACGACCCGATATTGATCTTTTACCTGACTATTCTTCGTCACAAATTAATTCCACGATAAGATATATCTCTGTGAAGTGGATCGAGCATCAACGTAGTCGGAATCGAGGATTAACTTGCTACGTTCGTCTGCTGTGGGCCCCGGGACTCTTTCGGGAAGGAACGGTACGCTCGCGCGCAGGGACACATATAGCCACTGACTGCGCAGGACATTGCAGGTGCGATCATACCAGCACTAATGCACCGGATCCCATCAGAACTCCGCAGTTAAGCGTGCTTGGGCGAGAGTAGTACTAAGATGGGTGACCTCCTGGGAAGTCCTCGTGTTGCACCTGTTTTTTTTCACTTTTTTCCTCAACCGAAGCGGTGTTTTGCGACGAGGACGAGGGAACTGAAATCCAGCATCAGCACTTACTTTCAATCACAACCGACCCGATATTGATCTTTTAGCTGACTATTCTTCGTCACAAATTAATTCCACGATAAGATATATCTCTGTGAAGCGGATCGAGCATCAACGTAGTCAGAATCGAGGATTAACTTGCTACGTTCGTCTGCTATGGGCCCCGGGACTCGTTCGGGAAAAAACGGTACGCTCGCGCGCACGGACACATATAGCCACTGACTGCGCAGCACATTGCAGGTGCGATCATACCAGCACTAATGCACCGGATCCCATCAGAACTCCGCAGTTAAGCGTGCGTGGGCGAGAGTAGTACTAGGATGGGTGACCTCCTGGGAAGTCCTTGTGTTGCACCTCTTCTCTTTTTGCGACGAGGACGAGGGAACTGAAATCCAGCACAAGCAATTACTTTCAATCACAACCGACCCGATATTGATCTTTTACCTGACTATTCTTCGTCACAAATTAATTCCACGATAAGATATATCTCTGTGGAGCGGATCGAGCATCAACGTAGTCGGAATCGAGGATTAACTTGCTACGTTCGTCTGCTGTGGGCCCCGGGACTCGTTCGGGAAAAAACGGTACGCTCGCGCGCACAGACACATATAGCCACTGACTGCGCAGGACATTGCAGGTGCGATCATACCAGCGCTAATGCACCGGATCCCATCAGAACTTCACAGTTAAGCGTGCTTGGGCGAGAGTAGTACTAGGATGGGTGACCTCCTGGGAAGTCCTCGTGTTGCTCCTCTTTTTTTTCACTTTTTTCCTCAACCGAAGCGATATTTTGCGACAAGGACGAGGGAACTGAAATCCAGCACCAACACTTACTTTCAATCACAACCGACTCGCGCGCACGGACACATATAGTCACTGACTGCGCAGGACATTGCAGGTGCGATCATACCAGCACTAATGCACCGGATCCCATCAGAACTCCGCAGTTAAGCGTGCTTGGGCGAGAGTAGTACTAGGTTGGGTGACCTTCTGGGAAGTCCTCGTGTTGCACCTGTTTTTTTTCACTTTTTTCCTCAACCGAAGCGCTATTTTGCGACGAGGACGAGGGAACTGAAATCCAGCACCAGCACTTACTTTCAATCACAACCGACCCGATATTGATCTTTTACCTGACTATTCTTCGTCACAAATTAATTCCACGATAAGATATATCTCTGTGGAGCGGATCGAGCATCAACGTAGTCGGAATCGAGGATTAACTTGCTACGTTCGTCTGCTGTGGGCCCCGGGACTCGTTTGGGAAAAAACGGTACGCTCGCGCGCACGGACACATATAGCCACTGACTGCGCAGGACATTGCAGGTGCGATCATACCAGCACTAATGCACCGGATCCCATCAGAACTCTGCAGCTAAGCGTGCTTGGGCGAGAGTAGTACTAGGATGGGTGACCTCCTGGGAAGTCCTCATGTTGCACCTCTTTTTTTTCACTTTTTTCCTCAACCGAAGCGGTATTTTGCGACGAGGAGGAGGGAACTGAAATCCAGCACCGACACTTACTTTCACTCACAACCGACCCGATATTGATCTTTTACCTGACTATTCTTCGTCACAAATTAATTCCACGATAAGATATATCTCTGTGAAGCGGATCGAGCATCAACGTAGTCGGAATCGAGGATTAACTTGCTACGTTCGTCTGCTATGGGCCCCAGGACTCGTTCGGGAAAAAAACGGTACTCTCGCGCGCACGGTCACATATAGCCACTGACTGCGCAGGACATTGCAGGTGCGATCATACCAGCACTAATGCACCGGATCCCATCAGAACTCTGCAGTTAAGCGTGCTTGGGCGAGAGTAGTACTAAGATGGGTGACCTCCTGGGAAGTCCTCGTGTTGCACCTGTTTTTTTTCACTTTTTTCCTCAACCGAAGCGGTGTTTTGCGACGAGGACGAGGGAACTGAAATCCAGCATCCACACTTACTTTCAATCACAACCGACCCGATATTGATCTTTTAGCTGACTATTCTTCGTCACAAATTAATTCCACGATAAGATATATCTCTGTGAAGCGGATCGAGCATCAACGTAGTCAGAATCGAGGATTAACTTGCTACGTTCGTCTGCTATGGGCCCCGGGACTCGTTCGGGAAAAAACGGTATGCTCGCGCGCACGGACACATATAGCCACTGACTGCGCAGGACATTGCAGGTGCGATCATACCAGCACTAATGCACCGGATCCCATCAGAACTCCGCAGTTAAGCGTGCGTGGGCGAGAGTAGTACTAGGATGGGTGACCTCCTGGGAAGTCCTTGTGTTGCACCTCTTCTCTTTTTTTTCACTTTTTTCCTCAACCGAAGCGGTATGTTGCGACGAGGACGAGGGAACTGAAATCCAGCACCAACACTTACTTTCAATCACAACCGACTCGCGCGCACGGACACATATAGCCACTGACTGCGCAGGACATTGCAGGTGCGATCATACCAGCACTAATGCATCGGATCCCATCAGAACTCCGCAGTTAAGCGTGCTTGGGGGAGAGTAGTACTAGGATGGGTGACCTCCTGGGATGTCCTCGTGTTGCACCTCTTTTTTTTCACTTTTTTCCTCAACCGAAGCGGTATTTTGCGACGAGGACGAGGGAATTGAAATCCAGCACCAGCACTTACTTTCAATCACAACGACCCGATATTGATCTTTTACCTGACTATTCTTCGTCACAAATTAATTCCACGATAAGATATATCTCTGTGAAGCGGATCGAGCATCAACGTAGTCGGAATCGAGGATTAACTTGCTACGTTCGTCTGCTGTGGGCCCCGGGACTCGTTGGGAAGAAACGGTACGCTCGCGCGCAGGGACACATATAGCCACTGACTGCGCAGGACATTGCAGGTGCGATCATACCAGCACTAATGCACCGGATCCCATCAGAACTCCGCAGTTAAGCGTGCTTGGGCGAGAGTAGTACTAAGATGGGTGACCTCCTGGGAAGTCCTCGTGTTGCACCTGTTTTTTTTCACTTTTTTCCTCAACCGAAGCGGTGTTTTGCGACGAGGACGAGGGAACTGAAATCCAGCATCAGCACTTACTTTCAATCACAACCGACCCGATATTGATCTTTTAGCTGACTATTCTTCGTCACAAATTAATTCCACGATAAGATATATCTCTGTGAAGCGGATCGAGCATCAACGTAGTCAGAATCGAGGATTAACTTGCTACGTTCGTCTGCTATGGGCCCCGGGACTCGTTCGGGAAAAAACGGTACGCTCGCGCGCACGGACACATATAGCCACTGACTGCGCAGGACATTGCAGGTGCGATCATACCAGCACTAATGCACCGGATCCCATCAGAACTCCGCAGTTAAGCGTGCGTGGGCGAGAGTAGTACTAGGATGGGTGACCTCCTGGGAAGTCCTTGTGTTGCACCTCTTCTCTTTTTTTTCACTTTTTTCCTCAACCGAAGCGGTATGTTGCGACGAGGACGAGGGAACTGAAATCCAGCACAAGCACTTACTTTCAATCACAACCGACCCGATATTGATCTTTCACCTGACTATTCTTCGTCACAAATTAATTCCACGATAAGATATATCTCTGTGGAGCGGATCGAGCATCAACGTAGTCGGAATCGAGGATTAACTTGCTACGTTCGTCTGCTGTGGGCCCCGGGACTCGTTCGGGAAAAAACGCTACGCTCGCGCGCACAGACACATATAGCCACTGACTGCGTAGGACATTGCAGGTGCGATCATACCAGCGCTAATGCACCGGATCCCATCAGAACTTCACAGTTAAGCGTGCTTGGGCGAGAGTAGTACTAGGATGGGTGACCTCCTGGGAAGTCCTCGTGTTGCTCCTCTTTTTTTTCACTTTTTTCCTCAACCGAAGCGATATTTTGCGACAAGGACGAGGGAACTGAAATCCAGCACCAACACTTACTTTCAATCACAACCGACTCGCGCGCACGGACACACATAGCCACTGACTGCGCAGGACATTGCAGGTGCGATCATACCAGCACTCATGCATCGGATCCCATCAGAACTTCACAGTTAAGCGTGCTTGGGCGAGAGTAGTACTAGGATAGGTGACCTCCTGGGAAGTCCTCGTGTTGCTCCTCTTTTTTTTCACTTTTTTCCTCAACCGAAGCGATATTTTGCGACAAGGACGAGGGAACTGAAATCCAGCACCAACACTTACTTTCAATCACAACCGACTCGCGCGCACGGACACATATAGCCACTGACTGCGCAGGACATTGCAGGTGCGATCATACCAGCACTAATGCACCGGATCCCATCAGAACTCCGCAGTTAAGCGTGCTTGGGCGAGAGTAGTTCTAGGATGGGTGACCTCCTGGGATGTCCTCGTGTTGCACCTCTTTTTTTTCACTTTTTTCCTCAACCGAAGCGGTATTTTGCGACGAGGACGAGGGAATTGAAATCCAGCACCAGCACTTACTTTCAATCACAACCGACCCGATATTGATCTTTTACCTGACTATTCTTCGTCACAAATTAATTCCACGATAAGATATATCTCTGTGAAGCAGATCGAGCATCAACGTAGTCGGAATCGAGGATTAACTTGCTACGTTCGTCTGCTGTGGGCCCCGGGACTTGTTCGGGAAGGAACGGTACGCTCGCGCGCAGGGACACATATAGCCACTGACTGCGCAGGACATTGCAGGTGCGATCATACCAGCACTAATGCACTGGATCCCATCAGAACTTCGCAGTTAAGCGTGCTAGGGCGAGAGTAGTACTAGGATGGGTGACCTCCTGGGAAGTCCTCGTGTTGCACCTCTTTTTTTTCACTTTTTTCCTCAACCGAAGCCGTATTTTGCGACGAGGACGAGGGAACTGAAATCCAGCACCAGCACTTACTTTCAATCACAACCGACCCGATATTGATCTTTTACCTGACTATTCTTCGTCACAAATTAATTCCATGATAAGATATATCTCTGTGGAGCGGATCGAGCATCAACGTAGTTGGAATCGAGGATTAACTTGCTACGTTCGTCTGCTGTGGGCCCCGGGACTCGTTCGGGAAAAAACGGTACGCTCGCGCGCACGGACACATATAGCCACTGACTGCGCAGGACATTGCAGGTGCGATCATACCAGCACTAATGCACCGGATCCCATCAGAACTCCGCAGTTAAGCGTGCTTGGGCGAGAGTAGTACTAGGTTGGGTGACCTTCTGGGAAGTCCTCGTGTTGCACCTCTTTTTTTTCACTTTTTTCCTCAACCGAAGCGGTATTTTGCGACGAGGACGAGGGAACTGAAATCCAGCACCAGCACTTACTTTCAATCACAACCGACCCGATATTGATCTTTTACCTGACTATTCTTCGTCACAAATTAATTCCACGATAAGATATATCTCTGTGGAGCGGATCGAGCATCAACGTAGTCGGAATCGAGGATTAACTTGCTACGTTCGTCTGCTGTGGGCCCCGGGACTCGTTTGGGAAAAAACGGTACGCTCGCGCGCACGGACACATATAGCCACTGACTGCGCAGGACATTACAGGTGCGATCATACCAGCACTAATGCACCGGATCCCATCAGAACTCTGCAGTTAAGCGTGCTTGGGCGAGAGTAGTACTAGGATGGGTGACCTCCTGGGAAGTCCTCATGTTGCACCTCTTTTTTTTCACTTTTTTCCTCAACCGAAGCGGTATTTTGCGACGAGGAGGAGGGAACTGAAATCCAGCACCAGCACTTACTTTCAATCACAACCGACCCGATATTGATCTTTTACCTGACTATTCTTCGTCACAAATTAATTCCACGATAAGATATATCTCTGTGAAGCGGATCGAGCATCAACGTAGTCGGAATCGAGGATTAACTTGCTACGTTCGTCTGCTATGGGCCCCGGGACTCGTTCGGGAAAAAACGGTACGCTCGCGCGCACGGACACTTATAGCCACTGACTGCGCAGGACATTGCAGGTGCGATCATACCAGCACTAATGCACCGGATCCCATCAGAACTCCGCAGTTAAACGTGCTTGAGCGAGAGTAGTACTAGGATGGGTGACCTCCTGGGAAGTCCTCGTGTTGCACCTCTTTTTTTTCACTTTTTTCCTCAACCGAAGCGGTATTTTGCGACGAGGACGAGGGAACTGAAATCCAGCACCAGCACTTACTTTCAATCACAACCGACCCGATATTGATCTTTTACCTGACTATTCTTCGTCACAAATTAATTCCACGATAAGATATATATCTCGGTGGAGCGGATCGAGCATCAACGTAGTCGGAATTGAGGATTAACTTGCTACGTTCGTCTGCTGTGGGCCCCGGGACTCGTTTGGGAAAAAACGGTACGCTCGCGCGCACGGACACATATAGCCACTGACTGCGCAGGACATTGCAGGTGCGATCATACCAGCACTAATGCACCGGATCCCATCAGAACTCCGCAGTTAAGCGCGCTTGGGCGAGAGTAGTACTAGGATGGGTGACCTCCTGGGAAGTCCTCGTGTTGCACCTCTTTTTTTTCACTTTTTTCCTCAACCGAAGCGGTATTTTGCGACGAGGACGAGGGAACTGAAATCCAACACCAGCACTTACTTTCAATCACAACCGACCCGATATTGATCTTTTACCTGACTATTCTTCGTCACAAATTAATTCCACGATAAGATATATCTCTGTGAAGCGGATCGAGCATCAACGTAGTCGGAATCGAGGATTAACTTGCTACGTTCGTCTGCTATGGGCCCCAGGACTCGTTCGGGAAAAAACGGTATGCTCGCGCGCACGGACACATATAGCCACTGACTGCGCAGGACATTGCAGGTGCGATCATACCAGCACTAATGCACCGAATCCCATCAGAACTCCGCAGTTAAGCGTGCGTGGGCGAGAGTAGTACTAGGATGGGTGACCTCCTGGGAAGTCCTTGTGTTGCAGCTCTTCTCTTTTTTTTCACTTTTTTCCTCAACCGAAGCGGTATTTTGCGATGAGGACGAGGGAACTGAAATCCAGCACCAACACTTACTTTCAATCACAACCGACCCGATATTGATCTTTTACCTGACTATTCTTCGTCACAAATTAATTCCACGATAAGATATATCTCTGTGGAGCGGATCGAGCATCAACGTAGTCGGAATCGAGGATTATCTTGCTACGTTCGTCTGCTGTGGGCCCCGGGACTCGTTCGGGAAAAAACGGTACGCTCGCGCGCACGGACACATATAGCCACTGACTGCGCAGGACATTGCAGGTGCGATCATACCAGCACTAATGCACCGGATCCCATCAGAACTCCGCAGTTAAGCGTGCTTGGGCGAGAGTAGTACTAGGATGGGTGACCTCCTGGGAAGTCCTCGTGTTGCACCTCTTTTTTTTCACTTTTTTCCTCAACCGAAGCGGTATTTTGCGACGAGGACGAGGGAACTGAAATCCAGCACCAGCACTTACTTTCAATCACAACCGACCCGATATTGATCTTTTACCTGACTATTCTTCGTCACAAATTAATTCCACGATAAGATATATCTCTGTGGAGCGGATCGAGCATCAACGTAGTCGGAATCGAGGATTAACTTGCTACGTTCGTCTGCTGTGGGCCCCGGGACTCGTTCGGGAAAAAACGGTACGCTCGCGCGCACGGACACATATAGCCACTGACTGCGCAGGACATTGCAGGTGCGATCATACCAGCACTAATGCACCGGATCCCAACAGAACTCCGCAGTTAAGCGTGCTTGGGCGAGAGTAGTACTAGGTTGGGTGACCTTCTGGGAAGTCCTCGTGTTGGACCTGTTTTTTTTCACTTTTTTCCTCAACCGAAGCGGTATTTTGTGACGAGGACGAGGGAACTGAAATCCAGCACCAGCACTTACTTTCAATCACAACCGACCCGATATTGATCTTTTACCTGACTATTCTTCGTCACAAATTAATTCCACGATAAGATATATCTCTGTGGAGCGGATCGAGCATCAACGTAGTCGGAATCGAGGATTAACTTGCTACGTTCGTCTGCTGTGGGCCCCGGGACTCGTTCGGGAAAAAACGGTACGCTCGCGCGCACGGACACATATAGCCACTGACTGCGTAGGACATTGCAGGTGAGATCAAACCAGCACTAATGCACCGGATCCCATCAGAACCCTGCAGTTAAGCGTGCTTGGGCGAGAGTAGTACTAGGATGGGTGACCTCCTGGGAAGTCCTCGTGTTGCACCTCTTTTTTTTCACTTTTTTCCTCAACCGAAGCGGTATTTTGCGACGAGGACGAGGGAACTGAAATCCAACACCAGCACTTACTTTCAATCACAACCGACCCGATATTGATCTTTTACCTGACTATTCTTCGTCACAAATTAATTCCACGATAAGATATATCTCTGTGAAGCGGATCGAGCATCAACGTAGTCGGAATCGAGGATTAACTTGCTACGTTCGTCTGCTATGGGCCCCAGGACTCGTTCGGGAAACAACGGTATGCTCGCGCGCACGGACACATATAGCCACTGACTGCGCAGGACATTGTAGGTGCGATCATACCAGCACTAATGCACCGAATCCCATCAGAACTCCGCAGTTAAGCGTGCGTGGGCGAGAGTAGTACTAGGATGGGTGACCTCCTGGGAAGTCCTTGTGTTGCAGCTCTTCTCTTTTTTTTCACTTTTTTCCTCAACCGAAGCGGTATTTTGCGATGAGGACGAGGGAACTGAAATCCAGCACCAGCACTTACTTTCAATCACAACCGACCCGATATTGATCTTTTACCTGACTATTCTTCGTCACAAATTAATTCCACGATAAGATATATCTCTGTGGAGCGGATCGAGCATCAACGTAGTCGGAATCGAGGATTAACTTGCTACGTTCGTCTGCTGTGGGCCCCGGGATTCGTTCGGGAAAAAACGGTATGCTCGCGCGCACGGACACATATAGCCACTGACTGCGCAGGACATTGCAGGTGCGATCATACCAGCACTAATGCACCGGATTCCATCAGAACTCCGCAGTTAAGCGTGCGTGGGCAAGAGTAGTACTAGGATGGGTGACCTCCTGGGAAGTCCTTGTGTTGCACCTTTTCTCTTTTTTTCACTTTTTTCCTCAACCGAAGCGGTATTTTGCGATGAGGACGAGGGAACTGAAATCCAGCACCAGCATTTACTTTCAATCACAACCGACCCGATATTGATCTTTTACCTGACTATTCTTCGTCACAAATTAATTCCACGATAAGATATATCTCTGTGGAGCGGATCGAGCATCAACGTAGTCGGAATCGAGGATTAACTTGCTACGTTCGTCTGCTGTGGGCCCCGGGACTCGTTCGGGAAAAAATGGTACGCTCGCGCGCACGGACACATATAGCCAGTGACTGCGTAGGACATTGCAGGTGCGATCATACCAGCACTAATGCACCGGATCCCATCAGAACTCTGCAGTTAAGCGTGCTTGGGCGAGAGTAGTACTAGGATGGGTGACCTCCTGGGAAGTCCTCGTGTTGCACCTCTTTTTTTTCACTTTTTTCCTCAACCGAAGCGGTATTTTGCGACGAGGACGAGGGAACTGAAATCCAGCACCAGCACTTACTTTCAATCACAACCGACCCGATATTGATCTTTTACCTGACTATTCTTCGTCACAAATTAATTCCACGATAAGATATATCTCTGTGGAGCGGATCGAGCATCAACGTAGTCGGAATCGAGGATTAACTTGCTACGTTCGTCTGCTGTGGGCCCCGGGACTCGTTCGGGAAAAAACGGTACGCTCGCGCGCACGGACACATATAGCCACTGACTGCGCAGGACATTGCAGGTGCGATCATACCAGCACTAATGCACCGGATCACATCAGAACTCCGCAGTTAAGTGTGCTTGGGCGAGAGTAGTACTAGGATGGGTGACCTCCTGGGAAGTCCTCGTGTTGCACCTCTTTTTTTTCACTTTTTTCCTCAACCGAAGCGGTATTTTGCGACGAGGACGAGGGAACTGAAATCCAGCACCAGCACTTACTTTCAATCACAACCGACCCGATATTGATCTTTTACCTGACTATTCTTCGTCACAAA
Source organism: Psophocarpus tetragonolobus (assembly GCA_037954015.1). Lineage (NCBI taxonomy): Eukaryota > Viridiplantae > Streptophyta > Magnoliopsida > Fabales > Fabaceae > Psophocarpus > Psophocarpus tetragonolobus. The sequence goes on along the minus strand of CM075695.1, from coordinate 26,426,858 downwards.
TTAATTCCACGATAAGATATATCTCTGTGAAGCGGATCGAGCATCAACGTAGTCAGAATCGAGGATTAACTTGCTACGTTCGTCTGCTATGGGCCCCGGGACTTGTTCGGGAAAAAACGGTACGCTCGCGCGCACGGACACATATAGCCACTGACTGCGCAGGACATTGCAGGTGCGATCATACCAGCACTAATGCACCGGATCCCATCAGAACTCCGCAGTTAAGCGTGCTTGAGCGAGAGTAGTACTAGGATGGGTGACCTCCTGGGAAGTCCTCGTGTTGCACCTCTTTTTTTTCACTTTTTTCCTCAACCGAAGCGGTATTTTGCGACGAGGACGAGGGAACTGAAATCCAGCACCAGCACTTACTTTCAATCACAACCGACCCGATATTGATCTTTTACCTGACTATTCTTCGTCACAAATTAATTCCACGATAAGATATATATCTCTGTGGAGCGGATCGAGCATCAACGTAGTCGGAATTGAGGATTAACTTGCTACGTTCGTCTGCTGTGGGCCCCGGGACTCGTTTGGGAAAAAACGGTACGCTCGCGCGCACGGACACATATAGCCACTGACTGCGCAGGACATTGCAGGTGCGATCATACCAGCACTAATGCACCGGATCCCAACAGAACTCCGCAGTTAAGCGTGCTTGGGCGAGAGTAGTACTAGGTTGGGTGACCTTCTGGGAAGTCCTCGTGTTGGACCTGTTTTTTTTCACTTTTTTCCTCAACCGAAGCGGTATTTTGCGACGAGGACGAGGGAACTGAAATCCAGCACCAGCACTTACTTTCAATCACAACCGACCCGATATTGATCTTTTACCTGACTATTCTTCGTCACAAATTAATTCCACGATAAGATATATCTCTGTGGAGCGGATCGAGCATCAACGTAGTCGGAATCGAGGATTAACTTGCTACGTTCGTCTGCTGTGGGCCCCGGGACTCGTTCGGGAAAAAACGGTATGCTCGCGCGCACGGACACATATAGCCACTGACTGCGCAGGACATTGCAGGTGCGATCATACCAGCACTAATGCACCGGATCCCATCAGAACTCCGCAGTTAAGCGTGCGTGGGCGAGAGTAGTACTAGGATGGGTGACCTCCTGGGAAGTCCTTGTGTTGCACCTCTTCTCTTTTTTTTCACTTTTTTCCTCAACCGAAGCGGTATTTTGCGATGAGGACGAGGGAACTGAAATCCAGCACCAGCACTTACTTTCAATCACAACCGACCCGATATTGATCTTTTACCTGACTATTCTTCGTCACAAATTAATTCCACGAGAAGATATATCTCTGTGGAGCGGATCGAGCATCAACGTAGTCGGAATCGAGGATTAACTTGCTACGTTCGTCTGCTGTGGGCCCCGGGACTCGTTCGGGAAAAAATGGTACGCTCGCGCGCACGGACACATATAGCCACTGACTGCGTAGGACATTGCAGGTGCGATCATACCAGCACTAATGCACCGGATCCCATCAGAACTCTGCAGTTAAGCGTGCTTGGGCGAGAGTAGTACTAGGATGGGTGACCTCCTGGGAAGTCCTCGTGTTGCACCTCTTTTTTTTCACTTTTTTCCTCAACCGAAGCGGTATTTTGCGACGAGGACGAGGGAACTGAAATCCAGCACCAGCACTTACTTTCAATCACAACCGACCCGATATTGATCTTTTACCTGACTATTCTTCGTCACAAATTAATTCCACGATAAGATATATCTCTGTGGAGCGGATCGAGCATCAACGTAGTCGGAATCGAGGATTAACTTGCTACGTTCGTCTGCTGTGGGCCCCGGGACTCGTTCGGGAAAAAACGGTACGCTCGCGCGCACGGACACATATAGCCACTGACTGCGCAGGACATTGCAGGTGCGATCATACCAGCACTAATGCACCGGATCCCAACAGAACTCCGCAGTTAAGCGTGCTTGGGCGAGAGTAGTACTAGGTTGGGTGACCTTCTGGGAAGTCCTCGTGTTGGACCTGTTTTTTTTCACTTTTTTCCTCAACCGAAGCGGTATTTTGCGACGAGGACGAGGGAACTGAAATCCAGCACCAGCACTTACTTTCAATCACAACCGACCCGATATTGATCTTTTACCTGACTATTCTTCGTCACAAATTAATTCCACGATAAGATATATCTCTGTGGAGCGGATCGAGCATCAACGTAGTCGGAATCGAGGATTAACTTGCTACGTTCGTCTGCTGTGGGCCCCGGGACTCGTTCGGAAAAAAACAGTACGCTCGCGCGCACGGACACATATAGCCACTGACTGCGTAGGACATTGCAGGTGCGATCATACCAGCACTAATGCACCGGATCCCATCAGAACCCTGCAGTTAAGCGTGCTTGGGCGAGAGTAGTACTAGGATGGGTGACCTCCTGGGAAGTCCTCGTGTTGCACCTCTTTTTTTTCACTTTTTTCCTCAACCGAAGCGGTATTTTGCGACGAGGACGAGGGAACTGAAATCCAGCACCAACACTTACTTTCAATCACAACCGACTCGATATTGATCTTTTACCTGACTATTCTTCGTCACAAATTAATTCCACGATAAGATATATCTCTGTGAAGCGGATCGAGCGTCAACGTAGTCGGAATCGAGGATTAACTTGCTACGTTCGTCTGCTGTGGGCCTCGGGACTCGTTCGGGAAAGGAGGGTATGCTCGCGCGCACGGACACGTATAGCCACTGACTGCGCAGGACATTGCAGGTGCGATCATACCAGCGCTAATGCACCGGATCCCATCAGAACTCTGCAGTTAAGAGTGCTTGGGCGAGAGTAGTACTAGGATGGGTGACCTCCTGGGAAGTCCTCGTGTTTCACCTCTTTTTTTTCACTTTTTTCCTCAACCGAAGCGGTATTTTGCGACGAGGACGAGGGAATTGAAATCCAGCACCAGCACTTACTTTCAATCACAACCGACCCGATATTGATCTTTTACCTGACTATTCTTCGTCACAAATTAATTCCACGATAAGATATATCTCTGTGAAGCGGATCGAGCATCAACGTAGTCGGAATCGAGGATTAACTTGCTACGTTCGTCTGCTGTGGGCCCCAGGACTCGTTCGGGAAGGAACGGTACGCTCGCGCGCAGGGACACATATAGCCACTGACTGCGCAGGACATTGTAGGTGCGATCATACCAGCACTAATGCACCGGATCCCATCAGAACTCCGCAGTTAAGCGTGGTTGGGCGAGAGTAGTACTAAGATGGGTGACCTCCTGGGAAGTCCTCGTGTTGCACCTGTTTTTTTTCACTTTTTTCCTCAACCGAAGCGGTGTTTTGCGACGAGGACGAGGGAACTGAAATCCAGCACCAGCACTTACTTTCAATCACAACCGACCCGATATTGATCTTTTACCTGACTATTCTTCGTCACAAATTAATTCCACGATAAGATATATCTCTGTGAAGCGGATCGAGCATCAACGTAGTCAGAATCGAGGATTAACTTGCTACGTTCGTCTGCTATGGGCCCCGGGACTCGTTCGGGAAAAAACGGTACGCTCGCGCGCACGGACACATATAGCCACTGACTGCGCAGGACATTGCAGGTGCGATCATACCAGCACTAATGCACCGGATCCCAACAGAACTCCGCAGTTAAGCGTGCTTGGGCGAGAGTAGTACTAGGTTGGGTGACCTTCTGGGAAGTCCTCGTGTTGGACCTGTTTTTTTTCACTTTTTTCCTCAACCGAAGCGGTATTTTGCGACGAGGACGAGGGAACTGAAATCCAGCACCAGCACTTACTTTCAATCACAACCGACCCGATATTGATCTTTTACCTGACTATTCTTCGTCACAAATTAATTCCACGATAAGATATATCTCTGTGGAGCGGATCGAGCATCAACGTAGTCGGAATCGAGGATTAACTTGCTACGTTCGTCTGCTGTGGGCCCCGGGACTCGTTCGGGAAAAAACGGTATGCTCGCGCGCACGGACACATATAGCCACTGACTGCGCAGGACATTGCAGGTGCGATCATACCAGCACTAATGCACCGGATCCCATCAGAACTCCGCAGTTAAGCGTGCGTGGGCGAGAGTAGTACTAGGATGGGTGACCTCCTGGGAAGTCCTTGTGTTGCACCTCTTCTCTTTTTTTTCACTTTTTTCCTCAACCGAAGCGGTATTTTGCGATGAGGACGAGGGAACTGAAATCCAGCACCAGCACTTACTTTCAATCACAACCGACCCGATATTGATCTTTTACCTGACTATTCTTCGTCACAAATTAATTCCACGAGAAGATATATCTCTGTGGAGCGGATCGAGCATCAACGTAGTCGGAATCGAGGATTAACTTGCTACGTTCGTCTGCTGTGGGCCCCGGGACTCGTTCGGGAAAAAATGGTACGCTCGCGCGCACGGACACATATAGCCACTGACTGCGTAGGACATTGCAGGTGCGATCATACCAGCACTAATGCACCGGATCCCATCAGAACTCTGCAGTTAAGCGTGCTTGGGCGAGAGTAGTACTAGGATGGGTGACCTCCTGGGAAGTCCTCGTGTTGCACCTCTTTTTTTTCACTTTTTTCCTCAACCGAAGCGGTATTTTGCGACGAGGACGAGGGAACTGAAATCCAGCACCAGCACTTACTTTCAATCACAACCGACCCGATATTGATCTTTTACCTGACTATTCTTCGTCACAAATTAATTCCACGATAAGATATATCTCTGTGGAGCGGATCGAGCATCAACGTAGTCGGAATCGAGGATTAACTTGCTACGTTCGTCTGCTGTGGGCCCCGGGACTCGTTCGGGAAAAAACGGTACGCTCGCGCGCACGGACACATATAGCCACTGACTGCGCAGGACATTGCAGGTGCGATCATACCAGCACTAATGCACCGGATCCCAACAGAACTCCGCAGTTAAGCGTGCTTGGGCGAGAGTAGTACTAGGTTGGGTGACCTTCTGGGAAGTCCTCGTGTTGGACCTGTTTTTTTTCACTTTTTTCCTCAACCGAAGCGGTATTTTGCGACGAGGACGAGGGAACTGAAATCCAGCACCAGCACTTACTTTCAATCACAACCGACCCGATATTGATCTTTTACCTGACTATTCTTCGTCACAAATTAATTCCACGATAAGATATATCTCTGTGGAGCGGATCGAGCATCAACGTAGTCGGAATCGAGGATTAACTTGCTACGTTCGTCTGCTGTGGGCCCCGGGACTCGTTCGGGAAAAAACAGTACGCTCGCGCGCACGGACACATATAGCCACTGACTGCGTAGGACATTGCAGGTGCGATCATACCAGCACTAATGCACCGGATCCCATTAGAACCCTGCAGTTAAGCGTGCTTGGGCGAGAGTAGTACTAGGATGGGTGACCTCCTGGGAAGTCCTCGTGTTGCACCTCTTTTTTTTCACTTTTTTCCTCAACCGAAGCGGTATTTTGCGACGAGGACGAGGGAACTGAAATCCAGCACCAACACTTACTTTCAATCACAACCGACTCGATATTGATCTTTTACCTGACTATTCTTCGTCACAAATTAATTCCACGATAAGATATATCTCTGTGAAGCGGATCGAGCGTCAACGTAGTCGGAATCGAGGATTAACTTGCTACGTTCGTCTGCTGTGGGCCCCGGGACTCGTTCGGGAAAGGAGGGTATGCTCGCGCGCACGGACACGTATAGCCACTGACTGCGCAGGACATTGCAGGTGCGATCATACCAGCGCTAATGCACCGGATCCCATCAGAACTCTGCAGTTAAGAGTGCTTGGGCGAGAGTAGTACTAGGATGGGTGACCTCCTGGGAAGTCCTCGTGTTTCACCTCTTTTTTTTCACTTTTTTCCTCAACCGAAGCGGTGTTTTGCGACGAGGACGAGGGAACTGAAATCCAGCACCAGCACTTACTTTCAATCACAACCGACCCGATATTGATCTTTTACCTGACTATTCTTCGTCACAAATTAATTCCACGATAAGATATATATCTCTGTGGAGCGGATCGAGCATCAACGTAGTCGGAATTGAGGATTAACTTGCTACGTTCGTCTGCTGTGGGCCCCGGGACTCGTTTGGGAAAAAACGGTACGCTCGCGCGCACGGACACATATAGCCACTGACTGCGCAGGACATTGCAGGTGCGATCATACCAGCACTAATGCACCGGATCCCATCAGAACTCCGCAGTTAAGCGTGCTTGGGCGAGAGTAGTACTAAGATGGGTGACCTCCTGGGAAGTCCTCGTGTTGCACCTGTTTTTTTTCACTTTTTTCCTCAACCGAAGCGGTGTTTTGCGACGAGGACGAGGGAACTGAAATCCAGCACCAGCACTTACTTTCAATCACAACCGACCCGATATTGATCTCTTACCTGACTATTCTTCGTCACAAATTAATTCCACGATAAGATATATCTCTGTGAAGCAGATCGAGCATCAACGTAGTCGGAATCGAGGATTAACTTGCTACGTTCGTTTGCTGTGGGCCCCGGGACTCGTTCGGGAAGGAACGGTACGCTCGCGCGCACGGACACATATAGCCACTGACTGCGCAGGACATTGCAGGTGCGATCATACCAGCACTAATGCACCGAATCCCATCAGAACTCCGCAGTTAAGTGTGCTTGGGCGAGAGTAGTACTAGGATGGGTGACCTCCTGGGAAGTCCTCATGTTGCACCTCTTTTTTTTCACTTTTTTCCTCAACCGAAGCGGTATTTCGCGACGAGGACGAGGGAACTGAAATCCAGCACCAGCACTTACTTTCAATCACAACCGACCCGATATTGATCTTTTACCTGACTATTCTTCGTCACAAATTAATTCCACGATAAGATATATCTCTGTGGAGCGGATCGAGCATCAACGTAGTCGGAATCGAGGATTAACTTGCTACGTTCGTCTGCTGTGGGCCCCGGGACTCGTTCGGGAAAGGAGGGTATGCTCGCGCGCACGGACACGTATAGCCACTGACTGCGCAGGACATTGTAGGTGCGATCATACCAGCGCTAATGCACCGGATCCCATCAGAACTTCACAGTTAAGCGTGCTTGGGCGAGAGTAGTACTAGGATGGGTGACCTCCTGGGAAGTCCTCGTGTTGCTCCTCTTTTTTTTCACTTTTTTCCTCAACCGAAGCGGTATTTTGCGACGAGGACGAGGGAATTGAAATCCAGCACCAGCACTTACTTTCAATCACAACGGACCCGATATTGATCTTTTACCTGACTATTCTTCGTCACAAATTAATTCCACGATAAGATATATCTCTGTGAAGCGGATCGAGCATCAACGTAGTCGGAATCGAGGATTAACTTGCTACGTTCGTCTGCTGTGGGCCCCAGGACTCGTTCGGGAAGGAACGGTATGCTCGCGCGCACGGACACGTATAGCCACTGACTGCGCAGGACATTGTAGGTGCGATCATACCAGCGCTAATGCACCGGATCCCATCAGAACTTCACAGTTAAGCGTGCTTGGGCGAGAGTAGTACTAGGATGGGTGACCTCCTGGGAAGTCCTCGTGTTGCTCCTCTTTTTTTTCACTTTTTTCCTCAACCGAAGCGGTATTTTGCGACGAGGACGAGGGAATTGAAATCCAGCACCAGCACTTACTTTCAATCACAACGGACCCGATATTGATCTTTTACCTGACTATTCTTCGTCACAAATTAATTCCACGATAAGATATATCTCTGTGAAGCGGATCGAGCATCAACGTAGTCGGAATCGAGGATTAACTTGCTACGTTCGTCTGCTGTGGGCCCCAGGACTCGTTCGGGAAGGAACGGTACGCTCGCGCGCAGGGACACATATAGCCACTGACTGCGCAGGACATTGTAGGTGCGATCATACCAGCACTAATGCACCGGATCCCATCATAACTCCGCAGTTAAGCGTGGTTGGGCGAGAGTAGTACTAAGATGGGTGACCTCCTGGGAAGTCCTCGTGTTGCACCTGTTTTTTTTCACTTTTTTCCTCAACCGAAGCGGTGTTTTGCGACGAGGACGAGGGAACTGAAATCCAGCACCAGCACTTACTTTCAATCACAACCGACCCGATATTGATCTCTTACCTGACTATTCTTCGTCACAAATTAATTCCACGATAAGATATATCTCTGTGAAGCAGATCGAGCATCAACGTAGTCGGAATAGAGGATTAACTTGCTACGTTCGTTTGCTGTGGGCCCCGGGACTCGTTCGGGAAGGAACGGTACGCTCGCGCGCACGGACACATATAGCCACTGACTGCGCAGGACATTGCAGGTGCGATCATACCAGCACTAATGCACCGAATCCCATCAGAACTCCGCAGTTAAGTGTGCTTTGGCGAGAGTAGTACTAGGATGGGTGACCTCCTGGGAAGTCCTCATGTTGCACCTCTTTTTTTTCACTTTTTTCCTCAACCGAAGCGGTATTTCGCGACGAGGACGAGGGAACTGAAATCCAGCACCAGCACTTACTTTCAATCACAACCGACCCGATATTGATCTTTTACCTGACTATTCTTCGTCACAAATTAATTCCACGATAAGATATATATCTCTGTGGAGCGGATCGAGCATCAACGTAGTCGGAATTGAGGATTAACTTGCTACGTTCGTCTGCTGTGGGCCCCGGGACTCGTTTGGGAAAAAACGGTACGCTCGCGCGCACGGACACATATAGCCACTGACTGCGCAGGACATTGTAGGTGCGATCATACCAGCACTAATGCACCGGATCCCAACAGAACTCCGCAGTTAAGCGTGCTTGGGCGAGAGTAGTACTAGGTTGGGTGACCTTCTGGGAAGTCCTCGTGTTGGACCTGTTTTTTTTCACTTTTTTCCTCAACCGAAGCGGTATTTTGCGACGAGGACGAGGGAACTGAAATCCAGCACCAGCACTTACTTTCAATCACAACCGACCCGATATTGATCTTTTACCTGACTATTCTTCGTCACAAATTAATTCCACGATAAGATATATCTCTGTGGAGCGGATCGAGCATCAACGTAGTCGGAATCGAGGATTAACTTGCTACGTTCGTCTGCTGTGGGCCCCGGGACTCGTTCGGGAAAAAACGGTATGCTCGCGCGCACGGACACATATAGCCACTGACTGCGCAGGACATTGCAGGTGCGATCATACCAGCACTAATGCACCGGATCCCATCAGAACTCCGCAGTTAAGCGTGCGTGGGCGAGAGTAGTACTAGGATGGGTGACCTCCTGGGAAGTCCTTGTGTTGCACCTCTTCTCTTTTTTTTCACTTTTTTCCTCAACCGAAGCGGTATTTTGCGATGAGGACGAGGGAACTGAAATCCAGCACCAGCACTTACTTTCAATCACAACCGACCCGATATTGATCTTTTACCTGACTATTCTTCGTCACAAATTAATTCCACGAGAAGATATATCTCTGTGGAGCGGATCGAGCATCAACGTAGTCGGAATCGAGGATTAACTTGCTACGTTCGTCTGCTGTGGGCCCCGGGACTCGTTCGGGAAAAAATGGTACGCTCGCGCGCACGGACACATATAGCCACTGACTGCGTAGGACATTGCAGGTGCGATCATACCAGCACTAATGCACCGGATCCCATCAGAACTCTGCAGTTAAGCGTGCTTGGGCGAGAGTAGTACTAGGATGGGTGACCTCCTGGGAAGTCCTCGTGTTGCACCTCTTTTTTTTCACTTTTTTCCTCAACCGAAGCGGTATTTTGCGACGAGGACGAGGGAACTGAAATCCAGCACCAGCACTTACTTTCAATCACAACCGACCCGATATTGATCTTTTACCTGACTATTCTTCGTCACAAATTAATTCCACGATAAGATATATCTCTGTGGAGCGGATCGAGCATCAACGTAGTCGGAATCGAGGATTAACTTGCTACGTTCGTCTGCTGTGGGCCCCGGGACTCGTTCGGGAAAAAACGGTACGCTCGCGCGCACGGACACATATAGCCACTGACTGCGCAGGACATTGCAGGTGCGATCATACCAGCACTAATGCACCGGATCCCAACAGAACTCCGCAGTTAAGCGTGCTTGGGCGAGAGTAGTACTAGGTTGGGTGACCTTCTGGGAAGTCCTCGTGTTGGACCTGTTTTTTTTCACTTTTTTCCTCAACCGAAGCGGTATTTTGCGACGAGGACGAGGGAACTGAAATCCAGCACCAGCACTTACTTTCAATCACAACCGACCCGATATTGATCTTTTACCTGACTATTCTTCGTCACAAATTAATTCCACGATAAGATATATCTCTGTGGAGCGGATCGAGCATCAACGTAGTCGGAATCGAGGATTAACTTGCTACGTTCGTCTGCTGTGGGCCCCGGGACTCGTTCGGGAAAAAACAGTACGCTCGCGCGCACGGACACATATAGCCACTGACTGCGTAGGACATTGCAGGTGCGATCATACCAGCACTAATGCACCGGATCCCATTAGAACCCTGCAGTTAAGCGTGCTTGGGCGAGAGTAGTACTAGGATGGGTGACCTCCTGGGAAGTCCTCGTGTTGCACCTCTTTTTTTTCACTTTTTTCCTCAACCGAAGCGGTATTTTGCGACGAGGACGAGGGAACTGAAATCCAGCACCAACACTTACTTTCAATCACAACCGACTCGATATTGATCTTTTACCTGACTATTCTTCGTCACAAATTAATTCCACGATAAGATATATCTCTGTGAAGCGGATCGAGCGTCAACGTAGTCGGAATCGAGGATTAACTTGCTACGTTCGTCTGCTGTGGGCCCCGGGACTCGTTCGGGAAAGGAGGGTATGCTCGCGCGCACGGACACGTATAGCCACTGACTGCGCAGGACATTGCAGGTGCGATCATACCAGCGCTAATGCACCGGATCCCATCAGAACTCTGCAGTTAAGAGTGCTTGGGCGAGAGTAGTACTAGGATGGGTGACCTCCTGGGAAGTCCTCGTGTTTCACCTCTTTTTTTTCACTTTTTTCCTCAACCGAAGCGGTGTTTTGCGACGAGGACGAGGGAACTGAAATCCAGCACCAGCACTTACTTTCAATCACAACCGACCCGATATTGATCTTTTACCTGACTATTCTTCGTCACAAATTAATTCCACGATAAGATATATATCTCTGTGGAGCGGATCGAGCATCAACGTAGTCGGAATTGAGGATTAACTTGCTACGTTCGTCTGCTGTGGGCCCCGGGACTCGTTTGGGAAAAAACGGTACGCTCGCGCGCACGGACACATATAGCCACTGACTGCGCAGGACATTGCAGGTGCGATCATACCAGCACTAATGCACCGGATCCCATCAGAACTCCGCAGTTAAGCGTGCTTGGGCGAGAGTAGTACTAAGATGGGTGACCTCCTGGGAAGTCCTCGTGTTGCACCTGTTTTTTTTCACTTTTTTCCTCAACCGAAGCGGTGTTTTGCGACGAGGACGAGGGAACTGAAATCCAGCACCAGCACTTACTTTCAATCACAACCGACCCGATATTGATCTCTTACCTGACTATTCTTCGTCACAAATTAATTCCACGATAAGATATATCTCTGTGAAGCAGATCGAGCATCAACGTAGTCGGAATCGAGGATTAACTTGCTACGTTCGTTTGCTGTGGGCCCCGGGACTCGTTCGGGAAGGAACGGTACGCTCGCGCGCACGGACACATATAGCCACTGACTGCGCAGGACATTGCAGGTGCGATCATACCAGCACTAATGCACCGAATCCCATCAGAACTCCGCAGTTAAGTGTGCTTGGGCGAGAGTAGTACTAGGATGGGTGACCTCCTGGGAAGTCCTCATGTTGCACCTCTTTTTTTTCACTTTTTTCCTCAACCGAAGCGGTATTTCGCGACGAGGACGAGGGAACTGAAATCCAGCACCAGCACTTACTTTCAATCACAACCGACCCGATATTGATCTTTTACCTGACTATTCTTCGTCACAAATTAATTCCACGATAAGATATATCTCTGTGGAGCGGATCGAGCATCAACGTAGTCGGAATCGAGGATTAACTTGCTACGTTCGTCTGCTGTGGGCCCCGGGACTCGTTCGGGAAAGGAGGGTATGCTCGCGCGCACGGACACGTATAGCCACTGACTGCGCAGGACATTGTAGGTGCGATCATACCAGCGCTAATGCACCGGATCCCATCAGAACTTCACAGTTAAGCGTGCTTGGGCGAGAGTAGTACTAGGATGGGTGACCTCCTGGGAAGTCCTCGTGTTGCTCCTCTTTTTTTTCACTTTTTTCCTCAACCGAAGCGGTATTTTGCGACGAGGACGAGGGAATTGAAATCCAGCACCAGCACTTACTTTCAATCACAACGGACCCGATATTGATCTTTTACCTGACTATTCTTCGTCACAAATTAATTCCACGATAAGATATATCTCTGTGAAGCGGATCGAGCATCAACGTAGTCGGAATCGAGGATTAACTTGCTACGTTCGTCTGCTGTGGGCCCCAGGACTCGTTCGGGAAGGAACGGTATGCTCGCGCGCACGGACACGTATAGCCACTGACTGCGCAGGACATTGTAGGTGCGATCATACCAGCGCTAATGCACCGGATCCCATCAGAACTTCACAGTTAAGCGTGCTTGGGCGAGAGTAGTACTAGGATGGGTGACCTCCTGGGAAGTCCTCGTGTTGCTCCTCTTTTTTTTCACTTTTTTCCTCAACCGAAGCGGTATTTTGCGACGAGGACGAGGGAATTGAAATCCAGCACCAGCACTTACTTTCAATCACAACGGACCCGATATTGATCTTTTACCTGACTATTCTTCGTCACAAATTAATTCCACGATAAGATATATCTCTGTGAAGCGGATCGAGCATCAACGTAGTCGGAATCGAGGATTAACTTGCTACGTTCGTCTGCTGTGGGCCCCAGGACTCGTTCGGGAAGGAACGGTACGCTCGCGCGCAGGGACACATATAGCCACTGACTGCGCAGGACATTGTAGGTGCGATCATACCAGCACTAATGCACCGGATCCCATCATAACTCCGCAGTTAAGCGTGGTTGGGCGAGAGTAGTACTAAGATGGGTGACCTCCTGGGAAGTCCTCGTGTTGCACCTGTTTTTTTTCACTTTTTTCCTCAACCGAAGCGGTGTTTTGCGACGAGGACGAGGGAACTGAAATCCAGCACCAGCACTTACTTTCAATCACAACCGACCCGATATTGATCTCTTACCTGACTATTCTTCGTCACAAATTAATTCCACGATAAGATATATCTCTGTGAAGCAGATCGAGCATCAACGTAGTCGGAATCGAGGATTAACTTGCTACGTTCGTTTGCTGTGGGCCCCGGGACTCGTTCGGGAAGGAACGGTACGCTCGCGCGCACGGACACATATAGCCACTGACTGCGCAGGACATTGCAGGTGCGATCATACCAGCACTAATGCACCGAATCCCATCAGAACTCCGCAGTTAAGTGTGCTTTGGCGAGAGTAGTACTAGGATGGGTGACCTCCTGGGAAGTCCTCATGTTGCACCTCTTTTTTTTCACTTTTTTCCTCAACCGAAGCGGTATTTCGCGACGAGGACGAGGGAACTGAAATCCAGCACCAGCACTTACTTTCAATCACAACCGACCCGATATTGATCTTTTACCTGACTATTCTTCGTCACAAATTAATTCCACGATAAGATATATCTCTGTGGAGCGGATCGAGCATCAACGTAGTCGGAATCGAGGATTAACTTGCTACGTTCGTCTGCTGTGGGCCCCGGGACTCGTTCGGGAAAGGAGGGTATGCTCGCGCGCACGGACACGTATAGCCACTGACTGCGCAGGACATTGTAGGTGCGATCATACCAGCGCTAATGCACCGGATCCCATCAGAACTTCACAGTTAAGCGTGCTTGGGCGAGAGTAGTACTAGGATGGGTGACCTCCTGGGAAGTCCTCGTGTTGCTCCTCTTTTTTTTCACTTTTTTCCTCAACCGAAGCGGTATTTTGCGACGAGGACGAGGGAATTGAAATCCAGCACCAGCACTTACTTTCAATCACAACGGACCCGATATTGATCTTTTACCTGACTATTCTTCGTCACAAATTAATTCCACGATAAGATATATCTCTGTGAAGCGGATCGAGCATCAACGTAGTCGGAATCGAGGATTAACTTGCTACGTTCGTCTGCTGTGGGCCCCAGGACTCGTTCGGGAAGGAACGGTACGCTCGCGCGCAGGGACACATATAGCCACTGACTGCGCAGGACATTGTAGGTGCGATCATACCAGCACTAATGCACCGGATCCCATCATAACTCCGCAGTTAAGCGTGGTTGGGCGAGAGTAGTACTAAGATGGGTGACCTCCTGGGAAGTCCTCGTGTTGCACCTGTTTTTTTTCACTTTTTTCCTCAACCGAAGCGGTGTTTTGCGACGAGGACGAGGGAACTGAAATCCAGCACCAACACTTACTTTCAATCACAACCGACCCGATATTGATCTTTTACCTGACTATTCTTCGTCACAAATTAATTCCACGATAAGATATATCTCTGTGGAGCGGATCGAGCATCAACGTAGTCGGAATTGAGGATTAACTTGCTACGTTCGTCTGCTGTGGGCCCCGGGACTCGTTTGGGAAAAAACGGTACGCTCGCGCGCACGGACACATATAGCCACTGACTGCGCAGGACATTGCAGGTGCGATCATACCAGCACTAATGCACCGGATCCCATCAGAACTCCGCAGTTAAGCGTGCTTGAGCGAGAGTAGTACTAGGATGGGTGACCTCCTGGGAAGTCCTCGTGTTGCACCTTTTTTTTTTCACTTTTTTCCTCAACCGAAGCAGTATTTTGCGACGAGGACGAGGGAACTGAAATCCAGCACCAGCACTTAGTTTCAATCACAACCGACCCGATATTGATCTTTTCCCTGACTATTCTTCGTCACAAATTAATTCCACGATAAGATATATATCTCTGGGGAGCGGATCGAGCATCAACGTAGTCGGAATCGAGGATTAACTTGCTACGTTCGTCTGCTGTGGGCCCCGGGACTCATTCGGGAAAAAACGGTACGCTCGCGCGCACGGACACATATAGCCACTGACTGCGCAGGACATTGCAGGTGCGATCATACCAGCACTAATGCACCGGATACCATCAGAACTCCCCAGTTAAGCGTGTTTGGGCGAGAGTAGTACTAGGATGGGTGACCTCCTGGGAAGTCCTCGTGTTGCACCTTTTTTTTTTCACTTTTTTCCTCAACCGAAGCGGTATTTTGCGACGAGGACGAGGGAACTGAAATCCAGCACCAGCACTTACTTTCAATCACAACCGACCCGATATTGATCTTTTACCTGACTATTCTTCGTCACAAATTAATTCCACGATAAGATATATCTCTGTGGAGCGGATCGAGCATCAACGTAGTCGGAATCGAGGATTAACTTGCTACGTTCGTCTGCTGTGGGCCCCGGGACTCGTTCGGGAAAAAACGGTACGCTCGCGCGCACGGACACATATAGCCACTGACTGCGCAGGACAGTGCAGGTGCGATCATACCAGCACTAATGCACCGGATCCCATCAGAACTACGCAGTTAAGTGTGCTTGGGCGAGAGTAGTACTAGGATGGGTGACCTCCTGGGAAGTCCTCGTGTTACACCTCTTTTTTTTCACTTTTTTCCTCAACCGAAGCGGTATTTTGCGACGAGGACGAGGGAATTGAAATACAGCACCAGCACTTACTTTCAATCACAACCGACCCGATATTGATCTTTTACCTGACTATTCTTCGTCACAAATTAATTCCACGATAAGATATATCTCTGTGAAGCGGATCGAGCATCAACGTAGTCGGAATCGAGGATTAACTTGCTACGTTCGTCTGCTGTGGGCCCCAGGACTCGTTCGGGAAGGAACGGTACGCTCGCGCGCAGGGACACATATAGCCACTGACTGCGCAGGACATTGTAGGTGCGATCATACCAGCACTAATGCACCGGATCCCATCAGAACTCCGCAGTTAAGCGTGGTTGGGCGAGAGTAGTACTAAGATGGGTGACCTCCTGGGAAGTCCTCGTGTTGCACCTGTTTTTTTTCACTTTTTTCCTCAACCGAAGCGGTGTTTTGCGACGAGGACGAGGGAACTGAAATCCAGCACCAGCAGTTACTTTCAATCACAACCGACCCGATATTGATCTTTTACCTGACTATTCTTCGTCACAAATTAATTCCACGATAAGATATATCTCTGTGAAGCGGATCGAGCATCAACGTAGTCAGAATCGAGGATTAACTTGCTACGTTCGTCTGCTATGGGCCCCGGGACTCGTTCGGGAAAAAACGGTACGCTCGCGCGCACAGACACATATAGCCACTGACTGCGCAGGACATTGCAGGTGCGATCATACCAGCACTAATGCACCGGATCCCATCAGAACTCCGCAGTTAAGCGTGCTTGAGCGAGAGTAGTGCTAGGATGGGTGACCTCCTGGGAAGTCCTCGTGTTGCACCTGTTTTTTTCACTTTTTTCCTCAACCGAAGCAGTATTTTGCGACGAGGACGAGGGAACTGAAATCCAGCACCAGCACTTACTTTCAATCACAACCGACCCGATATTGATCTTTTACCTGACTATTCTTCGTCACAAATTAATTCCACGATAAGATATATATCTCTGTGGAGCGGATCGAGCATCAACGTAGTCGGAATCGAGGATTAACTTGCTACGTTCGTCTGCTGTGGGCCCCGGGACTCGTTCGGGAAAAAACGGTACGCTCGCGCGCACGGACACATATAGCCACTGACTGCGCAGGACATTGCAGGTGCGATCATACCAGCACTAATGCACCGGATACCATCAGAACTCCGCAGTTAAGCGTGTTTGGGCGAGAGTAGTACTAGGATGGGTGACCTCCTGGGAAGTCCTCGTGTTGCACCTTTTTTTTTTCACTTTTTTCCTCAACCGAAGCGGTATTTTGCGACGAGGACGAGGGAACTGAAATCCAGCACCAGCACTTACTTTCAATCACAACCGACCCGATATTGATCTTTTACCTGACTATTCTTCGTCACAAATTAATTCCACGATAAGATATATCTCTGTGGAGCGGATCGAGCATCAACGTAGTCGGAATCGAGGATTAACTTGCTACGTTCGTCTGCTGTGGGCCCCGGGACTCGTTCGGGAAAAAACGGTACGCTCGCGCGCACGGACACATATAGCCACTGACTGCGCAGGACAGTGCAGGTGCGATCATACCAGCACTAATGCACCGGATCCCATTAGAACTACGCAGTTAAGCGTGCTTGGGCGAGAGTAGTACTAGGATGGGTGACCTCCTGGGAAGTCCTTGTGTTACACCTCTTTTTTTTCACTTTTTTCCTCAACAGAAGCGGTATTTTGCGACGAGGACGAGGGAATTGAAATCCAGCACCAGCACTTACTTTCAATCACAACGGACCCGATATTGATCTTTTACCTGACTATTCTTCGTCACAAATTAATTCCACGATAAGATATATCTCTGTGAAGCGGATCGAGCATCAACGTAGTCGGAATCGAGGATTAACTTGCTACGTTCGTCTGCTGTGGGCCCCAGGACTCGTTCGGGAAGGAACGGTACGCTCGCGCGCAGGGACACATATAGCCACTGACTGCGCAGGACATTGTAGGTGCGATCATACCAGCACTAATGCACCGGATCCCATCATAACTCCGCAGTTAAGCGTGGTTGGGCGAGAGTAGTACTAAGATGGGTGACCTCCTGGGAAGTCCTCGTGTTGCACCTGTTTTTTTTCACTTTTTTCCTCAACCGAAGCGGTGTTTTGCGACGAGGACGAGGGAACTGAAATCCAGCACCAGCACTTACTTTCAATCACAACCGACCCGATATTGATCTCTTACCTGACTATTCTTCGTCACAAATTAATTCCACGATAAGATATATCTCTGTGAAGCAGATCGAGCATCAACGTAGTCGGAATCGAGGATTAACTTGCTACGTTCGTTTGCTGTGGGCCCCGGGACTCGTTCGGGAAGGAACGGTACGCTCGCGCGCACGGACACATATAGCCACTGACTGCGCAGGACATTGCAGGTGCGATCATACCAGCACTAATGCACCGAATCCCATCAGAACTCCGCAGTTAAGTGTGCTTTGGCGAGAGTAGTACTAGGATGGGTGACCTCCTGGGAAGTCCTCATGTTGCACCTCTTTTTTTTCACTTTTTTCCTCAACCGAAGCGGTATTTCGCGACGAGGACGAGGGAACTGAAATCCAGCACCAGCACTTACTTTCAATCACAACCGACCCGATATTGATCTTTTACCTGACTATTCTTCGTCACAAATTAATTCCACGATAAGATATATCTCTGTGGAGCGGATCGAGCATCAACGTAGTCGGAATCGAGGATTAACTTGCTACGTTCGTCTGCTGTGGGCCCCGGGACTCGTTCGGGAAAGGAGGGTATGCTCGCGCGCACGGACACGTATAGCCACTGACTGCGCAGGACATTGTAGGTGCGATCATACCAGCGCTAATGCACCGGATCCCATCAGAACTTCACAGTTAAGCGTGCTTGGGCGAGAGTAGTACTAGGATGGGTGACCTCCTGGGAAGTCCTCGTGTTGCTCCTCTTTTTTTTCACTTTTTTCCTCAACCGAAGCGGTATTTTGCGACGAGGACGAGGGAATTGAAATCCAGCACCAGCACTTACTTTCAATCACAACGGACCCGATATTGATCTTTTACCTGACTATTCTTCGTCACAAATTAATTCCACGATAAGATATATCTCTGTGAAGCGGATCGAGCATCAACGTAGTCGGAATCGAGGATTAACTTGCTACGTTCGTCTGCTGTGGGCCCCAGGACTCGTTCGGGAAGGAACGGTACGCTCGCGCGCAGGGACACATATAGCCACTGACTGCGCAGGACATTGTAGGTGCGATCATACCAGCACTAATGCACCGGATCCCATCATAACTCCGCAGTTAAGCGTGGTTGGGCGAGAGTAGTACTAAGATGGGTGACCTCCTGGGAAGTCCTCGTGTTGCACCTGTTTTTTTTCACTTTTTTCCTCAACCGAAGCGGTGTTTTGCGACGAGGACGAGGGAACTGAAATCCAGCACCAACACTTACTTTCAATCACAACCGACCTGATATTGATCTTTTACCTGACTATTCTTCGTCACAAATTAATTCCACGATAAGATATATCTCTGTGGAGCGGATCGAGCATCAACGTAGTCGGAATTGAGGATTAACTTGCTACGTTCGTCTGCTGTGGGCCCCGGGACTCGTTTGGGAAAAAACGGTACGCTCGCGCGCACGGACACATATAGCCACTGACTGCGCAGGACATTGCAGGTGCGATCATACCAGCACTAATGCACCGGATCCCATCAGAACTCCGCAGTTAAGCGTGCTTGAGCGAGAGTAGTACTAGGATGGGTGACCTCCTGGGAAGTCCTCGTGTTGCACCTTTTTTTTTCACTTTTTTCCTCAGCCGAAGCAGTATTTTGCGACGAGGACGAGGGAACTGAAATCCAGCACCAGCACTTAGTTTCAATCACAACCGACCCGATATTGATCTTTTCCCTGACTATTCTTCGTCACAAATTAATTCCACGATAAGATATATATCTCTGGGGAGCGGATCGAGCATCAACGTAGTCGGGATCGAGGATTAACTTGCTACGTTCGTCTGCTGTGGGCCCCGGGACTCGTTCGGGAAAAAACGGTACGCTCGCGCGCACGGACACATATAGCCACTGACTGCGCAGGACATTGCAGGTGCGATCATACCAGCACTAATGCACCGGATACCATTAGAACTCCGCAGTTAAGCGTGTTTGGGCGAGAGTAGTACTAGGATGGGTGACCTCCTGGGAAGTCCTCGTGTTGCACCTTTTTTTTTTCACTTTTTTCCTCAACCGAAGCGGTATTTTGCGACGAGGACGAGGGAACTGAAATCCAGCACCAGCACTTACTTTCAATCACAACCGACCCGATATTGATCTTTTACCTGACTATTCTTCGTCACAGATTAATTCCACGATAAGATATATCTCTGTGGAGCGGATCGAGCATCAACGTAGTCGGAATCGAGGATTAACTTGCTACGTTCGTCTGCTGTGGGCCCCGGGACTCGTTCGGGAAAAAACGGTACGCTCGCGCGCACGGACACATATAGCCACTGACTGCGCAGGACAGTGCAGGTGCGATCATACCAGCACTAATGCACCGGATCCCATCAGAACTACGCAGTTAAGCGTGCTTGGGCGAGAGTAGTACTAGGATGGGTGACCTCCTGGGAAGTCCTCGTGTTACACCTCTTTTTTTTCACTTTTTTCCTCAACCGAAGCGGTATTTTGCGACGAGGACGAGGGAATTGAAATACAGCACCATCACTTACTTTCAATCACAACCGACCCGATATTGATCTTTTACCTGACTATTCTTCGTCACAAATTAATTCCATGATAAGATATATCTCTGTGAAGCGGATCGAGCATCAACGTAGTCGGAATCGAGGATTAACTTGCTACGTTCGTCTACTGTGGGCCCCAGGACTCGTTCGGGAAGGAACGGTACGCTCGCGCGCAGGGACACATATAGCCACTGACTGCGCAGGACATTGTAGGTGCGATCATACCAGCACTAATGCACCGGATCCCATCATAACTCCGCAGTTAAGCGTGGTTGGGCGAGAGTAGTACTAAGATGGGTGACCTCCTGGGAAGTCCTCGTGTTGCACCTGTTTTTTTTCACTTTTTTCCTCAACCGAAGCGGTGTTTTGCGACGAGGACGAGGGAACTGAAATCCAGCACCAACACTTACTTTCAATCACAACCGACCCGATATTGATCTTTTACCTGACTATTCTTCGTCACAAATTAATTCCACGATAAGATATATCTCTGTGAAGCGGATCGAGCATCAACGTAGTCAGAATCGAGGATTAACTTGCTACGTTCGTCTGCTATGGGCCCCGGGACTCGTTCGGGAAAAAACGGTACGCTCGCGCGCACGGACACATATAGCCACTGACTGCACAGGACATTGCAGGTGCGATCATACCAGCACTAATGCACCGGATCCCATCAGAAATCCGCAGTTAAGCGTGCTTGAGCGAGAGTAGTACTAGGATGGGTGACCTCCTGGGAAGTCCTCGTGTTGCACCTCTTTTTTTTCACTTTTTTCCTCAACCGAAGCGGTATTTTGCGACGAGGACGAGGGAACTAAAATCCAGCACCAGCACTTACTTTCAATCACAACCGACCCGATATTGATCTTTTACCTGACTATTCTTCGTCACAAATTAATTCCACGATAAGATATATCTCTGTGGAGCGGATCGAGCATCAACGTAGTCGGAATCGAGGATTAGCTTGCTACGTTCGTCTGTTGTGGGCCCCGGGACTCGTTCGGGAAAAAACGGTATGCTCGCGCGCACGGACACATATAGCCACTGACTGCGCAGGACATTGCAGGTGCGATCATACCAGCACTAATGCACCGGATCCCATCAGAACTCCGCAGTTAAGCGTGCTTGGGCGAGAGTAGTACTAGGTTGGGTGACCTTCTGGGAAGTCCTCGTGTTGCACCTGTTTTTGTTCACTTTTTTCCTCAACCGAAGCGGTATTTTGAGACGAGGACGAGGGAACTGAAATCCAGCACCAGCACTTACTTTCAATCACAACCGACCCGATATTGATCTTTTACCTGACTATTCTTCGTCACAAATTAATTCCACGATAAGATATATCTCTGTGAAGCGGATCGAGCATCAACGTAGTCAGAATCGAGGATTAACTTGCTACGTTCGTCTGCTATGGGCCCCGGGACTCGTTCGGGAAAAAACGGTACGCTCGCGCGCACGGACACATATAGCCACTGACTGCGCAGGGCATTGCAGGTGCGATCATACCAGCACTAATGCACCGGATCCCATCAGAAATCCGCAGTTAAGCGTGGTTGAGCGAGAGTAGTACTAGGATGGGTGACCTCCTGGGAAGTCCTCGTGTTGCACCTCTTTTTTTTCACTTTTTTCCTCAACCGAAGCGGTATTTTGCGACGAGGACGAGGGAACTGAAATCCAGCACCAGCACTTACTTTCAATCACAACCGACCCGATATTGATCTTTTACCTGACTATTCTTCGTCACAAATTAATTCCACGATAAGATATATATCTCTGTGGAGCGGATCGAGCATCAACGTAGTCGGAATTGAGGATTAACTTGCTACGTTCGTCTGCTGTGGGCCCCGGGACTCGTTTGGGAAAAAACGGTACGCTCGCGCGCACGGACACATATAGCCACTGACTGCGCAGGACATTGCAGGTGCGATCATACCAGCACTAATGCACCGGATCCCATCAGAACTCTGCAGTTAAGCGTGCTTGGGCGAGAGTAGTACTAGGATGGGTGACCTCCTGGGAAGTCCTCGTGTTGCACCTCTTTGTTTTCACTTTTTTCCTCAACCGAAGCGGTATTTTGCGACGAGGACGAGGGAACTGAAATCCAACACCAGCACTTACTTTCAATCACAACCGACCCGATATTGATCTTTTACCTGACTATTCTTCGTCACAAATTAATTCCACGATAAGATATATCTCTGTGAAGCGGATCGAGCATCAACGTAGTCGGAATCGAGGATTAACTTGCTACGTTCGTCTGCTGTGGGCCCCGGGACTCGTTCGGGAAGGAACGGTACGCTCGCGCGCAGGGACACATATAGCCACTGACTGCGCAGGACATTGCAGGTGCGATCATACCAGCACTAATGCACCGGATCCCATCAGAACTCCGCAGTTAAGCGTGCGTGGGCGAGAGTAGTACTAGGATGGGTGACCTCCTGGGAAGTCCTTGTGTTGCACCTCTTCTCTTTTTTTTCACTTTTTTCCTCAACCGAAGCGGTATTTTGCGACGAGGACGAGGGAACTGAAATCCAGCACCAGCACTTACTTTCAATCACAACCGACCCGATATTGATCTTTTACCTGACTATTCTTCGTCACAAATTAATTCCACGATAAGATATATCTCTGTGAAGCGGATCGAGCATCAACGTAGTCGGAATCGAGGATTAGCTTGCTACGTTCGTCTGTTGTGGGCCCCGGGACTCGTTCGGGAAAAAACGGTACGCTCGCGCGCACGGACACATATAGCCACTGACTGCGCAGGACATTGCAGGTGCGATCATACCAGCACTAATGCACCGGATCCCATCAGAACTCCGCAGTTAAGCGTGCTTGGGCGAGAGTAGTACTAGGTTGGGTGACCTTCTGGGAAGTCCTCGTGTTGCACCTGTTTTTGTTCACTTTTTTCCTCAACCGAAGCGGTATTTTGAGACGAGGACGAGGGAACTGAAATCCAGCACCAGCACTTACTTTCAATCACAACCGACCCGATATTGATCTTTTACCTGACTATTCTTCGTCATAAATTAATTCCACGATAAGATATATCTCTGTGAAGCGGATCGAGCATCAACGTAGTCAGAATCGAGGATTAACTTGCTACGTTCGTCTGCTATGGGCCCCAGGACTCGTTCGGGAAAAAACGGTATGCTCGCGCACACGGACACATATAGCCACTGACTGCGCAGGACATTGCAGGTGCGATCATACCAGCACTAATGCACCGGATCCCATCAGAACTCCGCAGTTAAGCGTGCGTGGGCGAGAGTAGTACTAGGATGGGTGACCTCCTGGGAAGTCCTTGTGTTGCACCTCTTCTCTTTTTTTTCACTTTTTTCCTCAACCGAAGCGGTATTTTGCGACGAGGACGAGGGAACTGAAATCCAGCACCAGCACTTACTTTCAATCACAACCGACCCGATATTGATCTTTTACCTGACTATTCTTCGTCACAAATTAATTCCACGATAAGATATATCTCTGTGGAGCGGATCGAGCATCAACGTAGTCGGAATCGAGAATTAACTTGCTACGTTCGTCTGCTGTGGGCCCCGGGACTCGTTCGGGAAAAAACGGTACGCTCGCGCGCACGGACACATATAGCCACTAACTGCGCAAGACATTGCAGGTGCGATCATACCAACACTAATGCACCGGATCCCATCAGAACTCCGCAGTTAAGCGTGCTTGGGCGAGAGTAGTACTAGGATGGGTGACCTCCTGGGAAGTCCTCGTGTTGCACCTCTTTTTTTTCCACTTTTTTCCTCAACCGAAGCGGTATTTTGCGACGAGGACGAGGGAACTGAAATCCAGCACCAACACTTACTTTCAATCACAACCGACCCGATATTGATCTTTTACCTGACTATTCTTCGTCACAAATTAATTCCACGATAATATATATCTCTGTGAAGCGGATCGAGCATCAACGTAGTCGGAATCGAGGATTAACTAGCTACGTTCGTCTGCTATGGGCCCCAGGACTCGTTCGGGAAAAAACGGTATGCTCGCGCACACGGACACATATAGCCACTGACTGCGCAGGACATTGCAGGTGCGATCATACCAGCACTAATGCACCGGATCCCATCAGAACTCCGCAGTTAAGCGTGCGTGGGCGAGAGTAGTACTAGGATGGGTGACCTCCTGGGAAGTCCTTGTGTTGCACCTCTTCTCTTTTTTTTCACTTTTTTCCTCAACCGAAGCGGTATTTTGCGACGAGGACGAGGGAACTGAAATCCAGCACCAGCACTTACTTTCAATCACAACCGACCCGATATTGATCTTTTACCTGACTATTCTTCGTCACAAATTAATTCCACGATAAGATATATCTCTGTGGAGCGGATCGAGCATCAACGTAGTCGGAATCGAGGATTAGCTTGCTACGTTCGTCTGTTGTGGGCCCCGGGACTCGTTCGGGAAAAAACGGTATGCTCGCGCACACGGACACATATAGCCACTGACTGCGCAGGACATTGCAGGTGCGATCATACCAGCACTAATGCACCGGATCCCATCAGAACTCCGCAGTTAAGCGTGCTTGGGCGAGAGTAGTACTAGGTTGGGTGACCTTCTGGGAAGTCCTCGTGTTGCACCTGTTTTTTTTCACTTTTTTCCTCAACCGAAGCGGTATTTTGAGACGAGGACGAGGGAACTGAAATCCAGCACCAGCACTTACTTTCAATCACAACCGACCCGATATTGATCTTTTACCTGACTATTCTTCGTCACAAATTAATTCCACGATAAGATATATCTCTGTGGAGCGGATCGAGCATCAACGTAGTCGGAATCGA
Organism: Psophocarpus tetragonolobus; assembly: GCA_037954015.1. Classification (NCBI taxonomy): domain Eukaryota; kingdom Viridiplantae; phylum Streptophyta; class Magnoliopsida; order Fabales; family Fabaceae; genus Psophocarpus; species Psophocarpus tetragonolobus. The sequence continues at coordinate 26,401,676 of CM075695.1, read as the reverse complement.
GGATTAACTTGCTACGTTCGTCTGCTGTGGGCCCCGGGACTCGTTCGGGAAAAAACGGTACGCTCGCGCGCACGGACACATATAGCCACTAACTGCGCAGGACATTGCAGGTGCGATCATACCAGCACTAATGCACCGGATACCGTCAGAACTCCGCAGTTAAGCGTGCTTGGGCGAGAGTAGTACTAGGATGGGTGACCTCCTGGGAAGTCCTCGTGTTGCACCTTTTTTTTTTCACTTTTTTCCTCAACCGAAGCGGTATTTTGCGACGAGGATGAGGGAACTGAAATCCAGCACCAGCACTTACTTTCAATCACAACCGACCCGATATTGATCTTTTACCTGACTATTCTTCGTCACAAATTAATTCCACGATAAGATATATCTCTGTGGAGCGGATCGAGCATCAACGTAGTCGGAATCGAGGATTAACTTGCTACGTTCGTCTGCTGTGGGCCCCGGGACTCGTTCGGGAAAAAACGGTACGCTCGCGCGCACGGACACATATAGCCACTGACTGCGCAGGACAGTGCAGGTGCAATCATACCAGCACTAATGCACCGGATCCCATCAGAACTCCGCAGCTAAGCGTGCTTGGGCGAGAGTAGTACTAGGATGGGTGACCTCCTGGGAAGTCCTCGTGTTACACCTCTTTTTTTTCACTTTTTTCCTCAACCGAAGCGGTATTTTGCGACGAGGACGAGGGAATTGAAATCCAGCACCAGCACTTACTTTCAATCACAACCGACCCGATATTGATCTTTTACCTGACTATTCTTCGTCACAAATTAATTCCACGATAAGATATATCTCTGTGAAGCGGATCGAGCATCAACGTAGTCGGAATCGAGGATTAACTTGCTACGTTCGTCTGCTGTGGGCCCCGGGACTCGTTCGGGAAGGAACGGTACGCTCGCGCGCAGGGACACATATAGCCACTGACTGTGCAGGACATTGCAGGTGCGATCATACCAGCACTCATGCACCGGATCCCATCAGAACTCTGCAGTTAAGCGTGCTTGGGTGAGAGTAGTACTAAGATGGGTGACCTCCTGGGAAGTCCTCGTGTTGCACCTCTTTTTTTTCACTTTTTTCCTCAACCGAAGCGGTGTTTTGCGACGAGGACGAGGGAACTGAAATCCAGCACCAGCACTTACTTTCAATCACAACCGACCCGATATTGATCTTTTACCTGACTATTCTTCGTCACAAATTAATTCCACGATAAGATATATCTCTGTGAAGCGGATCGAGCATCAACGTAGTCGGAATCGAGGATTAACTTGCTACGTTCGTCTGCTATGGGCCCCAGGACTCGTTCGGGAAAAAACGGTACGCTCGCGCGCACGGACACATATAGCCACTGACTGCGCAGGACATTGCAGGTGCGATCATACCAGCACTAATGCACCGGATCCCATCAGAACTCCGCAGTTAAGCGTGCTTGGGCGAGAGTAGTACTAGGATGGGTGACCTCCTGGGAAGTCCTCGTGTTGCACCTCTTTTTTTTCACTTTTTTCCTCAACCGAAGCGGTATTTTGCGACGAGGACGAGGGAATTGAAATCCAGCACCAGCACTTACTTTCAATCACAACCGACCCGATATTGATCTTTTACCTGACTATTCTTCGTCACAAATTAATTCCACGATAAGATATATCTCTGTGAAGCGGATCGAGCATCAACATAGTCGGAATCGAGGATTAACTTGCTACGTTCGTCTGCTGTGGGCCCCGGGACTCGTTCGGGAAGGAACGGTACGCTCGCGCGCAGGGACACATATAGCCACTGACTGCGCAGGACATTGCAGGTGCGATCATACCAGCATTAATGCACCGGATCCCATCAGAACTCCGCAGTTAAGCGTGCTTGGGCGAGAGTAGTACTAAGATGGGTGACCTCCTGGGAAGTCCTCGTGTTGCACCTGTTTTTTTTTCACTTTTTTCCTCAACCGAAGCGGTGTTTTGCGACGAGGACAAGGGAACTGAAATCCAGCACCAGCACTTACTTTCAATCACAACCGACCCGATATTGATCTTTTACCTGACTATTCTTCGTCACAAATTAATTCCACGATAAGATATATCTCTGTGAAGCGGATCGAGCGTCAACGTAGTCGGAATCGAGGATTAACTTGCTACGTTCGTCTGCTGTGGGCCCCGGGACTCGTTCGGGAAAAAACGGTACGCTCGCGCGCACGGACACATATAGCCACTGACTGCGCAGGACATTGCAGGTGCGATCATACCAGCACTAATGCACCGGATCCCATCAGGACTCCGCAGTTAAGCGTGCTTGGGCGAGAGTAATACTAGGATGGGTGACCTCCTGGGAAGTCCTCATGTTGCACCTCTTTTTTTTCACTTTTTTCCTCAACCGAAGCGGTATTTTGCGACGAGGACGAGGGAATTGAAATCCAGCACCAGCACTTACTTTCAATCACAACCGACCCAATATTGATCTTTTACCTGACTATTCTTCGTCACAAATTAATTCCACGATAAGATATATCTCTGTGAAGCGGATCGAGCATCAACATAGTCGGAATCGAGGATTAACTTGCTACGTTCGTCTGCTGTGGGCCCCGGGACTCGTTCGGGAAGGAACGGTACGCTCGCGCGCAGGGACACATATAGCCACTGACTGCGCAGGATATTGCAGGTGCGATCATACCAGCATTAATGCACCGGATCCCATCAGAACTCCGCAGTTAAGCGTGCTTGGGCGAGAGTAGTACTAAGATGGGTGACCTCCTGGGAAGTCCTCGTGTTGCACCTGTTTTTTTTTCACTTTTTTCCTCAACCGAAGCGGTGTTTTGCGACGAGGACAAGGGAACTGAAATCCAGCACCAGCACTTACTTTCAATCACAACCGACCCGATATTGATCTTTTACCTGACTATTCTTCGTCACAAATTAATTCCACGATAAGATATATCTCTGTGAAGCGGATCGAGCGTCAACGTAGTCGGAATCGAGGATTAACTTGCTACGTTCGTCTGCTGTGGGCCCCGGGACTCGTTCGGGAAAAAACGGTACGCTCGCGCGCACGGACACATATAGCCACTGACTGCGCAGGACATTGCAGGTGCGATCATACCAGCACTAATGCACCGGATCCCATCAGGACTCCGCAGTTAAGCGTGCTTGGGCGAGAGTAATACTAGGATGGGTGACCTCCTGGGAAGTCCTCATGTTGCACCTCTTTTTTTTCACTTTTTTCCTCAACCGAAGCGGTATTTTGCGACGAGGACGAGGGAATTGAAATCCAGCACCAGCACTTACTTTCAATCACAACCGACCCGATATTGATCTTTTACCTGACTATTCTTCGTCACAAATTAATTCCACGATAAGATATATCTCTGTGAAGCGGATCGAGCATCAACGTAGTCGGAATCGAGGATTAACTTGCTACGTTCGTCTGCTGTGGGCCCCGGGACTCGTTCGGGAAGGAACGGTACGCTCGCGCGCAGGGACACATATAGCCACTGACTGCGCAGGACATTGCAGGTGCGATCATACCAGCACTAATGCACCGGATCCCATCAGAACTCCGCAGTTAAGTGTGCTAGGGCGAGAGTAGTACTAGGATGGGTGACCTCCTAGGAAGTCCTCGTGTTGCACCTGTTTTTTTTCACTTTTTTCCTCAACCGAAGCGGTATTTTACGACGAGGACGAGGGAACTGAAATCCAGTACCAGCACTTACTTTCAATCACAACCGACCCGATATTGATCTTTTACCTGACTATTCTTCGTCACAAATTAATTCCACGATAAGATATATCTCTGTGAAGCGGATAGAGCGTCAACGTAGTCGGAATCGAGGATTAACTTGCTACGTTCGTCTGCTGTGGGCCCCGGGACTCGTTCGGGAAAGGAGGGTATGCTCGCGCGCACGGTCACGTATAGCCACTGACTGCGCAGGACATTGTAGGTGCGATCATACCAGCGCTAATGCACCGGATCCCATCAGAACTTCACAGTTAAGCGTGCTTGGGCGAGAGTAGTACTAGGATGGGTGACCTCCTGGGAAGTCCTCGTGTTGCTCCTCTTTTTTTTCACTTTTTTCCTCAACCGAAGCGATATTTTGCGACAAGGACGAGGGAACTGAAATCCAGCACCAACACTTACTTTCAATCACAACCGACTTGCGCGCACGGACACATATAGCCACTGACTGCGCAGGACATTGCAGGTGCGATCATACCAGCACTAATGCACCGGATCCCATCAGAACTCCACAGTTAAGCGTGCTTGGGTGAGAGTAGTACTAGGATGGGTGACCTCCTGGGAAGTCCTCGTGTTGCACCTCTTTTTTTTCACTTTTTTCCTCAACCGAAGCGGTATTTTGCGACGAGGACGAGGGAACTGAAATCCAGCACCATCACTTACTTTCAATCACAACCGACCCGATATTGATCTTTTACCTGACTATTCTTCGTCACAAATTAATTCCACGATAAGATATATCTCTGTGGAGCGGATCGAGCATCAACGTAGTCGGAATCCAGGATTAACTTGCTACGTTCGTCTGCTGTGGGCCCCGGGACTCGTTCGGGAAAAAACGGTACGCTCGCGCGCACGGACACATATAGCCACTGACTGCGCAGGACATTGCAGGTGCGATCATACCAGCACTAATGCACCGGATCCCATCAGAACTACGCAGTTAAGCGTGCTTGGGCGAGAGTAGTACTAGGATGGGTGACCTCCTGGGAAGTCCTCGTGTTACACCTCTTTTTTTTCACTTTTTTCCTCAACCGAAGCGGTATTTTGCGACGAGGACGAGGGAATTGAAATCCAGCACCAGCACTTACTTTCAATCACAACCGACCCGATATTGATCTTTTACCTGACTATTGTTCGTCACAAATTAATTCCACGATAAGATATATCTCTGTGAAGCGGATCGAGTATCAACGTAGTCGGAATCGAGGATTAACTTGCTACGTTCGTCTGCTGTGGGCCCCGGGACTCGTTCGGGAAGGAACGGTACGCTCGCGCGCAGGGACACATATAGCCACTGATTGTGCAGGACATTGCAGGGGCGATCATACCAGCACTAATGCACCGGATCCCATCAGAACTCTGCAGCTAAGCGTGCTTGTGCGAGAGTAGTACTAAGATGGGTGACCTCCTGGGAAGTCCTCGTGTTGCACCTGTTTTTTTTCACTTTTTTCCTCAACCGAAGCGGTGTTTTGCGACGAGGACGAGGGAATTGAAATCCGGCACCAACACTTACTTTCAATCACAACCGACCCGATATTGATCTTTTACCTAACTATTCTTCGTCACAAATTAATTCCACGATAAGATATATCTCTGTGAAGCGGATCGAGCATCAACATAGTCGGAATCGAGGATTAACTTGCTACGTTCGTCTGCTATGGGCCGCAGGACTCGTTCGGGAAAAAATGGTACGCTCGCGCGCACGGACACATATAGCCACTGACTGCGCAGGACATTGCAGGTGCGATCATACCAGCACTAATGTACCGGATCCCATCAGAACTCCGCAGTTAAGCGTGCTTGGGCAAGAGTAGTACTAGGTTGGGTGACCTTCTGGGAAGTCCTCGTGTTGCACCTGTTTTTTTTCACTTTTTTCCTCAACCGAAGCGGTATTTTGCGACGAGGACGAGGGAACTGAAATCCAGCACCAGCACTTACTTTCAATCACAACCGACCCGATATTGATCTTTTACCTGACTATTCTTCGTCACAAATTAATTCCACGATAAGATATATCTCTGTGGAGCGGATCGAGCATCAACGTAGTCGGAATCGAGGATTAACTTGCTATGTTCGTCTGCTGTGGGCCCCGGGACTCGTTCGGGAAGGAACGGTACGCTCGCGCGCACGGACACATATAGCCACTGACTGCGCAGGACATTGCAGGTGCGATCATACCAGCACTAATGCACCGGATCCCATCAGAACTCCGCAGTTAAGCGTGCTTGAGCGAGAGTAGTACTAGGATGGGTGACCTCCTGGGAAGTCCTCGTGTTGCACCTTTTTTTTTCACTTTTTTCCTCAACCGAAGCGGTATTTTGCGACGAGGACGAGGGAACTGAAATCCAGCACCAGCACTTACTTTCAATCACAACCGACCCGATATTGATCTTTTACCTGACTATTCTTCGTCACAAATTAATTCCACGATAAGATATATATCTCTGTGGAGCGGATCGAGCATCAACGTAGTCGGAATCGAGGATTAACTTGCTACGTTCGTCTGCTGTGGGCCCCGGGACTCGTTCGGGAAAAAACGGTACGCTCGCGCGCACGGACACATATAGCCACTGACTGCGCAGGACATTGCAGGTGCGATCATACCAGCACTAATGCACCGGATACCATCAGAACTCCGCAGTTAAGCGTGTTTGGGCGAGAGTAGTACTAGGATGGGTGACCTCCTGGGAAGTCCTCGTGTTGCACCTTTTTTTTTTCACTTTTTTCCTCAACCGAAGCGGTATTTTGCGACGAGGACGAGGGAACTGAAATCCAGCACCAGCACTTACTTTCAATCACAACCGACCCGATATTGATCTTTTACCTGACTATTCTTCGTCACAAATTAATTCCACGATAAGATATATCTCTGTGGAGCGGATCGAGCATCAACGTAGTCGGAATCCAGGATTAACTTGCTACGTTCGTCTGCTGTGGGCCCCGGGACTCGTTCGGGAAAACACGGTACGCTCGCGCGCACGGACACATATAGCCACTGACTGCGCAGGACAGTGCAGGTGCGATCATACCAGCACTAATGCACCGGATCCCATCAGAACTACGCAGTTAAGCGTGCTTGGGCGAGAGTAGTACTAGGATGGGTGACCTCCTGGGAAGTCCTCGTGTTACACCTCTTTTTTTTCACTTTTTTCCTCAACCGAAGCGGTATTTTGCGACGAGGACGAGGGAATTGAAATCCAGCACCAGCACTTACTTTCAATCACAACCGACCCGATATTGATCTTTTACCTGACTATTGTTCGTCACAAATTAATTCCACGATAAGATATATCTCTGTGAAGCGGATCGAGTATCAAGGTAGTCGGAATTGAGGATTAACTTGCTACGTTCGTCTGCTGTGGGCCCCGGGACTCGTTCGGGAAGGAACGGTACGCTCGCGCGCAGGGACACATATAGCCACTGACTGTGTAGGACATTGCAGGGGCGATCATACCAGCACTAATGCACCGGATCCCATCAGAACTCTGCAGCTAAGCGTGCTTGTGCGAGAGTAGTACTAAGATGGGTGACCTCCTGGGAAGTCCTCGTGTTGCACCTGTTTTTTTTCACTTTTTTCCTCAACCGAAGCGGTGTTTTGCGACGAGGACGAGGGAATTGAAATCCGGCACCAACACTTACTTTCAATCACAACCGACCCGATATTGATCTTTTACCTACTATTCTTCGTCACAAATTAATTCCACGATAAGATATATCTCTGTGAAGCGGATCGAGCATCAACATAGTCGGAATCGAGGATTAACTTGCTACGTTCGTCTGCTATGGGCCCCAGGACTCGTTCGGGAAAAAATGGTACGCTCGCGCGCACGGACACATATAGCCACTGACTGCGCAGGACATTGCAGGAGCGATCATACCAGCACTAATGTACCGGATCCCATCAGAACTCCGCAGTTAAGCGTGCTTGGGCAAGAGTAGTACTAGGTTGGGTGACCTTCTGGGAAGTCCTCGTGTTGCACCTGTTTTTTTTCACTTTTTTCATCAACCGAAGCGGTATTTTGCGACGAGGACGAGGGAACTGAAATCCAGCACCAGCACTTACTTTCAATCACAACCGACCCGATATTGATCTTTTACCTGACTATTCTTCGTCACAAATCAATTCCACGATAAGATATATCTCTGTGGAGCGGATCGAGCATCAACGTAGTCGGAATCGAGGATTAACTTGCTACGTTCGTCTGCTGTGGGCCCCGGGACTCGTTCGGGAAGGAACGGTACGCTCGCGCGCACGGACACATATAGCCACTGACTGCGCAGGACATTGCAGGTGCGATCATACCAGCACTAATGCACCGGATCCCATCAGAACTCCGCAGTTAAGCGTGCTTGAGCGAGAGTAGTACTAGGATGGGTGACCTCCTGGGAAGTCCTCGTGTTGCACCTTTTTTTTTCACTTTTTTCCTCAACCGAAGCGGTATTTTGCGACGAGGACGAGGGAACTGAAATCCAGCACCAGCACTTACTTTCAATCACAACCGACCCGATATTGATCTTTTACCTGACTATTCTTCGTCACAAATTAATTCCACGATAAGATATATATCTCTGTGGAGCGGATCGAGCATCAAAGTAGTCGGAATCGAGGATTAACTTGCTACGTTCGTCTGCTGTGGGCCCCGGGACTCGTTCGGGAAAAAACGGTACGCTCGCGCGCACGGACACATATAGCCACTGACTGCGCAGGACATTGCAGGTGCGATCATACCAGCACTAATGCACCGGATACCATCAGAACTCCGCAGTTAAGCGTGTTTGGGCGAGAGTAGTACTAGGATGGGTGACCTCCTGGGAAGTCCTCGTGTTGCACCTTTTTTTTTTCACTTTTTTCCTCAACCGAAGCGGTATTTTGCGACGAGGACGAGGGAACTGAAATCCAGCACCAGCACTTACTTTCAATCACAACCGACCCGATATTGATCTTTTACCTGACTATTCTTCGTCACAAATTAATTCCACGATAAGATATATCTCTGTGGAGCGGATCGAGCATCAACGTAGTCGGAATCCAGGATTAAGTTGCTACGTTCGTCTGCTGTGGGCCCCGGGACTCGTTCGGGAAAACACGGTACGCTCGCGCGCACGGACACATATAGCCACTGACTGCGCAGGACAGTGCAGGTGCGATCATACCAGCACTAATGCACCGGATCCCATCAGAACTACGCAGTTAAGCGTGCTTGGGCGAGAGTAGTACTAGGATGGGTGACCTCCTGGGAAGTCCTCGTGTTACACCTCTTTTTTTTCACTTTTTTCCTCAACCGAAGCGGTATTTTGCGACGAGGACGAGGGAATTGAAATCCAGCACCAGCACTTACTTTCAATCACAACCGACCCGATATTGATCTTTTCCCTGACTATTGTTCGTCACAAATTAATTCCACGATAAGATATATCTCTGTGAAGCGGATCGAGTATCAAGGTAGTCGGAATTGAGGATTAACTTGCTACGTTCGTCTGCTGTGGGCCCCGGGACTCGTTCGGGAAGGAACGGTACGCTCGCGCGCAGGGACACATATAGCCACTGACTGTGTAGGACATTGCAGGGGCGATCATACCAGCACTAATGCACCGGATCCCATCAGAACTCTGCAGCTAAGCGTGCTTGTGCGAGAGTAGTACTAAGATGGGTGACCTCCTGGGAAGTCCTCGTGTTGCACCTGTTTTTTTTCACTTTTTTCCTCAACCGAAGCGGTGTTTTGCGACGAGGACGAGGGAATTGAAATCCGGCACCAACACTTACTTTCAATCACAACCGACCCGATATTGATCTTTTACCTGACTATTCTTCGTCACAAATTAATTCCACGATAAGATATATCTCTGTGAAGCGGATCGAGCATCAACATAGTCGGAATCGAGGATTAACTTGCTACGTTCGTCTGCTATGGGCCCCAGGACTCGTTCGGGAAAAAATGGTACGCTCGCGCGCACGGACACATATAGCCACTGACTGCGCAGGACATTGCAGGAGCGATCATACCAGCACTAATGTACCGGATCCCATCAGAACTCCGCAGTTAAGCGTGCTTGGGCAAGAGTAGTACTAGGTTGGGTGACCTTCTGGGAAGTCCTCGTGTTGCACCTGTTTTTTTTCACTTTTTTCCTCAACCGAAGCGGTATTTTGCGACGAGGACGAGGGAACTGAAATCCAGCACCAGCACTTACTTTCAATCACAACCGACCCGATATTGATCTTTTACCTGACTATTCTTCGTCACAAATCAATTCCACGATAAGATATATCTCTGTGGAGCGGATCGAGCATCAACGTAGTCGGAATCGAGGATTAACTTGCTACGTTCGTCTGCTGTGGGCCCCGGGACTCGTTCGGGAAGGAACGGTACGCTCGCGCGCACGGACACATATAGCCACTGACTGCGCAGGACATTGCAGGTGCGATCATACCAGCACTAATGCACCGGATCCCATCAGAACTCCGCAGTTAAGCGTGTTTGGGCGAGAGTAGTACTAGGTTGGGTGACCTTCTGGGAAGTCCTCATGTTGCACCTGTTTTTTTTCACTTTTTTCCTCAACCGAAGCGGTGTTTTGCGACGAGGACGAGGGAACTGAAATCCAGCGCCAGCACTTACTTTCAATCACAACCGACCCGATATTGATCTTTTACCTGACTATTCTTCGTCACAAATTAATTCCACGATAAGATATATCTCTGTGAAGCGGATCGAGCATCAACGTAGTCAGAATCGAGGATTAACTTGCTACGTTCGTCTGCTATGGGCCCCGGGACTCGTTCGGGAAAAAATGGTACGCTCGCGCGCACGGACACATATAGCCACTGACTGCGCAGGACATTGCAGGTGCGATCATACCAGCACTAATGCACCGGATCCCATCAGAAATCCGCAGTTAAGCGTGCTTGAGCGAGAGTAGTACTAGGATGGGTGACCTCCTGGGAAGTCCTCGTGTTGCACCTCTTTTTTTTCACTTTTTTCCTCAACCGAAGCGGTATTTTCCGACGAGGACGAGGGAACTGAAATCCAGCACCAGCACTTACTTTCAATCACAACCGACCCGATATTGATCTTTTACCTGACTATTCTTCGTCACAAATTAATTCCACGATAAGATATATATCTCTGTGGAGCGGATCGAGCATCAACGTAGTCGGAATTGAGGATTAACTTGCTACGTTCGTCTGCTGTGGGCCCCGGGACTCGTTTGGGAAAAAACGGTACGCTCGCGCGCACGGACACATATAGCCACTGACTGCACAGGACATTGCAGGTGCGATCATACCAGCACTAATGCACCGGATCCCATCAGAACTCTGCAGCTAAGCGTGCTTGGGCGAGAGTAGTACTAGGATGGGTGACCTCCTGGGAAGTCCTCGTGTTGCACCTCTTTGTTTTCACTTTTTTCCTCAACCGAAGCGGTATTTTGCGACGAGGACGAGGGAACTGAAATCCAACACCAGCACTTACTTTCAATCACAACCGACCCGATATTGATCTTTTACCTGACTATTCTTCGTCACAAATTAATTCCACGATAAGATATATCTCTGTGAAGCGGATCGAGCATCAACGTAGTCGGAATCGAGGATTAACTTGCTACGTTCGTCTGCTGTGGGCCCCGGGACTCGTTCGGGAAGGAACGGTACGCTCGCGCGCAGGGACACATATAGCCACTGACTGCGCAGGACATTGCAGGTGCGATCATACCAGCACTAATGCACCGGATCCCATCAGAACTCCGCAGTTAAGCGTGCGTGGGCGAGAGTAGTACTAGGATGGGTGACCTCCTGGGAAGTCCTTGTGTTGCACCTCTTCTCTTTTTTTTCACTTTTTTCCTCAACCGAAGCGGTATTTTGCGACGAGGACGAGGGAACTGAAATCCAGCACCAGCACTTACTTTCAATCACAACCGACCCGATATTGATCTTTTACCTGACTATTCTTCGTCACAAATTAATTCCACGATAAGATATATCTCTGTGAAGCGGATCGAGCATCAACGTAGTCAGAATCGAGGATTAACTTGCTACGTTCGTCTGCTATGGGCCCCGGGACTCGTTCGGGAAAAAACGGTACGCTCGCGCGCACGGACACATATAGCCACTGACTGCGCAGGACATTGCAGGTGCGATCATACCAGCACTAATGCACCGGATACCATCAGAACTCCGCAGTTAAGCGTGTTTGGGCGAGAGTAGTACTAGGATGGGTGACCTCCTGGGAAGTCCTCGTGTTGCACCTTTTTTTTTTCACTTTTTTCCTCAACCGAAGCGGTATTTTGCGACGAGGACGAGGGAACTGAAATCCAGCACCAGCACTTACTTTCAATCACAACCGACCCGATATTGATCTTTTACCTGACTATTCTTCGTCACAAATTAATTCCACGATAAGATATATCTCTGTGGAGCGGATCGAGCATCAACGTAGTCGGAATCCAGGATTAACTTGCTACGTTCGTCTGCTGTGGGCCCCGGGACTCGTTCGGGAAAACACGGTACGCTCGCGCGCACGGACACATATAGCCACTGACTGCGCAGGACAGTGCAGGTGCGATCATACCAGCACTAATGCACCGGATCCCATCAGAACTCCGCAGTTAAGCGTGCGTGGGCGAGAGTAGTACTAGGATTGGTGACCTCCTGGGAAGTCCTTGTGTTGCACCTCTTCTCTTTTTTTTCACTTTTTTCCTCAACCGAAGCGGTATTTTGCGACGAGGACGAGGGAACTGAAATCCAGCACCAGCACTTACTTTCAATCACAACCGACCCGATATTGATCTTTTACCTGACTATTCTTCGTCACAAATTAATTCCACGATAAGATATATATCTCTGTGGAGCGGATCGAGCATCAACGTAGTCGGAATCGAGGATTAACTTGCTACGTTCGTCTGCTGTGGGCCCCGGGACTCGTTCGGGAAAAAACGGTACGCTCGCGCGCACGGACACATATAGCCACTGACTGCGCAGGACATTGCAGGTGCGATCATACCAGCACTAATGCACCGGATACCATCAGAACTCCGCAGTTAAGCGTGTTTGGGCGAGAGTAGTACTAGGATGGGTGACCTCCTGGGAAGTCCTCGTGTTGCACCTTTTTTTTTTCACTTTTTTCCTCAACCGAAGCGGTATTTTGCGACGAGGACGAGGGAACTGAAATCCAGCACCAGCACTTACTTTCAATCACAACCGACCCGATATTGATCTTTTACCTGACTATTCTTCGTCACAAATTAATTCCACGATAAGATATATCTCTGTGGAGCGGATCGAGCATCAACGTAGTCGGAATCCAGGATTAACTTGCTAAGTTCGTCTGCTGTGGGCCCCGGGACTCGTTCGGGAAAACACGGTACGCTCGCGCGCACGGACACATATAGCCACTGACTGCGCAGGACAGTGCAGGTGCGATCATACCAGCACTAATGCACCGGATCCCATCAGAACTACGCAGTTAAGCGTGCTTGGGCGAGAGTAGTACTAGGATGGGTGACCTCCTGGGAAGTCCTCGTGTTACACCTCTTTTTTTTCACTTTTTTCCTCAACCGAAGCGGTATTTTGCGACGAGGACGAGGGAATTGAAATCCAGCACCAGCACTTACTTTCAATCACAACCGACCCGATATTGATCTTTTACCTGACTATTGTTCGTCACAAATTAATTCCACGATAAGATATATCTCTGTGAAGCGGATCGAGTATCAAGGTAGTCGGAATTGAGGATTAACTTGCTACGTTCGTCTGCTGTGGGCCCCGGGACTCGTTCGGGAAGGAACGGTACGCTCGCGCGCAGGGACACATATAGCCACTGACTGTGTAGGACATTGCAGGGGCGATCATACCAGCACTAATGCACCGGATCCCATCAGAACTCTGCAGCTAAGCGTGCTTGTGCGAGAGTAGTACTAAGATGGGTGACCTCCTGGGAAGTCCTCGTGTTGCACCTGTTTTTTTTCACTTTTTTCCTCAACCGAAGCGGTGTTTTGCGACGAGGACGAGGGAATTGAAATCCGGCACCAACACTTACTTTCAATCACAACCGACCCGATATTGATCTTTTACCTGACTATTCTTCGTCACAAATTAATTCCACGATAAGATATATCTCTGTGAAGCGGATCGAGCATCAACATAGTCGGAATCGAGGATTAACTTGCTACGTTCGTCTGCTATGGGCCCCAGGACTCGTTCGGGAAAAAATGGTACGCTCGCGCGCACGGACACATATAGCCACTGACTGCGCAGGACATTGCAGGAGCGATCATACCAGCACTAATGTACCGGATCCCATCAGAACTCCGCAGTTAAGCGTGCTTGGGCAAGAGTAGTACTAGGTTGGGTGACCTTCTGGGAAGTCCTCGTGTTGCACCTGTTTTTTTTCACTTTTTTCCTCAACCGAAGCGGTATTTTGCGACGAGGACGAGGGAACTGAAATCCAGCACCAGCACTTACTTTCAATCACAACCGACCCGATATTGATCTTTTACCTGACTATTCTTCGTCACAAATCAATTCCACGATAAGATATATCTCTGTGGAGCGGATCGAGCATCAACGTAGTCGGAATCGAGGATTAACTTGCTACGTTCGTCTGCTGTGGGCCCCGGGACTCGTTCGGGAAGGAACGGTACGCTCGCGCGCACGGACACATATAGCCACTGACTGCGCAGGACATTGCAGGTGCGATCATACCAGCACTAATGCACCGGATCCCATCAGAACTCCGCAGTTAAGCGTGTTTGGGCGAGAGTAGTACTAGGTTGGGTGACCTTCTGGGAAGTCCTCATGTTGCACCTGTTTTTTTTCACTTTTTTCCTCAACCGAAGCGGTGTTTTGCGACGAGGACGAGGGAACTGAAATCCAGCGCCAGCACTTACTTTCAATCACAACCGACCCGATATTGATCTTTTACCTGACTATTCTTCGTCACAAATTAATTCCACGATAAGATATATCTCTGTGAAGCGGATCGAGCATCAACGTAGTCAGAATCGAGGATTAACTTGCTACGTTCGTCTGCTATGGGCCCCGGGACTCGTTCGGGAAAAAATGGTACGCTCGCGCGCACGGACACATATAGCCACTGACTGCGCAGGACATTGCAGGTGCGATCATACCAGCACTAATGCACTGGATCCCATCAGAAATCCGCAGTTAAGCGTGCTTGAGCGAGAGTAGTACTAGGATGGGTGACCTCCTGGGAAGTCCTCGTGTTGCACCTCTTTTTTTTCACTTTTTTCCTCAACCGAAGCGGTATTTTCCGACGAGGACGAGGGAACTGAAATCCAGCACCAGCACTTACTTTCAATCACAACCGACCCGATATTGATCTTTTACCTGACTATTCTTCGTCACAAATTAATTCCACGATAAGATATATATCTCTGTGGAGCGGATCGAGCATCAACGTAGTCGGAATTGAGGATTAACTTGCTACGTTCGTCTGCTGTGGGCCCCGGGACTCGTTTGGGAAAAAACGGTACGCTCGCGCGCACGGACACATATAGCCACTGACTGCACAGGACATTGCAGGTGCGATCATACCAGCACTAATGCACCGGATCCCATCAGAACTCTGCAGCTAAGCGTGCTTGGGCGAGAGTAGTACTAGGATGGGTGACCTCCTGGGAAGTCCTCGTGTTGCACCTCTTTGTTTTCACTTTTTTCCTCAACCGAAGCGGTATTTTGCGACGAGGACGAGGGAACTGAAATCCAACACCAGCACTTACTTTCAATCACAACCGACCCGATATTGATCTTTTACCTGACTATTCTTCGTCACAAATTAATTCCACGATAAGATATATCTCTGTGAAGCGGATCGAGCATCAACGTAGTCGGAATCGAGGATTAACTTGCTACGTTCGTCTGCTGTGGGCCCCGGGACTCGTTCGGGAAGGAACGGTACGCTCGCGCGCAGGGACACATATAGCCACTGACTGCGCAGGACATTGCAGGTGCGATCATACCAGCACTAATGCACCGGATCCCATCAGAACTCCGCAGTTAAGCGTGCGTGGGCGAGAGTAGTACTAGGATGGGTGACCTCCTGGGAAGTCCTTGTGTTGCACCTCTTCTCTTTTTTTTCACTTTTTTCCTCAACCGAAGCGGTATTTTGCGACGAGGACGAGGGAACTGAAATCCAGCACCAGCACTTACTTTCAATCACAACCGACCCGATATTGATCTTTTACCTGACTATTCTTCGTCACAAATTAATTCCACGATAAGATATATCTCTGTGAAGCGGATCGAGCATCAACGTAGTCAGAATCGAGGATTAACTTGCTACGTTCGTCTGCTATGGGCCCCGGGACTCGTTCGGGAAAAAACGGTACGCTCGCGCGCACGGACACATATAGCCACTGACTGCGCAGGACATTGCAGGTGCGATCATACCAGCACTAATGCACCGGATCCCATCAGAAATCCGCAGTTAAGCGTGCTTGAGCGAGAGTAGTACTAGGATGGGTGACCTCCTGGGAAGTCCTCGTGTTGCACCTCTTTTTTTTCACTTTTTTCCTCAACCGAAGCGGTATTTTCCGACGAGGACGAGGGAACTGAAATCCAGCACCAGCACTTACTTTCAATCACAACCGACCCGATATTGATCTTTTACCTGACTATTCTTCGTCACAAATTAATTCCACGATAAGATATATATCTCTGTGGAGCGGATCGAGCATCAACGTAGTCGGAATTGAGGATTAACTTGCTACGTTCGTCTGCTGTGGGCCCCGGGACTCGTTTGGGAAAAAACGGTACGCTCGCGCGCACGGACACATATAGCCACTGACTGCGCAGGACATTGCAGGTGCGATCATACCAGCACTAATGCACCGGATCCCATCAGAACTCTGCAGTTAAGCGTGCTTGGGCGAGAGTAGTACTAGGATGGGTGACCTCCTGGGAAGTCCTCGTGTTGCACCTCTTTGTTTTCACTTTTTTCCTCAACCGAAGCGGTATTTTGCGACGAGGACGAGGGAACTGAAATCCAACACCAGCACTTACTTTCAATCACAACCGACCCGATATTGATCTTTTACCTGACTATTCTTCGTCACAAATTAATTCCACGATAAGATATATCTCTGTGAAGCGGATCGAGCATCAACGTAGTCGGAATCGAGGATTAACTTGCTACGTTCGTCTGCTGTGGGCCCCGGGACTCGTTCGGGAAGGAACGGTACGCTCGCGCGCAGGGACACATATAGCCACTGACTGCGCAGGACATTGCAGGTGCGATCATACCAGCACTAATGCACCGGATCCCATCAGAACTCCGCAGTTAAGCGTGCGTGGGCGAGAGTAGTACTAGGATGGGTGACCTCCTGGGAAGTCCTTGTGTTGCACCTCTTCTCTTTTTTTTCACTTTTTTCCTCAACCGAAGCGGTATTTTGCGACGAGGACGAGGGAACTGAAATCCAGCACCAGCACTTACTTTCAATCACAACCGACCCGATATTGATCTTTTACCTGACTATTCTTCGTCACAAATTAATTCCACGATAAGATATATCTCTGTGGAGCGGATCGAGCATCAACGTAGTCGGAATCGAGGATTAGCTTGCTACGTTCGTCTGTTGTGGGCCCCGGGACTCGTTCGGGAAAAAACGGTACGCTCGCGCGCACGGACACATATAGCCACTGACTGCGCAGGACATTGCAGGTGCGATCATACCAGCACTAATGCACCGGATCCCATCAGAACTCCGCAGTTAAGCGTGCTTGGGCGAGAGTAGTATTAGGTTGGGTGACCTTCTGGGAAGTCCTCGTGTTGCACCTGTTTTTGTTCACTTTTTTCCTCAACCGAAGCGGTATTTTGAGACGAGGACGAGGGAACTGAAATCCAGCACCAGCACTTACTTTCAATCACAACGACCCGATATTGATCTTTTACCTGACTATTCTTCGTCACAAATTAATTCCACGATAAGATATATCTCTGTGGAGCGGATCGAGCATCAACGTAGTCGGAATCGAGGATTAACTTGCTACGTTCGTCTGCTGTGGGCCCCGGGACTCGTTCGGGAAAAAACGGTACGCTCGCGCGCACGGACACATATAGCCACTAACTGCGCAAGACATTGCAAGTGCGATCATACCAACACTAATGCACCGGATCCCATCAGAACTCCGCAGTTAAGCGTGCTTGGGCGAGAGTAGTACTAGGATGGGTGACCTCCTGGGAAGTCCTCGTGTTGCACCTCTTTTTTTTCCACTTTTTTCCTCAACCGAAGCGGTATTTTGCGACGAGGACGAGGGAACTGAAATCCAGCACCAACACTTACTTTCAATCACAACCGACCCGATATTGATCTTTTACCTGACTATTCTTCGTCACAAATTAATTCCACGATAAGATATATCTCTGTGAAGCGGATCGAGCATCAACGTAGTCGGAATCGAGGATTAACTTGCTACGTTCGTCTGCTATGGGCCCCAGGACTCGTTCGGGAAAAAACGGTATGCTCGCGCACACGGACACATATAGCCACTGACTGCGCAGGACATTGCAGGTGCGATCATACCAGCACTAATGCACCGGATCCCATCAGAACTCCGCAGTTAAGCGTGCGTGGGCGAGAGTAGTACTAGGATGGGTGACCTCCTGGGAAGTCCTTGTGTTGCACCTCTTCTCTTTTTTTTCACTTTTTTCCTCAACCGAAGCGGTATTTTGCGACGAGGACGAGGGAACTGAAATCCAGCACCAGCACTTACTTTCAATCACAACCGACCCGATATTGATCTTTTACCTGACTATTCTTCGTCACAAATTAATTCCACGATAAGATATATCTCTGTGGAGCGGATCGAGCATCAACGTAGTCGGAATCGAGGATTAGCTTGCTACGTTCGTCTGTTGTGGGCCCCGGGACTCGTTCGGGAAAAAACGGTACGCTCGCGCGCACGGACACATATAGCCACTGACTGCGCAGGACATTGCAGGTGCGATCATACCAGCACTAATGCACCGGATCCCATCAGAACTCCGCAGTCAAGCGTGCTTGGGCGAGAGTAGTACTAGGTTGGGTGACCTTCTGGGAAGTCCTCGTGTTGCACCTGTTTTTTTTCACTTTTTTCCTCAACCGAAGCGGTATTTTGAGACGAGGACGAGGGAACTGAAATCCAGCACCAGCACTTACTTTCAATCACAACCGACCCGATATTGATCTTTTACCTGACTATTCTTCGTCACAAATTAATTCCACGATAAGATATATCTCTGTGGAGCGGATCGAGCATCAACGTAGTCGGAATCGAGGATTAACTTGCTACGTTCGTCTGCTGTGGGCCCCGGGACTCGTTCGGGAAAAAACGGTACGCTCGCGCGCACGGACACATATAGCCACTAACTGCGCAGGACATTGCAGGTGCGATCATACCAGCACTAATGCACCGGATACCATCAGAACTCCGCAGTTAAGCGTGCTTGGGCGAGAGTAGTACTAGGATGGGTGACCTCCTGGGAAGTCCTCGTGTTGCACCTCTTTTTTTTCACTTTTTTCCTCAACCGAAGCGGTATTTTGCGACGAGGATGAGGGAACTGAAATCCAGCACCAGCACTTACTTTCAATCACAACCGACCCGATATTGATCTTTTACCTGACTATTCTTCGTCACAAATTAATTCCACGATAAGATATATCTCTGTGGAGCGGATCGAGCATCAACGTAGTCGGAATCGAGGATTAACTTGCTACGTTCGTCTGCTGTGGGCCCCGGGACTCGTTCGGGAAAAAACGGTACGCTCGCGCGCACGGACACATATAGCCACTGACTGCGCAGGACAGTGCAGGTGCAATCATACCAGCACTAATGCACCGGATCCCATCAGAACTCCGCAGTTAAGCGTGCTTGGGCGAGAGTAGTACTAGGATGGGTGACCTCCTGGGAAGTCCTCGTGTTACACCTCTTTTTTTTCACTTTTTTCCTCAACCGAAGCGGTATTTTGCGACGAGGACGAGGGAATTGAAATCCAGCACCAGCACTTACTTTCAATCACAACCGACCCGATATTGATCTTTTACCTGACTATTCTTCGTCACAAATTAATTCCACGATAAGATATATCTCTGTGAAGCGGATCGAGCATCAACGTAGTCGGAATCGAGGATTAACTTGCTACGTTCGTCTGCTGTGGGCCCCGGGACTCGTTCGGGAAGGAACGGTACGCTCGCGCGCAGGGACACATATAGCCACTGACTGTGCAGGACATTGCAGGTGCGATCATACCAGCACTCATGCACCGGATCCCATCAGAACTCTGCAGTTAAGCGTGCTTGGGTGAGAGTAGTACTAAGATGGGTGACCTCCTGGGAAGTCCTCGTGTTGCACCTCTTTTTTTTCACTTTTTTCCTCAACCGAAGCAATGTTTTGCGACGAGGACGAGGGAACTGAAATCCAGCACCAGCACTTACTTTCAATCACAACCGACCCGATATTGATCTTTTACCTGACTATTCTTCGTCACAAATTAATTCCACGATAAGATATATCTCTGTGAAGCGGATCGAGCATCAACGTAGTCGGAATCGAGGATTAACTTGCTACGTTCGTCTGCTATGGGCCCCAGGACTCGTTCGGGAAAAAACGGTACGCTCGCGCGCACGGACACATATAGCCACTGACTGCGCAGGACATTGCAGGTGCGATCATACCAGCACTAATGCACCGGCTCCCATCAGAACTCCGCAGTTAAGCGTGCTTGGGTGAGAGTAGTACTAGGATGGGTGACCTCCTGGGAAGTCCTCGTGTTGCACCTCTTTTTTTTCACTTTTTTCCTCAACCGAAGCGGTATTTTGCGACGAGGACGAGGGAATTGAAATCCAGCACCAGCACTTACTTTCAATCACAACCGACCCGATATTGATCTTTTACCTGACTATTCTTCGTCACAAATTAATTCCACGATAAGATATATCTCTGTGAAGCGGATCGAGCATCAACATAGTCGGAATCGAGGATTAACTTGCTACGTTCGTCTGCTGTGGGCCCCGGGACTCGTTCGGGAAGGAACGGTACGCTCGCGCGCAGGGACACATATAGCCACTGACTGCGCAGGACATTGCAGGTGCGATCATTCCAGCATTAATGCACCGGATCCCATCAGAACTCCGCAGTTAAGCGTGCTTGGGCGAGAGTAGTACTAAGATGGGTGACCTCCTGGGAAGTCCTCGTGTTGCACCTGTTTTTTTTTCACTTTTTTCCTCAACCGAAGCGGTGTTTTGCGACGAGGACAAGGGAACTGAAATCCAGCACCAGCACTTACTTTCAATCACAACCGACCCGATATTGATCTTTTACCTGACTATTCTTCGTCACAAATTAATTCCACGATAAGATATATCTCTGTGAAGCGGATCGAGCGTCAACGTAGTCGGAATCGAGGATTAACTTGCTACGTTCGTCTGCTGTGGGCCCCGGGACTCGTTCGGGAAAAAACGGTACGCTCGCGCGCACGGACACATATAGCCACTGACTGCGCAGGACATTGCAGGTGCGATCATACCAGCACTAATGCACCGGATCCCATCAGGACTCCGCAGTTAAGCGTGCTTGGGCGAGAGTAATACTAGGATGGGTGACCTCCTGGGAAGTCCTCATGTTGCACCTCTTTTTTTTCACTTTTTTCCTCAACCGAAGTGGTATTTTGCGACGAGGACGAGGGAATTGAAATCCAGCACCAGCACTTACTTTCAATCACAACCGACCCGATATTGATCTTTTACCTGACTATTCTTCGTCACAAATTAATTCCACGATAAGATATATCTCTGTGAAGCGGATCGAGCATCAACGTAGTCGGAATCGAGGATTAACTTGCTACGTTCGTCTGCTGTGGGCCCCGGGACTCGTTCGGGAAGGAACGGTACGCTCGCGCGCAGGGACACAAATAGCCACTGACTGCGCAGGACATTGCAGGTGCGATCATACCAGCACTAATGCACCGGATCCCATCAGAACTCCGCAGTTAAGTGTGCTAGGGCGAGAGTAGTACTAGGATGGGTGACCTCCTAGGAAGTCCTCGTGTTGCACCTGTTTTTTTTCACTTTTTTCCTCAACCGAAGCGGTATTTTACGACGAGGACGAGGGAACTGAAATCCAGTACCAGCACTTACTTTCAATCACAACCGACCCGATATTGATCTTTTACCTGACTATTCTTCGTCACAAATTAATTCCACGATAAGATATATCTCTGTGAAGCGGATAGAGCGTCAACGTAGTCGGAATCGAGGATTAACTTGCTACGTTCGTGTCCTGTGGGCCCCGGGACTCGTTCGGGAAAGGAGGGTATGCTCGCGCGCACGGTCACGTATAGCCACTGACTGCGCAGGACATTGTAGGTGTGATCATACCAGCGCTAATGCACCGGATCCCATCAGAACTTCACAGTTAAGCGTGCTTGGGCGAGAGTAGTACTAGGATGGGTGACCTCCTGGGAAGTCCTCGTGTTGCTCCTCTTTTTTTTCACTTTTTTCCTCAACCGAAGCGATATTTTGCGACAAGGACGAGGGAACTGAAATCCAGCACCAACACTTACTTTCAATCACAACCGACTTGCGCGCACGGACACATATAGCCACTGACTGCGCAGGACATTGCAGGTGCGATCATACCAGCACTAATGCACCGGATCCCATCAGAACTCCACAGTTAAGCGTGCTTGGGTGAGAGTAGTACTAGGATGGGTGACCTCCTGGGAAGTCCTCGTGTTGCACCTCTTTTTTTTCACTTTTTTCCTCAACCGAAGCGGTATTTTGCGACGAGGACGAGGGAATTGAAATCCAGCACCAGCAGTTACTTTCAATCACAACCGACCCGATATTGATCTTTTACCTGACTATTCTTCGTCACAAATTAATTCCACGATAAGATATATCTCTGTGAGGCGGATCGAGCGTCAACGTAGTCGGAATCGAGGATTAACTTGCTACGTTCGTCTGCTGTGGGCCCCGGGACTCGTTTGGGAAGGAACGGTACGCTCGCGCGCAGGGACACATATAGCCACTGACTGCGCAGGACATTGCAGGTGCGATCATACCAGCACTAATGCACCGGATCCCATCAGAACTCCGCAGTTAAGCGTGCTAGGGTGAGAGTAGTACTAGGATGGGTGACGTCTTGGGAAGTCCTCGTGTTGCACCTCTTTTTTTTCACTTTTTTCCTCAACCGACGCGGTATTTTGCGACGAGGACGAGGGAACTGAAATCCAGCACCAGCACTTACTTTCAATCACAACCGACCCGATATTGATCTTTTACCTGACTATTCTTCGTCACAAATTAATTCCACGATAAGATATATCTCTGTGAAGCGGATCGAGCGTCAACGTAGTCGGAATCGAGGATTAACTTGCTACGTTCGTCTGCTGTGGGCCCCGGGACTCGTTCGGGAAAGGAGGGTATGCTCGCGCGCACGGACACGTATAGCCACTGACTGCGCAGGACATTGTAGGTGCGATCATACCAGCGCTAATGCACCGGATCCCATCAGAACTTCACAGTTAAGCGTGCTTGGGCGAGAGTAGTACTAGGATGGGTGACCTCCTGGGAAGTCCTCGTGTTGCTCCTCTTTTTTTTCACTTTTTTCCTCAACCGAAGCGATATTTTGCGACAAGGACGAGGGAACTGAAATCCAGCACCAACACTTACTTTCAATCACAACCGACTCGCGCGCACGCACACATATAGCCACTGACTGCGCAGGACATTGCAGGTGCGATCATACCAGCATTAATGCACCGGATCCCATCAGAACTCCGCAGATAAGCGTGCTTGGGCGAGAGTAGTACTAAGATGGGTGACCTCCTGGGAAGTGCTCGTGTTGCACCTGTTTTTTTTCACTTTTTTCCTCAACCGAAGCGGTGTTTTGCGACGAGGACGAGGGAACTGAAATCCAGCACCAGCACTTACTTTCAATCACAACCGACCCGATATTGATCTTTTACCTGACTATTCTTCGTCACAAATTAATTCCATGATAAGATATATCTCTGTGAAGCGGATCGAGCATCAACGTAGTCGGAATCGAGGATTAACTTGCTACGTTCGTCTGCTGTGGGCCCCGGGACTCGTTTGGGAAGGAACGGTACGCTCGCGCGCAGGGACACATATAGCCACTGACTGCGCAGGACATTGCAGGTGCGATCATACCAGCACTAATGCACCGGATCCCATAAGAACTCCGCAGTTAAGCGTGCTAGGGTGAGAGTAGTACTAGGATGGGTGACGTCTTGGGAAGAACTCGTGTTGCACCTCTTTTTTTTCACTTTTTTCCTCAACCGACGCGGTATTTTGCGACGAGGACGAGGGAACTGAAATCCAGCACCAGCACTTACTTTCAATCACAACCGACCCGATATTGATCTTTTACCTGACTATTCTTCGTCACAAATTAATTCCACGATAAGATATATCTCTGTGAAGCGGATCGAGCGTCAACGTAGTCGGAATCGAGGATTAACTTGCTACGTTCGTCTGCTGTGGGCCCCGGGACTCGTTCGGGAAAGGAGGGTATGCTCGCGCGCACGGACACGTATAGCCACTGACTGCGCAGGACATTGTAGGTGCGATCATACCAGCGCTAATGCACCGGATCCCATCAGAACTTCACAGTTAAGCGTGCTTGGGCGAGAGTAGTACTAGGATGGGTGACCTCCTGGGAAGTCCTCGTGTTGCTCCTCTTTTTTTTCACTTTTTTCCTCAACCGAAGCGATATTTTGCGACAAGGACGAGGGAACTGAAATCCAGCACCAACACTTACTTTCAATCACAACCGACTCGCGCGCACGCACACATATAGCCACTGACTGCGCAGGACATTGCAGGTGCGATCATACCAGCATTAATGCACCGGATCCCATCAGAACTCCGCAGTTAAGCGTGCTTGGGCGAGAGTAGTACTAAGATGGGTGACCTCCTGGGAAGTGCTCGTGTTGCACCTGTTTTTTTTCACTTTTTTCCTCAACCGAAGCGGTGTTTTGCGACGAGGACGAGGGAACTGAAATCCAGCACCAGCACTTACTTTCAATCACAACCGACCCGATATTGATCTTTTACCTGACTATTCTTCGTCACAAATTAATTCCATGATAAGATATATCTCTGTGAAGCGGATCGAGCATCAACGTAGTTAGAATCGAGGATTAACTTGCTACGTTCGTCTGCTATGGGCCCCGGGACTCGTTCGGGAAAAAACGGTACGCTCGCGCGCACGGACACATATAGCCACTGACTGCGCAGGACATTGCAGGTGCGATCATACCAGCACTAATGCACCGGATCCCATCAGAACTCCGCAGTTAAGCGTGCTTGGGCGAGAGTAGTACTAGGTTGGGTGACCTTCTGGGAAGTCCTCGTGTTGCACCTGTTTTTTTTCACTTTTTTCCTCAACCGAAGCGGTGTTTTGCGACGAGGACGAGGGAATTGAAATCCAGCACCAGCACTTACTTTCAATCACAACCGACCCGATATTGATCTTTTACCTGACTATTCTTCGTCACAAATTAATTCCACGATAAGATATATCTCTGTGAAGCGGATCGAGCATCAACATAGTCGGAATCGAGGATTAACTTGCTACGTTCTTCTGCTGTGGGCCCCGGGACTCGTTCGGGAAGGAACGGTACGCTCGCGCGCAGGGACACATATAGCCACTGACTGCGCAGGACATTGCAGGTGCGATCATACCAGCATTAATGCACCGGATCCCATCAGAACTCCGCAGTTAAGCGTGCTTGGGCGAGAGTAGTACTAAGATGGGTGACCTCCTGGGAAGTCCTCGTGTTGAACCTGTTTTTTTTTCACTTTTTTCCTCAACCGAAGCGGTGTTTTGCGACGAGGACGAGGGAACTGAAATCCAGCACCAGCACTTACTTTCAATCACAACCGACCCGATATTGATCTTTTACCTGACTATTCTTCGTCACAAATTAATTCCACGATAAGATATATCTCTGTGAAGCGGATCGAGCGTCAACGTAGTCGGAATCGAGGATTAACTTGCTACGTTCGTCTGCTGTGGGCCCCGGGACTCGTTCGGGAAAAAACGGTACGCTCGCGCGCACGGACACATATAGCCACTGACTGCGCAGGACATTGCAGGTGCGATCATACCAGCACTAATGCACCGGATCCCATCAGGACTCCGCAGTTAAGCGTGCTTGGGCGAGAGTAATACTAGGATGGGTGACCTCCTGGGAAGTCCTCATGTTGCACCTCTTTTTTTTCACTTTTTTCCTCAACCGAAGCGGTATTTTGCGACGAGGACGAGGGAATTGAAATCCAGCACCAGCACTTACTTTCAATCACAACCGACCCGATATTGATCTTTTACCTGACTATTCTTCGTCACAAATTAATTCCACGATAAGATATATCTCTGTGAAGCGGATCGAGCATCAACGTAGTCGGAATCGAGGATTAACTTGCTACGTTCGCCTGCTGTGGGCCCCGGGACTCGTTCGGGAAGGAACGGTACGCTCGCGCGCAGGGACACAAATAGCCACTGACTGCGCAGGACATTGCAGGTGCGATCATACCAGCACTAATGCACCGGATCCCATCAGAACTCCGCAGTTAAGTGTGCTAGGGCGAGAGTAGTACTAGGATGGGTGACCTCCTAGGAAGTCCTCGTGTTGCACCTGTTTTTTTTCACTTTTTTCCTCAACCGAAGCGGTATTTTACGACGAGGACGAGGGAACTGAAATCCAGTACCAGCACTTACTTTCAATCACAACCGACCCGATATTGATCTTTTACCTGACTATTCTTCGTCACAAATTAATTCCACGATAAGATATATCTCTGTGAAGCGGATAGAGCGTCAACGTAGTCGGAATCGAGGATTAACTTGCTACGTTCGTGTCCTGTGGGCCCCGGGACTCGTTCGGGAAAGGAGGGTATGCTCGCGCGCACGGTCACGTATAGCCACTGACTGCGCAGGACATTGTAGGTGCGATCATACCAGCGCTAATGCACCGGATCCCATCAGAACTTCACAGTTAAGCGTGCTTGGGCGAGAGTAGTACTAGGATGGGTGACCTCCTGGGAAGTCCTCGTGTTGCTCCTCTTTTTTTTCACTTTTTTCCTCAACCGAAGCGATATTTTGCGACAAGGACGAGGGAACTGAAATCCAGCACCAACACTTACTTTCAATCACAACCGACTCGCGTGCACGCACACATATAGCCACTGACTGCGCAGGACATTGCAGGTGCGATCATACTAGCACTAAGGCACCGGATCCCATCAGAACTCCGCCGTTAAGCGTGCTTGGGCGAGAGTAGTACTAGGATGGGTGACCTCCTGGGAAGTCCTCGTGTTGCACCTGTTTTTTTTCACTTTTTTCCTCAACCGAAGCGGTGTTTTGCGACGAGGACGAGGGAACTGAAATCCAGCACCAGCACTTACTTTCAATCACAACCGACCCGATATTGATCTTTTACCTGACTATTCTTCGTCACAAATTAATTCCACGATAAGATATATCTCTGTGGAGCGGATCGAGCATCAACGTAGTCGAAATCGAGGATTAACTCGCTACGTTCGTCTGCTGTGGGCCCCGGGACTCGTTCGGGAAAAAACGGTACGCTCGCGCGCACGGACACATATAGCCACTGACTGCGCAGGACAGTGCAGGTGCGATCATACCAGCACTAATGCACCGGATCCCATTAGAACTCCGCAGTTAAGCGTGCTTGGGCGAGAGTAGTACTAGGATGGGTGACCTCCTGGGAAGTCCTCGTGTTGCACCTCTTTTTTTTCACTTTTTTCCTCAACCGACGCGGTATTTTGCGACGAGGACGAGGGAACTGAAATCCAGCACCAGCACTTACTTTCAATCACAACCGACCCGATATTGATCTTTTACCTGACTATTCTTCGTCACAAATTAATTCCACGATAAGATATATCTCTGTGAAGCGGATCGAGCGTCAACGTAGTCGGAATCGAGGATTAACTTGCTACGTTCGTCTGCTGTGGGCCCCGGGACTCGTTCGGGAAAGGAGGGTATGCTCGCGCGCACGGACACGTATAGCCACTGACTGCGCAGGACATTGTAGGTGCGATCATACCAGCGCTAATGCACCGGATCCCATCAGAACTTCACAGTTAGCCGTGCTTGGGCGAGAGTAGTACTAGGATGGGTGACCTCCTGGGAAGTCCTCGTGTTGCACCTGTTTTTTTTCACTTTTTTCCTCAACCGAAGCGGTGTTTTGCGACGAGGACGAGGGAACTGAAATCCAGCACCAGCACTTACTTTCAATCACAACCGACCCGATATTGATCTTTTACCTGACTATTCTTCGTCACAAATTAATTCCACGATAAGATATATCTCTGTGAAGCGGATCGAGCATCAACGTAGTCGGAATCGAGGATTAACTTGCTACGTTCGTCTGCTATGGGCCCCAGGACTCGTTCGGGAAAAAACGGTACGCTCGCGCGCACGGACACATATAGCCACTGACTGCGTAGGACATTGCAGGTGCTATCATACCAGCACTAATGCATCGGATCCCATCAGAACTCCGCAGTTAAGCGTGCTTGGGCGAGAGTAGTACTAGGATGGGTGACCTCCTGGGAAGTCCTCGTGTTGCACCTCTTTTTTTTCACTTTTTTCCTCAACCGAAGCGGTATTTTGCGACGAGGACGAGGGAATTGAAATCCAGCACCAACACTTACTTTCAATCACAACCGACCCGATATTGATCTTTTACCTGACTATTCTTCGTCACAAATTAATTCCACGATAAGATATATCTCTGTGAAGCGGATCGAGCATCAACATAGTCGGAATCGAGGATTAACTTGCTACGTTCGTCTGCTGTGGGCCCCGGGACTCGTTCGGGAAGGAACGGTACGCTCGCGCGCAGGGACACATATAGCCACTGACTGCGTAGGACATTGCAGGTGCTATCATACCAGCACTAATGCACCGGATCCCATCAGAACTTCACAGTTAAGCGTGCTTGGGCGAGAGTAGTACTAGGATGGGTGACCTCCTGGGAAGTCCTCGTGTTGCACCTGTTTTTTTTCACTTTTTTCCTCAACCGAAGCGGTATTTTACGACGAGGACGAGGGAACTGAAATCCAGTACCAGCACTTACTTTCAATCACAACCGACCCGATATTGATCTTTTACCTGACTATTCTTCGTCACAAATTAATTCCACGATAAGATATATCTCTGTGAAGCGGATAGAGCGTCAACGTAGTCGGAATCGAGGATTAACTTGCTACGTTCGTGTCCTGTGGGCCCCGGGACTCGTTCGGGAAAGGAGGGTATGCTCGCGCGCACGGTCACGTATAGCCACTGACTGCGCAGGACATTGTAGGTGCGATCATACCAGCGCTAATGCACCGGATCCCATCAGAACTTCACAGTTAAGCGTGCTTGGGCGAGAGTAGTACTAGGATGGGTGACCTCCTGGGAAGTCCTCGTGTTGCTCCTCTTTTTTTTCACTTTTTTCCTCAACCGAAGCGATATTTTGCGACAAGGACGAGGGAACTGAAATCCAGCACCAACACTTACTTTCAATCACAACCGACTCGCGTGCACGCACACATATAGCCACTGACTGCGCAGGACATTGCAGGTGCGATCATACTAGCACTAAGGCACCGGATCCCATCAGAACTCCGCCGTTAAGCGTGCTTGGGCGAGAGTAGTACTAGGATGGGTGACCTCCTGGGAAGTCCTCGTGTTGCACCTGTTTTTTTTCACTTTTTTCCTCAACCGAAGCGGTGTTTTGCGACGAGGACGAGGGAACTGAAATCCAGCACCAGCACTTACTTTCAATCACAACCGACCCGATATTGATCTTTTACCTGACTATTCTTCGTCACAAATTAATTCCACGATAAGATATATCTCTGTGGAGCGGATCGAGCATCAACGTAGTCGAAATCGAGGATTAACTCGCTACGTTCGTCTGCTGTGGGCCCCGGGACTCGTTCGGGAAAAAACGGTACGCTCGCGCGCACGGACACATATAGCCACTGACTGCGCAGGACAGTGCAGGTGCGATCATACCAGCACTAATGCACCGGATCCCATTAGAACTCCGCAGTTAAGCGTGCTTGGGCGAGAGTAGTACTAGGATGGGTGACCTCCTGGGAAGTCCTCGTGTTGCACCTCTTTTTTTTCACTTTTTTCCTCAACCGACGCGGTATTTTGCGACGAGGACGAGGGAACTGAAATCCAGCACCAGCACTTACTTTCAATCACAACCGACCCGATATTGATCTTTTACCTGACTATTCTTCGTCACAAATTAATTCCACGATAAGATATATCTCTGTGAAGCGGATCGAGCGTCAACGTAGTCGGAATCGAGGATTAACTTGCTACGTTCGTCTGCTGTGGGCCCCGGGACTCGTTCGGGAAAGGAGGGTATGCTCGCGCGCACGGACACGTATAGCCACTGACTGCGCAGGACATTGTAGGTGCGATCATACCAGCGCTAATGCACCGGATCCCATCAGAACTTCACAGTTAACCGTGCTTGGGCGAGAGTAGTACTAGGATGGGTGACCTCCTGGGAAGTCCTCGTGTTGCACCTGTTTTTTTTCACTTTTTTCCTCAACCGAAGCGGTGTTTTGCGACGAGGACGAGGGAACTGAAATCCAGCACCAGCACTTACTTTCAATCACAACCGACCCGATATTGATCTTTTACCTGACTATTCTTCGTCACAAATTAATTCCACGATAAGATATATCTCTGTGAAGCGGATCGAGCATCAACGTAGTCGGAATCGAGGATTAACTTGCTACGTTCGTCTGCTATGGGCCCC
Source organism: Psophocarpus tetragonolobus (assembly GCA_037954015.1). Taxonomy (NCBI): domain Eukaryota; kingdom Viridiplantae; phylum Streptophyta; class Magnoliopsida; order Fabales; family Fabaceae; genus Psophocarpus; species Psophocarpus tetragonolobus. Next base: position 26,371,137 of record CM075695.1, on the reverse strand, counting down.
AGGACTCGTTCGGGAAAAAACGGTACGCTCGCGCGCACGGACACATATAGCCACTGACTGCGTAGGACATTGCAGGTGCTATCATACCAGCACTAATGCATCGGATCCCATCAGAACTCCGCAGTTAAGCGTGCTTGGGCGAGAGTAGTACTAGGATGGGTGACCTCCTGGGAAGTCCTCGTGTTGCACCTCTTTTTTTTCACTTTTTTCCTCAACCGAAGCGGTATTTTGCGACGAGGACGAGGGAATTGAAATCCAGCACCAACACTTACTTTCAATCACAACCGACCCGATATTGATCTTTTACCTGACTATTCTTCGTCACAAATTAATTCCACGATAAGATATATCTCTGTGAAGCGGATCGAGCATCAACATAGTCGGAATCGAGGATTAACTTGCTACGTTCGTCTGCTGTGGGCCCCGGGACTCGTTCGGGAAGGAACGGTACGCTCGCGCGCAGGGACACATATAGCCACTGACTGCGCAGGACATTGCAGGTGCGATCATACCAGCACTAATGCACCGGATCCCATCAGAACTCCGCAGTTAAGTGTGCTAGGACGAGAGTAGTACTAGGATGGGTGACCTCCTAGGAAGTCCTCGTGTTGCACCTGTTTTTTTTCACTTTTTTCCTCAACCGAAGCGGTATTTTACGACGAGGACGAGGGAACTGAAATCCAGTACCAGCACTTACTTTCAATCACAACCGACCCGATATTGATCTTTTACCTTACTATTCTTCGTCACAAATTAATTCCACGATAAGATATATCTCTGTGAAGCGGATAGAGCGTCAACGTAGTCGGAATCGAGGATTAACTTGCTACGTTCGTCTGCTGTGGGCCCCGGGACTCGTTCGGGAAAGGAGGGTATGCTCGCGCGCACGGTCACGTATAGCCACTGACTGCGCAGGACATTGTAGGTGCGATCATACCAGCGCTAATGCACCGGATCCCATCAGAACTTCGCAGTTAAGCGTGCTTGGGCGAGAGTAGTACTAGGATGGGTGACCTCCTGGGAAGTCCCCGTGTTGCTCCTCTTTTTTTTCACTTTTTTCCTCAACCGAAGCGATATTTTGCGACAAGGACGAGGGAACTGAAATCCAGCACCAACACTTACTTTCAATCACAACCGACTTGCGCGCACGGACACATATAGCCACTGACTGCGCAGGACATTGCAGGTGCGATCATACCAGCACTAATGCACCGGATCCCATCAGAACTCCACAGTTAAGCGTGCTTGGGTGAGAGTAGTACTAGGATGGGTGACCTCCTGGGAAGTCCTCGTGTTGCACCTCTTTTTTTTCACTTTTTTCCTCAACCGACGCGGTATTTTGCGACGAGGACGAGGGAACTGAAATCCAGCACCAGCACTTACTTTCAATCACAACCGACCCGATATTGATCTTTTACCTGACTATTCTTCGTCACAAATTAATTCCACGATAAGATATATCTCTGTGAAGCGGATCGAGCGTCAACGTAGTCGGAATCGAGGATTAACTTGCTACGTTCGTCTGCTGTGGGCCCCGGGACTCGTTCGGGAAAGGACGGTATGCTCGCGCGCACGGACACGTATAGCCACTGACTGCGCAGGACATTGTAGGTGCGATCATACCAGCGCTAATGCACCGGATCCCATAAGAACTTCACAGTTAAGCGTGCTTGGGCGAGAGTAGTACTAGGATGGGTGACGTCTTGGGAAGTCCTCGTGTTGCACCTCTTTTTTTTCACTTTTTTCCTCAACCGACGCGGTATTTTGCGACGAGGACGAGGGAACTGAAATCCAGCACCAGCACTTACTTTCAATCACAACCGACCCGATATTGATCTTTTACCTGACTATTCTTCGTCACAAATTAATTCCACGATAAGATATATCTCTGTGAAGCGGATCGAGCGTCAACGTAGTCGGAATCGAGGATTAACTTGCTACGTTCGTCTGCTGTGGGCCCCGGGACTCGTTCGGGAAAGGAGGGTATGCTCGCGCGCACGGACACGTATAGCCACTGACTGCGCAGGACATTGTAGGTGCGATCATACCAGCGCTAATGCACCGGATCCCATCAGAACTTCACAGTTAAGCGTGCTTGGGCGAGAGTAGTACTAGGATGGGTGACCTCCTGGGAAGTCCTCGTGTTGCTCCTCTTTTTTTTCACTTTTTTCCTCAACCGAAGCGATATTTTGCGACAAGGACGAGGGAACTGAAATCCAGCACCAACACTTACTTTCAATCACAACCGACTCGCGCGCACGCACACATATAGCCACTGACTGCGCAGGACATTGCAGGTGCGATCATACTAGCACTAAGGCACCGGATCCCATCAGAACTCCGCAGTTAAGCGTGCTCGGGCGAGAGTAGTACTAGGATGGGTGACCTCCTGTGAAGTCCTCGTGTTGCACCTGTTTTTTTTCACTTTTTTCCTCAACCGAAGCGGTGTTTTGCGACGAGGACGAGGGAACTGAAATCCAGCACCAGCACTTACTTTCAATCACAACCGACCCGATATTGATCTTTTACCTGACTATTCTTCGTCACAAATTAATTCCACGATAAGATATATCTCTGTGGAGCGGATCGAGCATCAACGTAGTCGAAATCGAGGATTAACTCGCTACGTTCGTCTGCTGTGGGCCCCGGGACTCGTTCGGGAAAAAACGGTACGCTCGCGCGCACGGACACATATAGCCACTGACTGCGCAGGACAGTGCAGGTGCGATCATACCAGCACTAATGCACCGGATCCCATTAGAACTCCGCAGTTAAGCGTGCTTGGGCGAGAGTAGTACTAGGATGGGTGACCTCCTGGGAAGTCCTCGTGTTACACCTCTTTTTTTTCACTTTTTTCCTCAACCGAAGCGGTATTTTGCGACGAGGACGAGAGAATTGAAATCCAGCACCAGCACTTACTTTCAATCACAACCGACCCGATATTGATCTTTTACCTGACTATTCTTCGTCACAAATTAATTCCACGATAAGATATATCTCTGTGAAGTGGATCGAGCATCAACGTAGTCGGAATCGAGGATTAACTTGCTACGTTCGTCTGCTGTGGGCCCCGGGACTCGTTCGGGAAGGAACGGTACGCTCGCGCGCAGGGACACATATAGCCACTGACTGTGCAGGACATTGCAGGTGCGATCATACCAGCACTAATGCACCGGATCCCATCAGAACTCTGCAGTTAAGCGTGCCTGGGCGAGAGTAGTACTAAGATGGGTGACCTCCTGGGAAGTCCTCGTGTTGCACCTCTTTTTTTTCACTTTTTTCCTCAACCGAAGCGGTGTTTTGCGACGAGGACGAGGGAACTGAAATCCAGCACCAGCACTTACTTTCAATCACAACCGACCCGATATTGATCTTTTACCTGACTATTCTTCGTCACAAATTAATTCCACGATAAGATATATCTCTGTGAAGCGGATCGAGCATCAACGTAGTCGGAATCGAGGATTAACTTGCTACGTTCGTCTGCTATGGGCCCCAGGACTCGTTCGGGAAAAAACGGTACGCTCGCGCGCACGGACACATATAGCCACTGACTGCGTAGGACATTGCAGGTGCTATCATACCAGCACTAATGCATTGGATCCCATCAGAACTCCGCAGTTAAGCGTGCTTGGGCGAGAGTAGTACTAGGATGGGTGACCTCCTGGGAAGTCCTCGTGTTGCACCTTTTTTTTTTCACTTTTTTCCTCAACCGAAGCGGTATTTTGCGACGAGGACGAGGGAATTGAAATCCAGCACCAACACTTACTTTCAATCACAACCGACCCGATATTGATCTTTTACCTGACTATTCTTCGTCACAAATTAATTCCACGATAAGATATATCTCTGTGAAGCGGATCGAGCATCAACATAGTCGGAATCGAGGATTAACTTGCTACGTTCGTCTGCTGTGGGCCCCGGGACTCGTTCGGGAAGGCACGGTACGCTCGCGCGCAGGGACACATATAGCCACTGACTGCGCAGGACATTACAGGTGCGATCATACCAGCATTAATGCACCGGATCCCATCAGAACTCCGCAGTTAAGCGTGCTTGGGCGAGAGTAGTACTAAGATGGGTGACCTCCTGGGAAGTCCTCGTGTTGCACCTGTTTTTTTCACTTTTTTCCTCAACCGAAGCGGTGTTTTGCGACGAGGACGAGGGAACTGAAATCCAGCACCAGCACTTACTTTCAATCACAACCGACCCGATATTGATCTTTTACCTGACTATTCTTCGTCACAAATTAATTCCATGATAAGATATATCTCTGTGAAGCGGATCGAGCATCAACGTAGTTAGAATCGTGGATTAACTTGCTACGTTCGTCTGCTATGGGCCCCGGGACTCGTTCGGGAAAAAACGGTACGCTCGCGCGCACGGACACATATAGCCACTGACTGCGCAGGACATTGCAGGTGCGATCATACCAGCACTAATGCACCGGATCCCATCAGAACTCCGCAGTTAAGCGTGCTTGGGCGAGAGTAGTACTAGGTTGGGTGACCTTCTGGGAAGTCCTCGTGTTGCACCTGTTTTTTTTCACTTTTTTCCTCAACCGAAGCGGTGTTTTGCGACGAGGACGAGGGAATTGAAATCCAGCACCAGCACTTACTTTCAATCACAACCGACCCGATATTGATCTTTTACCTGACTATTCTTCGTCACAAATTAATTCCACGATAAGATATATCTCTGTGAAGCGGATCGAGCATCAACATAGTCGGAATCGAGGATTAACTTGCTACGTTCGTCTGCTGTGGGCCCCGGGACTCGTTCGGGAAGGAACGGTACGCTCGCGTGCAGGGACACATATAGCCACTGACTGCGCAGGACATTGCAGGTGCGATCATACCAGCATTAATGCACCGGATCCCAACAGAACTCCGCAGTTAAGCGTGCTTGGGCGAGAGTAGTACTAAGATGGGTGACCTCCTGGGAAGTCCTCGTGTTGCACCTGTCTTTTTTTCACTTTTTTCCTCAACCGAAGCGGTGTTTTGCGACGAGGACGAGGGAACTGAAATCCAGCACCAGCACTTACTTTCAATCACAACCGACCCGATATTGATCTTTTACCTGACTATTCTTCGTCACAAATTAATTCCACGATAAGATATATCTCTGTGAAGCGGATCGAGCGTCAACGTAGTCGGAATCGAGGATTAACTTGCTACGTTCGTCTGCTGTGGGCCCCGGGACTCGTTCGGGAAAAAACGGTACGCTCGCGCGCACGGACACATATAGCCACTGACTGCGCAGGACATTGCAGGTGCGATCATACCAGCACTAATGCACCGGATCCCATCAGGACTCCGCAGTTAAGCGTGCTTGGGCGAGAGTAATACTAGGATGGGTGACCTCCTGGGAAGTCCTCATGTTGCACCTCTTTTTTTTCACTTTTTTCCTCAACCGAAGCAGTATTTTGCGACGAGGACGAGGGAATTGAAATCCAGCACCAGCACTTACTTTCAATCACAACCGACCCGATATTGATCTTTTACCTGACTATTCTTCGTCACAAATTAATTCCACGATAAGATATATCTCTGTGAAGCGGATCGAGCATCAACGTAGTCGGAATCGAGGATTAACTTGCTACGTTCGTCTGCTGTGGGCCCCGGGACTCGTTCGGGAAGGAACGGTACGCTCGCGCGCAGGGACACATATAGCCACTGACTGCGCAGGACATTGCAGGTGCGATCATACCAGCACTAATGCACCGGATCCCATCAGAACTCCGCAGTTAAGTGTGCTAGGGCTAGAGTAGTACTAGGATGGGTGACCTCCTAGGAAGTCCTCGTGTTGCACCTGTTTTTTTTCACTTTTTTCCTCAACCGAAGCGGTATTTTACGACGAGGACGAGGGAACTGAAATCCAGCACCAGCACTTACTTTCAATCACAACCGACCCGATATTGATCTTTTACCTGACTATTCTTCGTCACAAATTAATTCCACGATAAGATATATCTCTGTGAAGCGGATCGAGCGTCAACGTAGTCGGAATCGAGGATTAACTTGCTACGTTCGTCTGCTGTGGGCCCCGGGACTCGTTCGGGAAAAAATGGTACGCTCGCGCGCACGGACACATATAGCCACTGACTGCGCAGGACATTGCAGGTGCGATCATACCAGCACTAATGCACCGGATCCCATCAGAACTCCGCAGTTAAGCGTGCTTGGGCGAGAGTAGTACTAGGTTGGGTGACCTTTTGGGAAGTCCTCGTGTTGCACCTGTTTTTTTTCACTTTTTTCCTCAACCGAAGCGGTGTTTTGCGACGAGGACGAGGGAATTGAAATCCAGCACCAGCACTTACTTTCAATCACAACCGACCCGATATTGATCTTTTACCTGACTATTCTTCGTCACAAATTAATTCCACGATAAGATATATCTCTGTGAAGCGGATCGAGCATCAACATAGTCGGAATCGAGGATTAACTTGCTACGTTCGTCTGCTGTGGGCCCCGGGACTCGTTCGGGAAGGAACGGTACGCTCGCATGCAGGGACACATATAGCCACTGACTGCGCAGGACATTGCAGGTGCGATCATACCAGCATTAATGCACCGGATCCCAACAGAACTCCGCAGTTAAGCGTGCTTGGGCGAGAGTAGTACTAAGATGGGTGACCTCCTGGGAAGTCCTCGTGTTGCACCTGTCTTTTTTTCACTTTTTTCCTCAACCGAAGCGGTGTTTTGCGACGAGGACGAGGGAACTGAAATCCAGCACCAGCACTTACTTTCAATCACAACCGACCCGATATTGATCTTTTACCTGACTATTCTTCGTCACAAATTAATTCCACGATAAGATATATCTCTGTGAAGCGGATCGAGCGTCAACGTAGTCGGAATCGAGGATTAACTTGCTACGTTCGTCTGCTGTGGGCCCCGGGACTCGTTCGGGAAAAAACAGTACGCTCGCGCGCACGGACACATATAGCCACTGACTGCGCAGGACATTGCAGGTGCGATCATACCAGCACTAATGCACCGGATCCCATCAGGACTCCGCAGTTAAGCGTGCTTGGGCGAGAGTAATACTAGGATGGGTGACCTCCTGGGAAGTCCTCATGTTGCACCTCTTTTTTTTCACTTTTTTCCTCAACCAAAGCGGTATTTTGCGACGAGGACGAGGGAATTGAAATCCAGCACCAGCACTTACTTTCAATCACAACCGACCCGATATTGATCTTTTACCTGACTATTCTTCGTCACAAATTAATTCCACGATAAGATATATCTCTGTGAAGCGGATCGAGCATCAACGTAGTCGGAATCGAGGATTAACTTGCTACGTTCGTCTGCTGTGGGCCCCGGGACTCGTTCGGGAAGGAACGGTACGCTCGCGCGCAGGGACACATATAGCCACTGACTGCGCAGGACATTGCAGGTGCGATCATACCAGCACTAATGCACCGGATCCCATCAGAACTCCGCAGTTAAGTGTGCTAGGGCTAGAGTAGTACTAGGATGGGTGACCTCCTAGGAAGTCCTCGTGTTGCACCTGTTTTTTTTCACTTTTTTCCTCAACCGAAGCGGTATTTTACGACGAGGACGAGGGAACTGAAATCCAGCACCAGCACTTACTTTCAATCACAACCGACCCGATATTGATCTTTTACCTGACTATTCTTCGTCACAAATTAATTCCACGATAAGATATATCTCTGTGAAGCGGATCGAGCGTCAACGTAGTCGGAATCGAGGATTAACTTGCTACGTTCGTCTGCTGTGGGCCCCGGGACTCGTTCGGGAAAGGAGGGTATGCTCGCGCGCACGGACACGTGTAGCCACTGACTGCGCAGGACATTGTAGGTGCGATCATACCAGCGCTAATGCACTGGATCCCATCAGAACTTCACAATTAAGCGTGCTTGGGCGAGAGTAGTACTAGGATGGGTGACCTCCTGGGAAGTCCTCGTGTTGCTCCTCTTTTTTTTCACTTTTTTCCTCAACCGAAGCGATATTTTGCGACGAGGACGAGGGAACTGAAATCCAGCACCAACACTTACTTTCAATCACAACCGACCCGATATTGATCTTTTACCTGACTATTCTTCGTGACAAATTAATTCCACGATAAGATATATCTCTGTGGAGCGGATCGAGCATCAACGTAGTCGAAATCGAGGATTAACTCGCTACGTTCGTCTGCTGTGGGCCCCGGGACTCGTTCGGGAAAAAACGGTACGCTCGCGCGCACGGACACATATAGCCACTGACTGCGCAGGACAGTGCAGGTGCGATCATACCAGCACTAATGCACCGGATCCCATCGGAACTCCGCAGTTAAGTGTGCTTGGGCGAGAGTAGTACTAGGATGGGTGACCTCCTGGGAAGTCCTCGTGTTACACCTCTTTTTTTTCACTTTTTTCCTCAACCGAAGCGGTATTTTGCGACGAGGACGAGGGAATTGAAATCCAGCACCAGCACTTACTTTCAATCACAACCGACCCGATATTGATCTTTTACCTGACTATTCTTCGTCACAAATTAATTCCACGATAAGATATATCTCTGTGAAGTGGATCGAGCATCAACGTAGTCGGAATCGAGGATTAACTTGCTACGTTCGTCTGCTGTGGGCCCCGGGACTCGTTCGGGAAGGAACGGTACGCTTGCGCGCAGGGACACATATAGCCACTGACTGTGCAGGACATTGCAGGTGCGATCATACCAGCACTAATGCACCGGATCCCATCAGAACTCTGCAGTTAAGCGTGCCTGGGCGAGAGTAGTACTAAGATGGGTGACCTCCTGGGAAGTCCTCGTGTTGCACCTGTTTTTTTTCACTTTTTTCCTCAACCGAAGCGGTGTTTTGCGACGAGGACGAGGGAACTGAAATCCAGCACCAGCACTTACTTTCAATCACAACCGACCCGATATTGATCTTTTACCTGACTATTCTTCGTCACAAATTAATTCCACGATAAGATATATCTCTGTGAAGCGGATCGAGCATCAACGTAGTCGGAATCGAGGATTAACTTGCTACGTTCGTCTGCTATGGGCCCCAGGACTCGTTCGGGAAAAAACGGTACGCTCGCGCGCACGGACACATATAGCCACTGACTGCGTAGGACATTGCAGGTGCTATCATACCAGCACTAATGCATCGGATCCCATCAGAACTCCGCAGTTAAGCGTGCTTGGGCGAGAGTAGTACTAGGATGGGTGACCTCCTGGGAAGTCCTCGTGTTGCACCTCTTTTTTTTCACTTTTTTCCTCAACCGAAGCGGTATTTTGCGACGAGGACGAGGGAATTGAAATCCAGCACCAGCACTTACTTTCAATCACAACCGACCCGATATTGATCTTTTACCTGACTATTATTCGTCACAAATTAATTCCACGATAAGATATATCTCTGTGAAGCGGATCGAGCATCAACATAGTCGGAATCGAGGATTAACTTGCTACGTTCGTCTGCTGTGGGCCCCGGGACTCGTTCGGGAAGGAACGGTACGCTCGCGCGCAGGGACACATATAGCCACTGACTGCGCAGGACATTGCAGGTGCGATCATACCAGCATTAATGCACCGGATCCCATTAGAACTCCGCAGTTAAGCGTGCTTGGGCGAGAGTAGTACTGGGATGGGTGACCTCCTGGGAAGTCCTCGTGTTGCACCTGTTTTTTTTCACTTTTTTCCTCAACCGAAGCGGTATTTTACGACGAGGACGAGGGAACTGAAATCCAGCACCAGCACTTACTTTCAATCACAACCGACCCGATATTGATCTTTTACCTGACTATTCTTCGTCACAAATTAATTCCACGATAAGATATATCTCTGTGAAGCGGATCGAGCGTCAACGTAGTCGGAATCGAGGATTAACTTGCTACGTTCGTCTGCTGTGGGCCCCGGGACTCGTTCGGGAAAGGAGGGTATGCTCGCGCGCACGGACACGTGTAGCCACTGACTGCGCAGGACATTGTAGGTGCGATCATACCAGCGCTAATGCACTGGATCCCATCAGAACTTCACAATTAAGCGTGCTTGGGCGAGAGTAGTACTAGGATGGGTGACCTCCTGGGAAGTCCTCGTGTTGCTCCTCTTTTTTTTCACTTTTTTCCTCAACCGAAGCGATATTTTGCGACGAGGACGAGGGAACTGAAATCCAGCACCAACACTTACTTTCAATCACAACCGACCCGATATTGATCTTTTACCTGACTATTCTTCGTGACAAATTAATTCCACGATAAGATATATCTCTGTGGAGCGGATCGAGCATCAACGTAGTCGAAATCGAGGATTAACTCGCTACGTTCGTCTGCTGTGGGCCCCGGGACTCGTTCGGGAAAAAACGGTACGCTCGCGCGCACGGACACATATAGCCACTGACTGCGCAGGACAGTGCAGGTGCGATCATACCAGCACTAATGCACCGGATCCCATCGGAACTCCGCAGTTAAGTGTGCTTGGGCGAGAGTAGTACTAGGATGGGTGACCTCCTGGGAAGTCCTCGTGTTACACCTCTTTTTTTTCACTTTTTTCCTCAACCGAAGCGGTATTTTGCGACGAGGACGAGGGAATTGAAATCCAGCACCAGCACTTACTTTCAATCACAACCGACCCGATATTGATCTTTTACCTGACTATTCTTCGTCACAAATTAATTCCACGATAAGATATATCTCTGTGAAGTGGATCGAGCATCAACGTAGTCGGAATCGAGGATTAACTTGCTACGTTCGTCTGCTGTGGGCCCCGGGACTCGTTCGGGAAGGAACGGTACGCTTGCGCGCAGGGACACATATAGCCACTGACTGTGCAGGACATTGCAGGTGCGATCATACCAGCACTAATGCACCGGATCCCATCAGAACTCTGCAGTTAAGCGTGCCTGGGCGAGAGTAGTACTAAGATGGGTGACCTCCTGGGAAGTCCTCGTGTTGCACCTGTTTTTTTTCACTTTTTTCCTCAACCGAAGCGGTGTTTTGCGACGAGGACGAGGGAACTGAAATCCAGCACCAGCACTTACTTTCAATCACAACCGACCCGATATTGATCTTTTACCTGACTATTCTTCGTCACAAATTAATTCCACGATAAGATATATCTCTGTGAAGCGGATCGAGCATCAACGTAGTCGGAATCGAGGATTAACTTGCTACGTTCGTCTGCTATGGGCCCCAGGACTCGTTCGGGAAAAAACGGTACGCTCGCGCGCACGGACACATATAGCCACTGACTGCGTAGGACATTGCAGGTGCTATCATACCAGCACTAATGCATCGGATCCCATCAGAACTCCGCAGTTAAGCGTGCTTGGGCGAGAGTAGTACTAGGATGGGTGACCTCCTGGGAAGTCCTCGTGTTGCACCTCTTTTTTTTCACTTTTTTCCTCAACCGAAGCGGTATTTTGCGACGAGGACGAGGGAATTGAAATCCAGCACCAGCACTTACTTTCAATCACAACCGACCCGATATTGATCTTTTACCTGACTATTATTCGTCACAAATTAATTCCACGATAAGATATATCTCTGTGAAGCGGATCGAGCATCAACATAGTCGGAATCGAGGATTAACTTGCTACGTTCGTCTGCTGTGGGCCCCGGGACTCGTTCGGGAAGGAACGGTACGCTCGCGCGCAGGGACACATATAGCCACTGACTGCGCAGGACATTGCAGGTGCGATCATACCAGCATTAATGCACCGGATCCCATTAGAACTCCGCAGTTAAGCGTGCTTGGGCGAGAGTAGTACTGGGATGGGTGACCTCCTGGGAAGTCCTCGTGTTGCTCCTCTTTTTTTTCACTTTTTTCCTCAACCGAAGCGATATTTTGCGACGAGGACGAGGGAATTGAAATCCAGCACCAGCACTTACTTTCAATCACAACCGACCCGATATTGATCTTTTACCTGACTATTCTTCGTCACAAATTAATTCCACGATAAAATATATCTCTGTGAAGCGGATCGAGCGTCAACGTAGTCGGAATCGAGGATTAACTTGCTACGTTCGTCTGCTGTGGGCCCCGGGACTCGTTCGGGAAAGGAGGGTATGCTCGCGCGCACGGACACGTATAGCCACTGACTGCGCAGGACGTTGCAGGTGCGATCATACCAGCGCTAATGCACCGGATCCCATCAGAACTTCACAGTTAAGCGTGCTTGGGCGAGAGTAGTACTAGGATGGGTGACCTCCTGGGAAGTCCTTGTGTTGCTCCTCTTTTTTTTCACTTTTTTCCTCAACCGAAGCGATATTTTGCGACAAGGACGAGGGAACTGAAATCCAGCACCAACACTTACTTTCAATCACAACCGACTCGCGCGCACGGACACATATAGCCACTGACTGCGCAGGACATTGCAGGTGCGATCATACCAGCACTAATGCACCGGATCCCATCAGAACTCCGCAGTTAAGCGTGCTTGGGCGAGAGTAGTACTAGGATGGGTGACCTCCTGGGAAGTCCTCGTGTTGCACCTCTTCTCTTTTTTTTCAGTTTTTTCCTCAACCGAAGCGGTATTTTGCGACGAGGACGAGGGAACTGAAATCCAGCACCAGCACTTACTTTCAATCACAACCGACCCGATATTGATCTTTTACCTGACTATTCTTTGTCACAAATTAATTCCACGATAAGATATATCTCTGTGAAGCGGATCGAGCATCAACGTAGTCGGAATCGAGGATTAACTTGCTACGTTCGTCTGCTGTGGGCCCAGGGACTCGTTCGGGAAAAAACGGTACGCTCGCGCGCACGGACACATATAGCCACTGACTGCGCAGGACATTGCAGGTGCGATCATACCAGCACTAATGCATCGGATCCCATCAGAACTCCGCAGTTAAGCGTGCTTGGGCGAGAGTAGTACTAGGATGGGTGACCTCCTGGGAAGTCCTCGTGTTGCACCTCTTCTCTTTTTTTTCACTTTTTTCCTCAACCGAAGCGATATTTTGCGACGAGGACGAGGGAATTGAAATCCAGCACCAGCACTTACTTTCAATCACAACCGACCCGATATTGATCTTTTACCTGACTATTCTTCGTCACAAATTAATTCCACGATAAGATATATCTCTGTGAAGCGGATCGAGCATCAACGTAGTCGGAATCGAGGATTAACTTGCTACGTTCGTCTGCTGTGGGCCCCGGGACTCGTTCGGGAAAAAACGGTACGCTCGCGCGCACGGACACATATAGCCACTGACTGCGCAGGACATTGCAGGTGCGATCATACCAGCACTAATGCACCGGATCCCATCAGAACTCCGCAGTTAAGCGTGCTTGGGCGAGAGTAGTACTAGGTTGGGTGACCTTCTGGGAAGTCCTCGTGTTGCACCTGTTTTTTTTCACTTTTTTCCTCAACCGAAGCGGTATTTTGCGACGAGGACGAGGGAACTGAAATCCAGCACCAGCACTTACTTTCAATCACAACCGACCCGATATTGATCTTTTACCTGACTATTCTTCGTCACAAATTAATTCCACGATAAGATATATCTCTGTGGAGCGGATCGAGCATCAACGTAGTCGGAATCGAGGATTAACTTGCTACGTTCGTCTGCTGTGGGCCCCGGGACTCGTTCAGGAAAAAACGGTACGCTCGCGCGCACGGACACATATAGCCACTGACTGCGCAGGACATTGCAGGTGCGATCATACCAGCACTAATGCACCGGATCCCATCAGAACTCTGCAGTTAAGCGTGCTTGGGCGAGAGTAGTACTAGGATGGGTGACCTCCTGGGAAGTCCTCGTGTTGCACCTCTTCTCTTTTTTTTCACTTTTTTCCTCAACCGAAGCGGTATTTTGCGACGAGGACGAGGGAACTGAAATCCAGCACCAGCACTTACTTTCAATCACAACCGACCCGATATTGATCTTTTACCTGACTATTCTTCGTCACAAATTAATTCCACGATAAGATATATCTCTGTGAAGCGGATCGAGCGTCAACGTAGTCGGAATCGAGGATTAACTTGCTACGTTCGTCTGCTGTGGGCCCCGGGACTCGTTCGGGAAAGGAGGGTATGCTCGCGCGCACGGACACGTATAGCCACTGACTGCGCAGGACATTGCAGGTGCGATCATACCAGCGCTAATGCACCGGATCCCATCAGAACTTCACAGTTAAGCGTGCCTGGGCGAGAGTAGTACTAGGATGGGTGACCTCCTGGGAAGTCCTGGTGTTGCTCCTCTTTTTTTTCACTTTTTTCCTCAACCAAAGCGATATTTTGCGACAAGGACGAGGGAACTGAAATCCAATACCAACACTTATTTTCAATCACAACCGACTCGCGCGCACGGACACATATAGCCACTGACAGTGCAGGCCATTGCAGGTGCGATCATACCAGCACTAATGCACCGGATCCCATTAGAACTCCGCAGTTAAGCGTGCTTGGGCGAGAGTAGTACTAGGATGGGTGACCTCCTGGGAAGTCCTCGTGTTGCTCCTCTTTTTTTTCACTTTTTTCCTCAACCGAAGCGATATTTTGCGACGAGGACGAGGGAATTGAAATCCAGCACCAGCACTTACTTTCAATCACAACCGACCCGATATTGATCTTTTACCTGACTATTCTTCGTCACAAATTAATTCCACGATAAGATATATCTCTGTGAAGCGGATCGAGCATCAACGTAGTCGGAATCGAGGATTAACTTGCTACGTTCGTCTGCTGTGGGCCCCGGGACTCGTTCGGGAAAAAACGGTACGCTCGCGCGCACGGACACATATAGCCACTGACTGCGCAGGACATTGCAGGTGCGATCATACCAGCACTAATGCACCGGATCCCATCAGAACTCCGCAGTTAAGCGTGCTTGGGCGAGAGTAGTACTAGGATGGGTGACCTCCTGGGATGTCCTCGTGTTGCACCTCTTCTCTTTTTTTTTCACTTTTTTCCTCAACCGAAGCGATATTTTGCGACGAGGACGAGGGAATTGAAATCCAGCACCAGCACTTACTTTCAATCACAACCGACCCGATATTGATCTTTTACCTGACTATTCTTTGTCACAAATTAATTCCACGATAAGATATATCTTTGTGAAGCGGATCGAGCATCAACGTAGTCGGAATCGAGGATTAACTTGCTACGTTCGTCTGCTGTGGGCCCCGGGACTCGTTCGGGAAAAAACGGTACGCTCGCGCGCACGGACACATATAGCCACTGACTGCGCAGGACATTGCAGGTGCGATCATACCAGCACTAATGCATCGGATCCCATCAGAACTCCGCAGTTAAGCGTGCTTGGGCGAGAGTAGTACTAGGATGGGTGACCTCCTGGGAAGTCCTCGTGTTGCACCTCTTCTCTTTTTTTTCACTTTTTTCCTCAACCGAAGCGATATTTTGCGACGAGGACGAGGGAATTGAAATCCAGCACCAGCACTTACTTTCAATGACAACCGACCCGATATTGATCTTTTACCTGACTATTCTTCGTCACAAATTAATTCCACGATAAGATATATCTCTGTGAAGCGGATCGAGCATCAACGTAGTCGGAATCGAGGATTAACTTGCTACGTTCGTCTGCTGTGGGCCCCGGGACTCGTTCGGGAAAAAACGGTACGCTCGCGCGCACGGACACATATAGCCACTGACTGCGCAGGACATTGCAGGTGCGATCATACCAGCACTAATGCACCGGATCCCATCAGAACTCCGCTGTTAAGCGTGCTTGGGCGAGAGTAGTACTAGGTTGGGTGACCTTCTGGGAAGTCCTCGTGTTGCACCTGTTTTTTTTCACTTTTTTCCTCAACCGAAGCGGTATTTTGCGACGAGGACGAGGGAACTGAAATCCAGCACCAGCACTTACTTTCAATCACAACCGACCCGATATTGATCTTTTACCTGACTATTCTTCGTCACAAATTAATTCCACGATAAGATATATCTCTGTGGAGCGGATCAAGCATCAACGTAGTCGGAATCGAGGATTAACTTGCTACGTTCGTCTGCTGTGGGCCCCGGGACTCGTTCAGGAAAAAACGGTACGCTCGCGCGCACGGACACATATAGCCACTGACTGCGCAGGACATTGCAGGTGCGATCATACCAGCACTAATGCACCGGATCCCATCAGAACTCTGCAGTTAAGCGTGCTTGGGCGAGAGTAGTACTAGGATGGGTGACCTCCTGGGAAGTCCTCGTGTTGCACCTCTTCTCTTTTTTTTCACTTTTTTCCTCAACCGAAGCGGTATTTTGCGACGAGGACGAGGGAACTGAAATCCAGCACCAGCACTTACTTTCAATCACAACCGACCCGATATTGATCTTTTACCTGACTATTCTTCGTCACAAATTAATTCCACGATAAGATATATCTCTGTGAAGCGGATCGAGCGTCAACGTAGTCGGAATCGAGGATTAACTTGCTACGTTCGTCTGCTGTGGGCCCCGGGACTCGTTCGGGAAAGGAGGGTATGCTCGCGCGCACGGACACGTATAGCCACTGACTGCGCAGGACATTGCAGGTGCGATCATACCAGCGCTAATGCACCGGATCCCATCAGAACTTCACAGTTAAGCGTGCTTGGGCGAGAGTAGTACTAGGATGGGTGACCTCCTGGGAAGTCCTGGTGTTGCTCCTCTTTTTTTTCACTTTTTTCCTCAACCGAAGCGATATTTTGCGACAAGGACGAGGGAACTGAAATCCAGCACCAACACTTACTTTCAATCACAACCGACTCACGCGCACGCACACATATAGCCACTGACTGCGCAGGACATTGCAGGTGCGATCATACTAGCACTAATGCACCGGATCCCATCAGAACTCCGCAGTTAAGCGTGCTTGGGCGAGAGTAGTACTAGGATGGGTGACCTCCTGGGATGTCCTCGTGTTGCACCTCTTCTCTTTTTTTTTCACTTTTTTCCTCAACCGAAGCGATATTTTGCGACGAGGACGAGGGAATTGAAATCCAGCACCAGCACTTACTTTCAATCACAACCGACCCGATATTGATCTTTTACCTGACTATTCTTTGTCACAAATTAATTCCACGATAAGATATATCTCTGTGAAGCGGATCGAGCATCAACGTAGTCGGAATCGAGGATTAACTTGCTACGTTCGTCTGCTGTGGGCCCCGCGACTCGTTCGGGAAAAAACGGTACGCTCGCGCGCACGGACACATATAGCCACTGACTGCGCAGGACATTGCAGGTGCGATCATACCAGCACTAATGCACCGGATCCCATCAGAACTTCGCAGTTAAGCGTGCTTGAGCGAGAGTAGTACTAGGATGGGTGACCTCCTGGGAAGTCCTCGTGTTGCACCTCTTTTTTTTCACTTTTTTCCTCAACCGAAGCGGTATTTTGCGACGAGGACGAGGGAACTGAAATCCAGCACCAACACTTACTTTCAATCACAACTGACCCGATATTGATCTTTTACCTGACTATTCTTCGTCACAAATTACTTCCACGATAAGATATATCTCTGTGAAGCGGATCGAGCATCAACGTAGTCGGAATCGAGGATTAACTTGCTACGTTCGTCTGCTGTGGGCCCCGGGACTCGTTCGGGAAAAAACGGTACGCTCGCGCGCACGGACACATATAGCCACTGACTGCGCAGGACATTGCAGGTGCGATCATACCAGTACTAATGCACCGGATCCCATCAGAACTCCGTAGTCAAGCGTGCTTGGGCGAGAGTAGTACTAGGATGGGTGACCTCCTGGGAAGTCCTCGTGTTGCACCTCTTTTTTTTCAGTTTTTTCCTCAACCGAAGCGGTATTTTGCGACGAGGACGAGGGAACTGAAATCCAGCACCAGCACTTACTTTCAATCACAACCGACCCGATATTGATCTTTTACCTGACTATTCTTCGTCACAAATTAATTCCACGATAAGATATATCTCTGTGAAGCGGATCGAGCGTCAACGTAGTCGGAATCGAGGATTAACTTGCTACGTTCGTCTGCTGTGGGCCCCGGGACTCGTTCGGGAAAGGAGGGTATGCTCGCGCGCACGGACACGTATAGCCACTGACTGCGCAGGACATTGCAGGTTCGATCATACCAGCGCCAATGCACCGGATCCCATCAGAACTTCACAGTTAAGCGTGCTTGGGCACTAGTAGTACTAGGATGGGTGACCTCCTGGGAAGTCCTCGTGTTGTTCCTCTTTTTTTTCACTTTTTTCCTCAACCAAAGCGATATTTTGCGACAAGGACGAGGGAACTGAAATCCAGCACCAACACTTACTTTCAATCACAACCGACTCGCGCGCACGGACACATATAGCCACTGACTGCGCAGGACATTGCAGGTGCGATCATACCAGCACTAATGCACCGGATCCCATCAGAACTCCGCAGTTAAGCGTGCTTGGGCGAGAGTAGTACTAGGATGGGTGACCTCCTGGGAAGTCCTCGTGTTGCACCTCTTTTTTTTCTCTTTTTTCCTCAACCGAAGCGGTATTTTGCGACGAGGACGAGGGAGCTGAAATCCAGCACCAGCACTTACTTTCAATCACAACCGACCCGATATTGATCTTTTACCTGACTATTCTTTGTCACAAATTAATTCCACGATAAGATATATCTCTGTGGAGCGGATCGAGCATCAACGTAGTCGGAATCGAGGATTAACTTGCTACGTTCGTCTGCTGTGGGCCCCGCGACTCGTTCGGGAAAAAACGGTACGCTCGCGCGCACGGACACATATAGCCACTGACTGCGCAGGACATTGCAGGTGCGATCATACCAGCACTAATGCACCGGATCCCATCAGAACTTCGCAGTTAAGCGTGCTTGAGCGAGAGTAGTACTAGGATGGGTGACCTCCTGGGAAGTCCTCGTGTTGCACCTCTTTTTTTTCACTTTTTTCCTCAACCGAAGCGGTATTTTGCGACGAGGACGAGGGAACTGAAATCCAGCACCAACACTTACTTTCAATCACAACTGACCCGATGTTGATCTTTTACCTGACTATTCTTCGTCACAAATTAATTCCACGATAAGATATATCTCTGTGAAGCGGATCGAGCATCAACGTAGTCGGAATCGAGGATTAACTTGCTACGTTCGTCTGCTGTGGGCCCCGGGACTCGTTCGGGAAAAAACGGTACGCTCGCGCGCACGGACACATATAGCCACTGACTGCGCAGGACATTGCAGGTGCGATCATACCAGCACTAATGCACCGGATCCCATCAGAACTCCGTAGTCAAGCGTGCTTGGGCGAGAGTAGTACTAGGATGGGTGACCTCCTGGGAAGTCCTCGTGTTGCACCTCTTTTTTTTCAGTTTTTTCCTCAACCGAAGCGGTATTTTGCGACGAGGACGAGGGAACTGAAATCCAGCACCAGCACTTACTTTCAATCACAACCGACCCGATATTGATCTTTTACCTGACTATTCTTCGTCACAAATTAATTCCACGATAAGATATATCTCTGTGAAGCGGCTCGAGCGTCAACGTAGTCGGAATCGAGGATTAACTTGCTACGTTCGTCTGCTGTGGGCCCCGGGACTCGTTCGGGAAAGGAGGGTATGCTCGCGCGCACGGACACGTATAGCCACTGACTGCGCAGGACATTGCAGGTGCGATCATACCAGTGCCAATGCACCGGATCCCATAAGAACTTCACAGTTAAGCGTGCTTGGGCACTAGTAGTACTAGGATGGGTGACCTCCTGGGAAGTCCTCGTGTTGTTCCTCTTTTTTTTCACTTTTTTCCTCAACCGAAGCGATATTTTGCGGCAAGGACGAGGGAACTGAAATCCAGCACCAACACTTACTTTCAATCACAACCGACTCGCGCGCACGGACACATATAGCCACTGACTGCGCAGGACATTGCAGGTGCGATCATACCAGCACTAATGCACCGGATCCCATCAGAACTCCGCAGTTAAGCGTGCTTGGGCGAGAGTAGTACTAGGATGGGTGACCTCCTGGGAAGTCCTCGTGTTGCACCTCTTTTTTATCTCTTTTTTCCTCAACCGAAGCGGTATTTTGCGACGTGGACGAGGGAACTGAAATCCAGCACCAGCACTTACTTTCAATCACAACCGACCCGATATTGATCTTTTACCTGACTATTCTTTGTCACAAATTAATTCCACGATAAGATATATCTCTGTGGAGCGGATCGAGCATCAACGTAGTCGGAATCGAGGATTAACTTGCTACGTTCGTCTGCTGTGGGCCCCGGGACTCGTTCGGAAAAAAACGGTACGCTCGCGCGCAGGGACACATATAGCCACTGACTGCGCAGGACATTGCAGGTGCGATCATACCAGCACTAATGCACCGGATCCCATCAGAACTCCGCAGTCAAGCGTGCTTGGGCGAGAGTAGTACTAGGATGGGTGACCTCCTGGGAAGTCCTCGTGTTGCACCTCTTTTTTTTCACTTTTTTCCTCAACCGAAGCGGTATTTTGCGACGAGGACGAGGGAACTGAAATCCAGCACCAACAGTTACTTTCAATCACAACCGACCCGATATTGATCTTTTACCTGACTATTCTTTGTCACAAATTAATTCCACGATAAGATATATCTCTGTGGAGCGGATCGAGCATCAACGTAGTCGGAATCGAGGATTAACTTGCTACGTTCGTCTGCTGTGGGCCCCGGGACTCGTTCGGGAAAAAACGGTACGCTCGCGCGCACGGACACATATAGCCACTGACTGCGCAGGACATTGCAGGTGCGATCATACCAGCACTAATGCACCGGATCCCATCAGAACTCCGCAGGTAAGCGTGCTTGGGCGAGAGTAGTACTAGGATGGGTGACCTCCTGGGAAGTCCTCGTGTTGCACCTCTTTTTTTTCACTTTTTTCCTCAACCGAAGCGGTATTTTGCGATGAGGACGAGGGAACTGAAATCCAGCACCAGCACTTACTTTCAATCACAACCGACCCGATATTGATCTTTTACCTGACTATTCTTCGTCACAAATTAATTCCACGATAAGATATATCTCTGTGGAGCGGATCGAGCATCAACGTAGTCGGAATCGAGGATTAACTTGCTACGTTCGTCTGCTGTGGGCCCCGGGACTCGTTTGGGAAAAAACGGTACGCTCGCGCTCACGGACAAATATAGCCACTGACTGCGCAGGACATTGCATGTGCGATCATACCAGCACTAATGCACCGGATCCCATCAGAACTCCGCAGGTAAGCGTGCTTGGGCGAGAGTAGTACTAGGATGGGTGACCTCTTGGGAAGTCCTCGTGTTGCACCTCTTTTTTTTCACTTTTTTCCTCAACCGAAGCGGTATTTTGCGACGAGGACGAGGGAACTGAAATCCAGCACCAGCACTTACTTTCAATCACAACCGACCCGATATTGATCTTTTACCTGACTATTCTTCGTCACAAATTAATTCCACGATAAGATATATCTCTGTGGAGCGGATCGAGCATCAACGTAGTCGGAATCGAGGATTAACTTGCTACGTTCGTCTGCTGTGGGCCCCGGGACTCGTTCGGGAAAAAACGGTACGCTCGCGCGCACGGACACATATAGCCACTGACTGCGCAGGACATTGCAGGTGCGATCATACCAGCACTAATGCACCGGATCCCATCAGAACTCCGCAGTTAAGCGTGCTTGGGCGAGAGTAGTACTAGGATGGGTGACCTCCTGGGAAGTCCTCGTGTTGCACCTCTTTTTTTTCACTTTTTTCCTCAACCGAAGCGGTATTTTGCGACGAGGACGAGGGAACTGAAATCCAGCACCAGCACTTACTTTCAATCACAACCGACCCGATATTGATCTTTTACCTGACTATTCTTCGTCACAAATTAATTCCACGATAAGATATATCTCTGTGGAGCGGATCGAGCATCAACGTAGTCGGAATCGAGGATTAACTTGCTACGTTCGTCTGCTGTGGGCCCCGGGACTCGTTCGGGAAAAAACGGTACGCTCGCGCGCACGGACACATATAGCCACTGACTGCGCAGGACATTGCAGGTGCGATCATACCAGCACTAATGCACCGTATCCCATCAGAACTCTGCAGTTAAGCGCGCTTGGGCGAGAGTAGTACTAGGATGGGTGACCTCCTGGGAAGTCCTTGTGTTACACCTCTTCTCTTTTTTTTCACTTTTTTCCTCAACCGAAGCGGTATTTTGCGACGAGGACGAGGGAACTGAAATCCAGCACCAGCACTTACTTTCAATCACAACCGACCCGATATTGATCTTTTACCTGACTATTCTTCGTCACAAATTAATTCCACGATAAGATATATCTCTGTGGAGCGGATCGAGCATCAACGTAGTCAGAATCGAGGATTAACTTGCTACGTTCGTCTGCTGTGGGCCCCGGGACTCGTTTGGGAAAAAACGGTACGCTCGCGCGCACGGACAAATATAACCACTGACTGCGCAGGACATTGCAGGTGCGATCATACCAGCACTAATGCACCGGATCCCATCAGAACTCCGTAGTTAAGCGTGCTTGGGCGAGAGTAGTACTAGGATGGGTGACCTCCTGGGAAGTCCTCGTGTTGCACCTCTTTTTTTTCACTTTTTTCCTCAACCGAAGCGGTATTTTGCGACGAGGACGAGGGAACTGAAATCCAGCACCAGCACTTACTTTCAATCACAACCGACCCGATATTGATCTTTTACCTGACTATTCTTCGTCACAAATTAATTCCACGATAAGATATATCTCTGTGGAGCGGATCAAGCATCAACGTAGACGGAATCGAGGATTAACTTGCTATGTTCGTCTGCTGTGGGCCCCGGGACTCGTTCGGGGAAAAACGGTACGCTCGCGCGCACGGACACATATAGCCACTGACTGCGCAGGACATTGCAGGTGCGATCATACCAGCACTAATGCACCGTATCCCATCAGAACTCTGCAGTTAAGCGCGCTTGGGCGAGAGTAGTACTAGGATGGGTGACCTCCTGGGAAGTCCTCGTGTTGCACCTCTTTTTTTTCACTTTTTTCCTCAACCGAAGCGGTATTTTGCGACGAGGACGAGGGAACTGAAATCCAGCACCAGTGCTTACTTTCAATCACAACCGACCCGATATTGATCTTTTACCTGACTATTCTTCGTCACAAATTAATTCCACGATAAGATATATCTCTGTGGAGCGGATCGAGCATCAACGTAGTCGGAATCGAGGATTAACTTGCTACGTTCGTCTGCTGTGGGCCCCGGGACTCGTTCGGAAAAAAACGGTACGCTCGCGCGCAGGGACACATATAGCCACTGACTGCGCAGGACATTGCAGGTGCGATCATACCAGCACTAATGCACCGGATCCCATCAGAACTCCGCAGTCAAGCGTGCTTGGGCGAGAGTAGTACTAGGATGGGTGACCTCCTGGGAAGTCCTCGTGTTGCACCTCTTTTTTTTCACTTTTTTCCTCAACCGAAGCGGTATTTTGCGACGAGGACGAGGGAACTGAAATCCAGCACCAACAGTTACTTTCAATCACAACCGACCCGATATTGATCTTTTACCTGACTATTCTTTGTCACAAATTAATTCCACGATAAGATATATCTCTGTGGAGCGGATCGAGCATCAACGTAGTCGGAATCGAGGATTAACTTGCTACGTTCGTCTGCTGTGGGCCCCGGGACTCGTTCGGGAAAAAACGGTACGCTCGCGCGCACGGACACATATAGCCACTGACTGCGCAGGACATTGCAGGTGCGATCATACCAGCACTAATGCACCGGATCCCATCAGAACTCCGCAGGTAAGCGTGCTTGGGCGAGAGTAGTACTAGGATGGGTGACCTCCTGGGAAGTCCTCGTGTTGCACCTCTTTTTTTTCACTTTTTTCCTCAACCGAAGCGGTATTTTGCGATGAGGACGAGGGAACTGAAATCCAGCACCAGCACTTACTTTCAATCACAACCGACCCGATATTGATCTTTTACCTGACTATTCTTCGTCACAAATTAATTCCACGATAAGATATATCTCTGTGGAGCGGATCGAGCATCAACGTAGTCGGAATCGAGGATTAACTTGCTACGTTCGTCTGCTGTGGGCCCCGGGACTCGTTTGGGAAAAAACGGTACGCTCGCGCTCACGGACAAATATAGCCACTGACTGCGCAGGACATTGCATGTGCGATCATACCAGCACTAATGCACCGGATCCCATCAGAACTCCGCAGGTAAGCGTGCTTGGGCGAGAGTAGTACTAGGATGGGTGACCTCTTGGGAAGTCCTCGTGTTGCACCTCTTTTTTTTCACTTTTTTCCTCAACCGAAGCGGTATTTTGCGACGAGGACGAGGGAACTGAAATCCAGCACCAGCACTTACTTTCAATCACAACCGACCCGATATTGATCTTTTACCTGACTATTCTTCGTCACAAATTAATTCCACGATAAGATATATCTCTGTGGAGCGGATCGAGCATCAACGTAGTCGGAATCGAGGATTAACTTGCTACGTTCGTCTGCTGTGGGCCCCGGGACTCGTTCGGGAAAAAACGGTACGCTCGCGCGCACGGACACATATAGCCACTGACTGCGCAGGACATTGCAGGTGCGATCATACCAGCACTAATGCACCGGATCCCATCAGAACTCCGCAGTTAAGCGTGCTTGGGCGAGAGTAGTACTAGGATGGGTGACCTCCTGGGAAGTCCTCGTGTTGCACCTCTTTTTTTTCACTTTTTTCCTCAACCGAAGCGGTATTTTGCGACGAGGACGAGGGAACTGAAATCCAGCACCAGCACTTACTTTCAATCACAACCGACCCGATATTGATCTTTTACCTGACTATTCTTCGTCACAAATTAATTCCACGATAAGATATATCTCTGTGGAGCGGATCGAGCATCAACGTAGTCGGAATCGAGGATTAACTTGCTACGTTCGTCTGCTGTGGGCCCCGGGACTCGTTCGGGAAAAAACGGTACGCTTGCGCGCACGGACACATATAGCCACTGACTGCGCAGGACATTGCAGGTGCGATCATACCAGCACTAATGCACCGTATCCCATCAGAACTCTGCAGTTAAGCGCGCTTGGGCGAGAGTAGTACTAGGATGGGTGACCTCCTGGGAAGTCCTTGTGTTGCACCTCTTCTCTTTTTTTTCACTTTTTTCCTCAACCGAAGCGGTATTTTGCGACGAGGACGAGGGAACTGAAATCCAGCACCAGCACTTACTTTCAATCACAACCGACCCGATATTGATCTTTTACCTGACTATTCTTCGTCACAAATTAATTCCACGATAAGATATATCTCTGTGGAGCGGATCGAGCATCAACGTAGTCAGAATCGAGGATTAACTTGCTACGTTCGTCTGCTGTGGGCCCCGGGACTCGTTTGGGAAAAAACGGTACGCTCGCGCGCACGGACAAATATAACCACTGACTGCGCAGGACATTGCAGGTGCGATCATACCAGCATTAATGCACCGGATCCCATCAGAACTCCGTAGTTAAGCGTGCTTGGGCGAGAGTAGTACTAGGATGGGTGACCTCCTGGGAAGTCCTCGTGTTGCACCTCTTTTTTTTCACTTTTTTCCTCAACCGAAGCGGTATTTTGCGACGAGGACGAGGGAACTGAAATCCAGCACCAGCACTTACTTTCAATCACAACCGACCCGATATTGATCTTTTACCTGACTATTCTTCGTCACAAATTAATTCCACGATAAGATATATCTCTGTGGAGCGGATCAAGCATCAACGTAGACGGAATCGAGGATTAACTTGCTATGTTCGTCTGCTGTGGGCCCCGGGACTCGTTCGGGGAAAAACGGTACGCTCGCGCGCACGGACACATATAGCCACTGACTGCGCAGGACATTGCAGGTGCGATCATACCAGCACTAATGCACCGTATCCCATCAGAACTCTGCAATTAAGCGCGCTTGGGCGAGAGTAGTACTAGGATGGGTGACCTCCTGGGAAGTCCTCGTGTTGCACCTCTTTTTTTTCACTTTTTTCCTCAACCGAAGCGGTATTTTGCGACGAGGACGAGGGAACTGAAATCCAGCACCAGTGCTTACTTTCAATCACAACCGACCCGATATTGATCTTTTACCTGACTATTCTTCGTCACAAATTAATTCCACGATAAGATATATCTCTGTGGAGCGGATCGAGCATCAACGTAGTCGGAATCGAGGATTAACTTGCTACGTTCGTCTGCTGTGGGCCCCGGGACTCGTTCGGGAAAAAACGGTACGCTCGCGCGCACGGACACATATAGCCACTGACTGCGCAGGACATTGCAGGTGCGATCATACCAGCACTAATGCACCGGATCCCATCAGAACTCCGCAGTTAAGCGTGCTTGGGCGAGAGTAGTACTAGGATGGGTGACCTCCTGGGAAGTCCTCGTGTTGCACCTCTTTTTTTTCACTTTTTTCCTCAACCGAAGCGGTATTTTGCGACGAGGACGAGGGAACTGAAATCCAGCACCAGCACTTACTTTCAATCACAACCGACCCGATATTGATCTTTTACCTGACTATTCTTCGTCACAAATTAATTCCACGATAAGATATATCTCTGTGGAGCGGATCGAGCATCAACGTAGTCGGAATCGAGGATTAACTTGCTACGTTCGTCTGCTGTGGGCCCCAGGACTCGTTCGGGAAAAAACGGTACGCTCGCGCGCACGGACACATATAGCCACTGACTGCGCAGGACATTGCAGGTGCGATCATACCAGCACTAATGCACCGTATCCCATCAGAACTCTGCAGTTAAGCGCGCTTGGGCGAGAGTAGTACCAGGATGGGTGACCTCCTCGGAAGTCCTTGTGTTGCACCTCTTCTCTTTTTTTTCACTTTTTTCCTCAACCGAAGCGGTATTTTGCGACGAGGACGAGGGAACTGAAATCCAGCACCAGCACTTACTTTCAATCACAACCGACCCGATATTGATCTTTTACCTGACTATTCTTCGTCACAAATTAATTCCACGATAAGATATATCTCTGTGGAGCGGATCGAGCATCAACGTAGTCGGAATCGAGGATTAACTTGCTACGTTCGTCTGCTGTGGGCCCCGGGACTCGTTCGGGAAAAAACGGTACGCTCGCGCGCACGGACACATATAGCCACTGACTGCGCAGGACATTGCAGGTGCGATCATACCAGCACTAATGCACCGGATCCCATCAGAACTCCGCAGTTAAGCGTGCTTGGGCGAGAGTAGTACTAGGATGGGTGACCTCCTGGGAAGTCCTCGTGTTGCACCTCTTTTTTTTCACTTTTTTCCTCAACCGAAGCGGTATTTTGCGACGAGGACGAGGGAACTGAAATCCAGCACCAGCACTTACTTTCAATCACAACCGACCCGATATTGATCTTTCACCTGACTATTCTTCGTCACAAATTAATTCCACGATAAGATATATCTCTGTGGAGCGGATCGAGCATCAACGTAGTCGGAATCGAGGATTAACTTGCTACGTTCGTCTGCTGTGGGCCCCGGGACTCGTTCGGGAAAAAACGGTACGCTCGCGCGCACGGACACATATAGCCACTGACTGCGCAGGACATTGCAGGTGCGATCATACCAGCACTAATGCACCGTATCCCATCAGAACTCTGCAGTTAAGCGCGCTTGGGCGAGAGTAGTACTAGGATGGGTGACCTCCTGGGAAGTCCTTGTGTTGCACCTCTTCTCTTTTTTTTCACTTTTTTCCTCAACCGAAGCGGTATTTTGCGACGAGGACGAGGGAACTGAAATCCAGCACCAGCACTTACTTTCAATCACAACCGACCCGATATTGATCTTTTACCTGACTATTCTTCGTCACAAATTAATTCCACGATAAGATATATCTCTGTGGAGCGGATCGAGCATCAACGTAGTCAGAATCGAGGATTAACTTGCTACGTTCGTCTGCTGTGGGCCCCGGGACTCGTTTGGGAAAAAACGGTACGGTCGCGCGCACGGACAAATATAACCACTGACTGCGCAGGACATTGGAGGTGCGATCATACCAGCACTAATGCACCGGATCCCATCAGAACTCCGTAGTTAAGCGTGCTTGGGCGAGAGTAGTACTAGGATGGGTGACCTCCTGGGAAGTCCTCGTGTTGCACCTCTTTTTTTTCACTTTTTTCCTCAACCGAAGCGGTATTTTGCGATGAGGACGAGGGAACTGAAATCCAGCACCAGCACTTACTTTCAATCACAACCGACCCGATATTGATCTTTTACCTGACTATTCTTCGTCACAAATTAATTCCACGATAAGATATATCTCTGTGGAGCGGATCGAGCATCAACGTAGTCGGAATCGAGGATTAACTTGCTACGTTCGTCTGCTGTGGGCCCCGGGACTCGTTTGGGAAAAAAGGTACGCTCGCGCTCACGGACAAATATAGCCACTGACTGCGCAGGACATTGCATGTGCGATCATACCAGCACTAATGCACCGGATCCCATCAGAACTCCGCAGGTAAGCGCGCTTGGGCGAGAGTAGTACTAGGATGGGTGACCTCCTGGGAAGTCCTCGTGTTGCACCTCTTTTTTTTCACTTTTTTCCTCAACCGAAGCGGTATTTTGCGACGAGGACGAGGGAACTGAAATCCAGCACCAGTGCTTACTTTCAATCACAACCGACCCGATATTGATCTTTTACCTGACTATTCTTCGTCACAAATTAATTCCACGATAAGATATATCTCTGTGGAGCGGATCGAGCATCAACGTAGTCGGAATCGAGGATTAACTTGCTACGTTCGTCTGCTGTGGGCCCCGGGACTCGTTCGGAAAAAAACGGTACGCTCGCGCGCAGGGACACATATAGCCACTGACTGCGCAGGACATTGCAGGTGCGATCATACCAGCACTAATGCACCGGATCCCATCAGAACTCCGCAGTCAAGCGTGCTTGGGCGAGAGTAGTACTAGGATGGGTGACCTCCTGGGAAGTCCTCGTGTTGCACCTCTTTTTTTTCACTTTTTTCCTCAACCGAAGCGGTATTTTGCGACGAGGACGAGGGAACTGAAATCCAGCACCAACAGTTACTTTCAATCACAACCGACCCGATATTGATCTTTTACCTGACTATTCTTTGTCACAAATTAATTCCACGATAAGATATATCTCTGTGGAGCGGATCGAGCATCAACGTAGTCGGAATCGAGGATTAACTTGCTACGTTCGTCTGCTGTGGGCCCCGGGACTCGTTCGGGAAAAAACGGTACGCTCGCGCGCATGGACACATATAGCCACTGACTGCGCAGGACATTGCAGGTGCGATCATACCAGCACTAATGCACCGGATCCCATCAGAACTCCGCAGGTAAGCGTGCTTGGGCGAGAGTAGTACTAGGATGGGTGACCTCCTGGGAAGTCCTCGTGTTGCACCTCTTTTTTTTCACTTTTTTCCTCAACCGAAGCGGTATTTTGCGATGAGGACGAGGGAACTGAAATCCAGCACCAGCACTTACTTTCAATCACAACCGACCCGATATTGATCTTTTACCTGACTATTCTTCGTCACAAATTAATTCCACGATAAGATATATCTCTGTGGAGCGGATCGAGCATCAACGTAGTCGGAATCGAGGATTAACTTGCTACGTTCGTCTGCTGTGGGCCCCGGGACTCGTTTGGGAAAAAACGGTACGCTCGCGCTCACGGACAAATATAGCCACTGACTGCGCAGGACATTGCATGTGCGATCATACCAGCACTAATGCACCGGATCCCATCAGAACTCCGCAGGTAAGCGTGCTTGGGCGAGAGTAGTACTAGGATGGGTGACCTCTTGGGAAGTCCTCGTGTTGCACCTCTTTTTTTTCACTTTTTTCCTCAACCGAAGCGGTATTTTGCGACGAGGACGAGGGAACTGAAATCCAGCACCAGCACTTACTTTCAATCACAACCGACCCGATATTGATCTTTTACCTGACTATTCTTCGTCACAAATTAATTCCACGATAAGATATATCTCTGTGGAGCGGATCGAGCATCAACGTAGTCGGAATCGAGGATTAACTTGCTACGTTCGTCTGCTGTGGGCCCCGGGACTCGTTCGGGAAAAAACGGTACGCTCGCGCGCACGGACACATATAGCCACTGACTGCGCAGGACATTGCAGGTGCGATCATACCAGCACTAATGCACCGGATCCCATCAGAACTCCGCAGTTAAGCGTGCTTGGGCGAGAGTAGTACTAGGATGGGTGACCTCCTGGGAAGTCCTCGTGTTGCACCTCTTTTTTTTCACTTTTTTCCTCAACCGAAGCGGTATTTTGCGACGAGGACGAGGGAACTGAAATCCAGCACCAGCACTTACTTTCAATCACAACCGACCCGATATTGATCTTTTACCTGACTATTCTTCGTCACAAATTAATTCCACGATAAGATATATCTTTGTGGAGCGGATCGAGCATCAACGTAGTCGGAATCGAGGATTAACCTGCTACGTTCGTCTGCTGTGGGCCCCGGGACTCGTTCGGGAAAAAACGGTACGCTTGCGCGCACGGACACATATAGCCACTGACTGCGCAGGACATTGCAGGTGCGATCATACCAGCACTAATGCACCGTATCCCATCAGAACTCTGCAGTTAAGCGCGCTTGGGCGAGAGTAGTACTAGGATGGGTGACCTCCTGGGAAGTCCTTGTGTTGCACCTCTTCTCTTTTTTTTCACTTTTTTCCTCAACCGAAGCGGTATTTTGCGACGAGGACGAGGGAACTGAAATCCAGCACCAGCACTTACTTTCAATCACAACCGACCCGATATTGATCTTTTACCTGACTATTCTTCGTCACAAATTAATTCCACGATAAGATATATCTCTGTGGAGCGGATCGAGCATCAACGTAGTCGGAATCGAGGATTAACCTGCTACGTTCGTCTGCTGTGGGCCCCGGGACTCGTTCGGGAAAAAACGGTACGCTTGCGCGCACGGACACATATAGCCACTGACTGCGCAGGACATTGCAGGTGCGATCATACCAGCACTAATGCACCGTATCCCATCAGAACTCTGCAGTTAAGCGCGCTTGGGCGAGAGTAGTACTAGGATGGGTGACCTCCTGGGAAGTCCTTGTGTTGCACCTCTTCTCTTTTTTTTCACTTTTTTCCTCAACCGAAGCGGTATTTTGCGACGAGGACGAGGGAACTGAAATCCAGCACCAGCACTTACTTTCAATCACAACCGACCCGATATTGATCTTTTACCTGACTATTCTTCGTCACAAATTAATTCCACGATAAGATATATCTCTGTGGAGCGGATCAAGCATCAACGTAGACGGAATCGAGGATTAACTTGCTATGTTCGTCTGCTGTGGGCCCCGGGACTCGTTCGGGGAAAAACGGTACGCTCGCGCGCACGGACACATATAGCCACTGACTGCGCAGGACATTGCAGGTGCGATCATACCAGCACTAATGCACCGTATCCCATCAGAACTCTGCAATTAAGCGCGCTTGGGCGAGAGTAGTACTAGGATGGGTGACCTCCTGGGAAGTCCTCGTGTTGCACCTCTTTTTTTTCACTTTTTTCCTCAACCGAAGCGGTATTTTGCGACGAGGACGAGGGAACTGAAATCCAGCACCAGTGCTTACTTTCAATCACAACCGACCCGATATTGATCTTTTACCTGACTATTCTTCGTCACAAATTAATTCCACGATAAGATATATCTCTGTGGAGCGGATCGAGCATCAACGTAGTCGGAATCGAGGATTAACTTGCTACGTTCGTCTGCTGTGGGCCCCGGGACTCGTTCGGGAAAAAACGGTACGCTCGCGCGCACGGACACATATAGCCACTGACTGCGCAGGACATTGCAGGTGCGATCATACCAGCACTAATGCACCGGATCCCATCAGAACTCCGCAGTTAAGCGTGCTTGGGCGAGAGTAGTACTAGGATGGGTGACCTCCTGGGAAGTCCTCGTGTTGCACCTCTTTTTTTTCACTTTTTTCCTCAACCGAAGCGGTATTTTGCGACGAGGACGAGGGAACTGAAATCCAGCACCAGCACTTACTTTCAATCACAACCGACCCGATATTGATCTTTTACCTGACTATTCTTCGTCACAAATTAATTCCACGATAAGATATATCTCTGTGGAGCGGATCGAGCATCAACGTAGTCGGAATCGAGGATTAACTTGCTACGTTCGTCTGCTGTGGGCCCCGGGACTCGTTCGGGAAAAAACGGTACGCTCGCGCGCACGGACACATATAGCCACTGACTGCGCAGGACATTGCAGGTGCGATCATACCAGCACTAATGCACCGTATCCCATCAGAACTCTGCAGTTAAGCGCGCTTGGGCGAGAGTAGTACCAGGATGGGTGACCTCCTCGGAAGTCCTTGTGTTGCACCTCTTCTCTTTTTTTTCACTTTTTTCCTCAACCGAAGCGGTATTTTGCGACGAGGACGAGGGAACTGAAATCCAGCACCAGCACTTACTTTCAATCACAACCGACCCGATATTGATCTTTTACCTGACTATTCTTCGTCACAAATTAATTCCACGATAAGATATATCTCTGTGGAGCGGATCGAGCATCAACGTAGTCGGAATCGAGGATTAACTTGCTACGTTCGTCTGCTGTGGGCCCCGGGACTCGTTCGGGAAAAAACGGTACGCTCGCGCGCACGGACACATATAGCCACTGACTGCGCAGGACATTGCAGGTGCGATCATACCAGCACTAATGCACCGGATCCCATCAGAACTCCGCAGTTAAGCGTGCTTGGGCGAGAGTAGTACTAGGATGGGTGACCTCCTGGGAAGTCCTCGTGTTGCACCTCTTTTTTTTCACTTTTTTCCTCAACCGAAGCGGTATTTTGCGACGAGGACGAGGGAACTGAAATCCAGCACCAGCACTTACTTTCAATCACAACCGACCCGATATTGATCTTTCACCTGACTATTCTTCGTCACAAATTAATTCCACGATAAGATATATCTCTGTGGAGCGGATTGAGCATCAACGTAGTCGGAATCGAGGATTAACTTGCTACGTTCGTCTGCTGTGGGCCCCGGGACTCGTTCGGGAAAAAACGGTACGCTCGCGCGCACGGACACATATAGCCACTGACTGCGCAGGACATTGCAGGTGCGATCATACCAGCACTAATGCACCGTATCCCATCAGAACTCTGCAGTTAAGCGCGCTTGGGCGAGAGTAGTACTAGGATGGGTGACCTCCTGGGAAGTCCTTGTGTTGCACCTCTTCTCTTTTTTTTCACTTTTTTCCTCAACCGAAGCGGTATTTTGCGACGAGGACGAGGGAACTGAAATCCAGCACCAGCACTTACTTTCAATCACAACCGACCCGATATTGATCTTTTACCTGACTATTCTTCGTCACAAATTAATTCCACGATAAGATATATCTCTGTGGAGCGGATCGAGCATCAACGTAGTCAGAATCGAGGATTAACTTGCTACGTTCGTCTGCTGTGGGCCCCGGGACTCGTTTGGGAAAAAACGGTACGGTCGCGCGCACGGACAAATATAACCACTGACTGCGCAGGACATTGGAGGTGCGATCATACCAGCACTAATGCACCGGATCCCATCAGAACTCCGTAGTTAAGCGTGCTTGGGCGAGAGTAGTACTAGGATGGGTGACCTCCTGGGAAGTCCTCGTGTTGCACCTCTTTTTTTTCACTTTTTTCCTCAACCGAAGCGGTATTTTGCGATGAGGACGAGGGAACTGAAATCCAGCACCAGCACTTACTTTCAATCACAACCGACCCGATATTGATCTTTTACCTGACTATTCTTCGTCACAAATTAATTCCACGATAAGATATATCTCTGTGGAGCGGATCGAGCATCAACGTAGTCGGAATCGAGGATTAACTTGCTACGTTCGTCTGCTGTGGGCCCCGGGACTCGTTTGGGAAAAAAGGTACGCTCGCGCTCACGGACAAATATAGCCACTGACTGCGCAGGACATTGCATGTGCGATCATACCAGCACTAATGCACCGGATCCCATCAGAACTCCGCAGGTAAGCGCGCTTGGGCGAGAGTAGTACTAGGATGGGTGACCTCCTGGGAAGTCCTCGTGTTGCACCTCTTTTTTTTCACTTTTTTCCTCAACCGAAGCGGTATTTTGCGACGAGGACGAGGGAACTGAAATCCAGCACCAGTGCTTACTTTCAATCACAACCGACCCGATATTGATCTTTTACCTGACTATTCTTCGTCACAAATTAATTCCACGATAAGATATATCTCTGTGGAGCGGATCGAGCATCAACGTAGTCGGAATCGAGGATTAACTTGCTACGTTCGTCTGCTGTGGGCCCCGGGACTCGTTCGGAAAAAAACGGTACGCTCGCGCGCAGGGACACATATAGCCACTGACTGCGCAGGACATTGCAGGTGCGATCATACCAGCACTAATGCACCGGATCCCATCAGAACTCCGCAGTCAAGCGTGCTTGGGCGAGAGTAGTACTAGGATGGGTGACCTCCTGGGAAGTCCTCGTGTTGCACCTCTTTTTTTTCACTTTTTTCCTCAACCGAAGCGGTATTTTGCGACGAGGACGAGGGAACTGAAATCCAGCACCAACAGTTACTTTCA
The DNA here is from genome assembly GCA_037954015.1 of Psophocarpus tetragonolobus. NCBI lineage: Eukaryota > Viridiplantae > Streptophyta > Magnoliopsida > Fabales > Fabaceae > Psophocarpus > Psophocarpus tetragonolobus. Next base: position 26,336,657 of record CM075695.1, on the reverse strand, counting down.
ATCACAACCGACCCGATATTGATCTTTTACCTGACTATTCTTTGTCACAAATTAATTCCACGATAAGATATATCTCTGTGGAGCGGATCGAGCATCAACGTAGTCGGAATCGAGGATTAACTTGCTACGTTCGTCTGCTGTGGGCCCCGGGACTCGTTCGGGAAAAAACGGTACGCTCGCGCGCACGGACACATATAGCCACTGACTGCGCAGGACATTGCAGGTGCGATCATACCAGCACTAATGCACCGGATCCCATCAGAACTCCGCAGGTAAGCGTGCTTGGGCGAGAGTAGTACTAGGATGGGTGACCTCCTGGGAAGTCCTCGTGTTGCACCTCTTTTTTTTCACTTTTTTCCTCAACCGAAGCGGTATTTTGCGATGAGGACGAGGGAACTGAAATCCAGCACCAGCACTTACTTTCAATCACAACCGACCCGATATTGATCTTTTACCTGACTATTCTTCGTCACAAATTAATTCCACGATAAGATATATCTCTGTGGAGCGGATCGAGCATCAACGTAGTCGGAATCGAGGATTAACTTGCTACGTTCGTCTGCTGTGGGCCCCGGGACTCGTTTGGGAAAAAACGGTACGCTCGCGCTCACGGACAAATATAGCCACTGACTGCGCAGGACATTGCATGTGCGATCATACCAGCACTAATGCACCGGATCCCATCAGAACTCCGCAGGTAAGCGTGCTTGGGCGAGAGTAGTACTAGGATGGGTGACCTCTTGGGAAGTCCTCGTGTTGCACCTCTTTTTTTTCACTTTTTTCCTCAACCGAAGCGGTATTTTGCGACGAGGACGAGGGAACTGAAATCCAGCACCAGCACTTACTTTCAATCACAACCGACCCGATATTGATCTTTTACCTGACTATTCTTCGTCACAAATTAATTCCACGATAAGATATATCTCTGTGGAGCGGATCGAGCATCAACGTAGTCGGAATCGAGGATTAACTTGCTACGTTCGTCTGCTGTGGGCCCCGGGACTCGTTCGGGAAAAAACGGTACGCTCGCGCGCACGGACACATATAGCCACTGACTGCGCAGGACATTGCAGGTGCGATCATACCAGCACTAATGCACCGGATCCCATCAGAACTCCGCAGTTAAGCGTGCTTGGGCGAGAGTAGTACTAGGATGGGTGACCTCCTGGGAAGTCCTCGTGTTGCACCTCTTTTTTTTCACTTTTTTCCTCAACCGAAGCGGTATTTTGCGACGAGGACGAGGGAACTGAAATCCAGCACCAGCACTTACTTTCAATCACAACCGACCCGATATTGATCTTTTACCTGACTATTCTTCGTCACAAATTAATTCCACGATAAGATATATCTTTGTGGAGCGGATCGAGCATCAACGTAGTCGGAATCGAGGATTAACCTGCTACGTTCGTCTGCTGTGGGCCCCGGGACTCGTTCGGGAAAAAACGGTACGCTTGCGCGCACGGACACATATAGCCACTGACTGCGCAGGACATTGCAGGTGCGATCATACCAGCACTAATGCACCGTATCCCATCAGAACTCTGCAGTTAAGCGCGCTTGGGCGAGAGTAGTACTAGGATGGGTGACCTCCTGGGAAGTCCTTGTGTTGCACCTCTTCTCTTTTTTTTCACTTTTTTCCTCAACCGAAGCGGTATTTTGCGACGAGGACGAGGGAACTGAAATCCAGCACCAGCACTTACTTTCAATCACAACCGACCCGATATTGATCTTTTACCTGACTATTCTTCGTCACAAATTAATTCCACGATAAGATATATCTCTGTGGAGCGGATCGAGCATCAACGTAGTCAGAATCGAGGATTAACTTGCTACGTTCGTCTGCTGTGGGCCCCGGGACTCGTTTGGGAAAAAACGGTACGCTCGCGCGCACGGACAAATATAACCACTGACTGCGCAGGACATTGCAGGTGCGATCATACCAGCACTAATGCACCGGATCCCATCAGAACTCCGTAGTTAAGCGTGCTTGGGCGAGAGTAGTACTAGGATGGGTGACCTCCTGGGAAGTCCTCGTGTTGCACCTCTTTTTTTTCACTTTTTTCCTCAACCGAAGCGGTATTTTGCGACGAGGACGAGGGAACTGAAATCCAGCACCAGCACTTACTTTCAATCACAACCGACCCGATATTGATCTTTTACCTGACTATTCTTCGTCACAAATTAATTCCACGATAAGATATATCTCTGTGGAGCGGATCAAGCATCAACGTAGACGGAATCGAGGATTAACTTGCTATGTTCGTCTGCTGTGGGCCCCGGGACTCGTTCGGGGAAAAACGGTACGCTCGCGCGCACGGACACATATAGCCACTGACTGCGCAGGACATTGCAGGTGCGATCATACCAGCACTAATGCACCGTATCCCATCAGAACTCTGCAATTAAGCGCGCTGGGGCGAGAGTAGTACTAGGATGGGTGACCTCCTGGGAAGTCCTCGTGTTGCACCTCTTTTTTTTCACTTTTTTCCTCAACCGAAGCGGTATTTTGCGACGAGGACGAGGGAACTGAAATCCAGCACCAGTGCTTACTTTCAATCACAACCGACCCGATATTGATCTTTTACCTGACTATTCTTCGTCACAAATTAATTCCACGATAAGATATATCTCTGTGGAGCGGATCGAGCATCAACGTAGTCGGAATCGAGGATTAACTTGCTACGTTCGTCTACTGTGGGCCCCGGGACTCGTTCGGGAAAAAACGGTACGCTCGCGCGCACGGACACATATAGCCACTGACTGCGCAGGACATTGCAGGTGCGATCATACCAGCACTAATGCACCGGATCCCATCAGAACTCCGCAGTCAAGCGTGCTTGGGCGAGAGTAGTACTAGGATGGGTGACCTCCTGGGAAGTCCTCGTGTTGCACCTCTTTTTTTTCACTTTTTTCCTCAACCGAAGCGGTATTTTGCGACGAGGACGAGGGAACTGAAATCCAGCACCAGCACTTACTTTCAATCACAACCGACCCGATATTGATCTTTTACCTGACTATTCTTCGTCACAAATTAATTCCACGATAAGATATATCTCTGTGGAGCGGATCGAGCATCAACGTAGTCGGAATCGAGGATTAACTTGCTACGTTCGTCTGCTGTGGGCCCCGGGACTCGTTCGGGAAAAAACGGTACGCTCGCGCGCACGGACACATATAGCCACTGACTGCGCAGGACATTGCAGGTGCGATCATACCAGCACTAATGCACCGTATCCCATCAGAACTCTGCAGTTAAGCGCGCTTGGGCGAGAGTAGTACCAGGATGGGTGACCTCCTGGGAAGTCCTTGTGTTGCACCTCTTCTCTTTTTTTTCACTTTTTTCCTCAACCGAAGCGGTATTTTGCGACGAGGACGAGGGAACTGAAATCCAGCACCAGCACTTACTTTCAATCACAACCGACCCGATATTGATCTTTTACCTGACTATTCTTCGTCACAAATTAATTCCACGATAAGATATATCTCTGTGGAGCGGATCGAGCATCAACGTAGTCGGAATCGAGGATTAACTTGCTACGTTCGTCTGCTGTGGGCCCCGGGACTCGTTCGGGAAAAAACGGTACGCTCGCGCGCACGGACACATATAGCCACTGACTGCGCAGGACATTGCAGGTGCGATCATACCAGCACTAATGCACCGGATCCCATCAGAACTCCGCAGTTAAGCGTGCTTGGGCGAGAGTAGTACTAGGATGGGTGACCTCCTGGGAAGTCCTCGTGTTGCACCTCTTTTTTTTCACTTTTTTCCTCAACCGAAGCGGTATTTTGCGACGAGGACGAGGGAACTGAAATCCAGCACCAGCACTTACTTTCAATCACAACCGACCCGATATTGATCTTTCACCTGACTATTCTTCGTCACAAATTAATTCCACGATAAGATATATCTCTGTGGAGCGGATCGAGCATCAACGTAGTCGGAATCGAGGATTAACTTGCTACGTTCGTCTGCTGTGGGCCCCGGGACTCGTTCGGGAAAAAACGGTACGCTCGCGCGCACGGACACATATAGCCACTGACTGCGCAGGACATTGCAGGTGCGATCATACCAGCACTAATGCACCGTATCCCATCAGAACTCTGCAGTTAAGCGCGCTTGGGAGAGAGTAGTACTAGGATGGGTGACCTCCTGGGAAGTCCTTGTGTTGCACCTCTTCTCTTTTTTTTCACTTTTTTCCTCAACCGAAGCGGTATTTTGCGACGAGGACGAGGGAACTGAAATCCAGCACCAGCACTTACTTTCAATCACAACCGACCCGATATTGATCTTTTACCTGACTATTCTTCGTCACAAATTAATTCCACGATAAGATATATCTCTGTGGAGCGGATCGAGCATCAACGTAGTCAGAATCGAGGATTAACTTGCTACGTTCGTCTGCTGTGGGCCCCGGGACTCGTTTGGGAAAAAACGGTACGGTCGCGCGCACGGACAAATATAACCACTGACTGCGCAGGACATTGCAGGTGCGATCATACCAGCACTAATGCACCGGATCCCATCAGAACTCCGTAGTTAAGCGTGCTTGGGCGAGAGTAGTACTAGGATGGGTGACCTCCTGGGAAGTCCTCGTGTTGCACCTCTTTTTTTTCACTTTTTTCCTCAACCGAAGCGGTATTTTGCGATGAGGACGAGGGAACTGAAATCCAGCACCAGCACTTACTTTCAATCACAACCGACCCGATATTGATCTTTTACCTGACTATTCTTCGTCACAAATTAATTCCACGATAAGATATATCTCTGTGGAGCGGATCAAGCATCAACGTAGACGGAATCGAGGATTAACTTGCTATGTTCGTCTGCTGTGGGCCCCGGGACTCGTTCGGGGAAAAACGGTACGCTCGCGCGCACGGACACATATAGCCACTGACTGCGCAGGACATTGCAGGTGCGATCATACCAGCACTAATGCACCGTATCCCATCAGAACTCTGCAGTTAAGCGCGCTTGGGCGAGAGTAGTACTAGGATGGGTGACCTCCTGGGAAGTCCTCGTGTTGCACCTCTTTTTTTTCACTTTTTTCCTCAACCGAAGCGGTATTTTGCGACGAGGACGAGGGAACTGAAATCCAGCACCAGTGCTTACTTTCAATCACAACCGACCCGATATTGATCTTTTACCTGACTATTCTTCGTCACAAATTAATTCCACGATAAGATATATCTCTGTGGAGCGGATCGAGCATCAACGTAGTCGGAATCGAGGATTAACTTGCTACGTTCGTCTGCTGTGGGCCCCGGGACTCGTTCAGGAAAAAACGGTACGCTCGCGCGCACGGACACATATAGCCACTGACTGCGCAGGACATTGCAGGTGCGATCATACCAGCACTAATGCACCGGATCCCATCAGAACTCCGCAGTTAAGCGTGCTTGGGCGAGAGTAGTACTAGGATGGGTGACCTCCTGGGAAGTCCTCGTGTTGCACCTCTTTTTTTTCACTTTTTTCCTCAACCGAAGCGGTATTTTGCGACGAGGACGAGGGAACTGAAATCCAGCACCAGCACTTACTTTCAATCACAACCGACCCGATATTGATCTTTTACCTGACTATTCTTCGTCACAAATTAATTCCACGATAAGATATATCTCTGTGGAGCGGATCGAGCATCAACGTAGTCGGAATCGAGGATTAACTTGCTACGTTCGTCTGCTGTGGGCCCCGGGACTCGTTCGGGAAAAAACGGTACGCTCGCGCGCACGGACACATATAGCCACTGACTGCGCAGGACATTGCAGGTGCGATCATACCAGCACTAATGCACCGTATCCCATCAGAACTCTGCAGTTAAGCGCGCTTGGGCGAGAGTAGTACCAGGATGGGTGACCTCCTGGGAAGTCCTTGTGTTGCACCTCTTCTCTTTTTTTTCACTTTTTTCCTCAACCGAAGCGGTATTTTGCGACGAGGACGAGGGAACTGAAATCCAGCACCAGCACTTACTTTCAATCACAACCGACCCGATATTGATCTTTTACCTGACTATTCTTCGTCACAAATTAATTCCACGATAAGATATATCTCTGTGGAGCGGATCGAGCATCAACGTAGTCAGAATCGAGGATTAACTTGCTACGTTCGTCTGCTGTGGGCCCCGGGACTCGTTTGGGAAAAAACGGTACGCTCGCGCATACGGACAAATATAACCACTGACTGCGCAGGACATTGCAGGTGCGATCATACCAGCACTAATGCACCGGATCCCATCAAAACTCCGTAGTTAAGCGTGCTTGGGCGAGAGTAGTACTAGGATGGGTGACCTCCTGGGAAGTCCTCGTGTTGCACCTCTTTTTTTTCACTTTTTTCCTCAACCGAAGCGGTATTTTGCGACGAGGACGAGGGAACTGAAATCCAGCACCAGCACTTACTTTCAATCACAACCGACCCGATATTGATCTTTTACCTGACTATTCTTCGTCACAAATTAATTCCACGATAAGATATATCTCTGTGGACCGGATCGAGCATCAACGTAGTCGGAATCGAGGATTAACTTGCTACGTTCGTCTGCTATGGGCCCCGGGACTCGTTCGGGAAAAAACGGTACGCTCGCGCGCACGGACACATATAGCCACTGACTGCGCAGGACATTGCAGGTGCGATCATACCAGCACTAATGCACCGGATCCCATCAGAACTTCGCAGTGAAGCGTGCTTGAGCGAGAGTAGTACTAGGATGGGTGACCTCCTGGGAAGTTCTCGTGTTGCACCTCTTTTTTTTCACTTTTTTCCTCAACCGAAGCGGTATTTTGCGACGAGGACGAGGGAACTGAAATCCAGCACCAGCACTTACTTTCAATCACAACCGACCCGATATTGATCTTTTACCTGACTATTCTTCGTCACAAATTAATTCCACGATAAGATATATCTCTGTGGAGCGGATCGAGCATCAACGTAGTCGGAATCGAGGATTAACTTGCTACGTTCGTCTGCTGTGGGCCCCGGGACTCGTTCGGGAAAAAACGGTACGCTCGCGCGCACGGACACATATAGCCACTGACTGCGCAGGACATTGCAGGTGCGATCATACCAGCACTAATGCACCGGATCCGATCAGAACTCCGTAGTTAAGCGTGCTTGGGCGAGAGTAGTACTAGGATGGGTGACCTCCTGGGAAGTCCTCGTGTTGCACCTCTTTTTTTTCACTTTTTTCCTCAACCGAAGCGGTATTTTGCGACGAGGACGAGGGAACTGAAATCCAGCACCAGCACTTACTTTCAATCACAACCGACCCGATATTGATCTTTTACCTGACTATTCTTCGTCACAAATTAATTCCACGATAAGATATATCTCTGTGAAGCGGATCGAGCATCAACGTAGTCGGAATCGAGGATTAACTTGCTACGTTCGTCTGCTGTGGGCCCCGGGACTCGTTTGGGAAAAAACGGTACGCTCGCACGCACGGACAAATATAGCCACTGACTGCGCAGGACATTGCATGTGCGATCATACCAGCACTAATGCACCGGATCCCATCAGAACTCCGCAGGTAAGCGTGCTTGGGCGAGAGTAGTACTAGGATGGGTGACCTCCCCGGAAGTCCTCGTGTTGCACCTCTTTTTTTTCACTTTTTTCCTTAACCGAAGCGGTATTTTGCGACGAGGACGAGGGAACTAAAATCCAGCACCAGCACTTACTTTCAATCACAACCGACCCGATATTGATCTTTTACCTGACTATTCTTCGTCACAAATTAATTCCACGATAAGATATATCTCTGTGAAGCGGATCGAGCATCAACGTAGTCGGAATCGAGGATTAACTTGCTACGTTCGTCTGCTGTGGGCCCCGGGACTCGTTCGGGAAAAAACGGTACGCTCGCGCGCACGGACACATATAGTCACTGACTGCGCAGGACATTGCAGGTGCGATCATACCAGCACTAATGCACCGGATCCCATCAGAACTCCGCAGTTAAGCGTGCTTGAGCGAGAGTAGTACTAGGATGGGTGACCTCCTGGGAAGTTCTCGTGTTGCACCTCTTTTTTTCACTTTTTTCCTCAACCGAAGCGGTATTTTGCGACGAGGACGAGGGAACTGAAATCCAGCACCAGCACTTACTTTCAATCACAACCGACCCGATATTGATCTTTTACCTGACTATTCTTCGTCACAAATTAATTCCACGATAAGATATATCTCTGTGGAGCGGATCGAGCATCAACGTAGTCGGAATCGAGGATTAACTTGCTACGTTCGTCTGCTGTGGGCCCCGGGACTCGTTTGGGAAAAAACGGTACGCTCGCGCGCACGGACAAATATAGCCACTGACTGCGCAGGACATTGCAGGTGTGATCATACCAGCACTAATGCACCAGATCCCATCAGAACTCCGCAGTTAAGCGTGCTTGGGCGAGAGTAGTACTAGGATGGGTGACCTCCTGGGAAGTCCTCGTGTTGCACCTCTTTTTTTTCACTTTTTTCCTCAACCGAAGCGGTATTTTGCGACGAGGACGAGGGAACTGAAATCCAGCACCAGCACTTACTTTCAATCACAACCGACCCGATATTGATCTTTTACCTGACTATTCTTCGTCACAAATTAATTCCACGATAAGATATATCTCTGTGGAGCGGATCGAGCATCAACGTAGTCGGAATCGAGGATTAACTTGCTACGTTCGTCTGCTGTGGGCCCCGGGACTCGTTCGGGAAAAAACGGTACGCTCGCGCGCACGGACACATATAGCCACTGACTGCGCAGGACATTGCAGGTGCGATCATACCAGCACTAATGCACCGTATCCCATCAGAACTCTGCAGTTAAGCGCGCTTGGGCGAGAGTAGTACTAGGATGGGTGACCTCCTGGGAAGTCCTTGTGTTGCACCTCTTCTCTTTTTTTTCACTTTTTTCCTCAACCGAAGCGGTATTTTGCGACGAGGACGAGGGAACTGAAATCCAGCACCAGCACTTACTTTCAATCACAACCGACCCGATATTGATCTTTTACCTGACTATTCTTCGTCACAAATTAATTCCACGATAAGATATATCTCTGTGGAGCGGATCGAGCATCAACGTAGTCGGAATCGAGGATTAACTTGCTACGTTCGTCTGCTGTGGGCCCCGGGACTCGTTCGGGAAAAAACGGTACGCTCGCGCGCACGGACACGTATAGCCACTGACTGCGCAGGACATTGCAGGTGCGATCATACCAGCACTAATGCACCGAATCCGATCAGAACTCCGTAGTTAAGCGTGCTTGGGCGAGAGTAGTACTAGGATGGGTGACCTCCTGGGAAGTCCTCGTGTTGCACCTCTTTTTTTTCACTTTTTTCCTCAACCGAAGCGGTATTTTGCGACGAGGACGAGGGAACTGAAATCCAGCACCAGCACTTACTTTCAATCACAACCGACCCGATATTGATCTTTTACCTGACTATTCTTCGTCACAAATTAATTCCACGATAAGATATATCTCTGTGGAGCGGATCGAGCATCAACGTAGTCAGAATCGAGGATTAACTTGCTACGTTCGTCTGCTGTGGGCCCCGGGACTCGTTTGGGAAAAAACGGTACGCTCGCGCGCACGGACAAATATAACCACTGACTGCGCAGGACATTGGAGGTGCGATCATACCAGCACTAATGCACCGGATCCCATCAGAACTCCGTAGTTAAGCGTGCTTGGGCGAGAGTAGTACTAGGATGGGTGACCTCCTGGGAAGTCCTCGTGTTGCACCTCTTTTTTTTCACTTTTTTCCTCAACCGAAGCGGTATTTTGCGACGAGGACGAGGGAACTGAAATCCAGCACCAGCACTTACTTTCAATCACAACCGACCCGATATTGATCTTTTACCTGACTATTCTTCGTCACAAATTAATTCCACGATAAGATATATCTCTGTGGACCGGATCGAGCATCAACGTAGTCGGAATCGAGGATTAACTTGCTACGTTCGTCTGCTATGGGCCCCGGGACTCGTTCGGGAAAAAACGGTACGCTCGCGCGCACGGACACATATAGCCACTGACTGCGCAGGACATTGCAGGTGCGATCATACCAGCACTAATGCACCGGATCCCATCAGAACTTCGCAGTGAAGCGTGCTTGAGCGAGAGTAGTACTAGGATGGGTGACCTCCTGGGAAGTTCTCGTGTTGCACCTCTTTTTTTTCACTTTTTTCCTCAACCGAAGCGGTATTTTGCGACGAGGACGAGGGAATTGAAATCCAGCACCAGCACTTACTTTCAATCACAACCGACCCGATATTGATCTTTTACCTGACTATTCTTCGTCACAAATTAATTCCACGATAAGATATATCTCTGTGGAGCGGATCGAGCATCAACGTAGTCGGAATCGAGGATTAACTTGCTACGTTCGTCTGCTGTGGGCCCCGGGACTCGTTCGGGAAAAAACGGTACGCTCGCGCGCACGGACACATATAGCCACTGACTGCGCAGGACATTGCAGGTGCGATCATACCAGCACTAATGCACCGGATCCGATCAGAACTCCGTAGTTAAGCGTGCTTGGGCGAGAGTAGTACTAGGATGGGTGACCTCCTGGGAAGTCCTCGTGTTGCACCTCTTTTTTTTCACTTTTTTCCTCAACCGAAGCGGTATTTTGCGACGAGGACGAGGGAACTGAAATCCAGCACCAGCACTTACTTTCAATCACAACCGACCCGATATTGATCTTGTACCTGACTATTCTTCGTCACAAATTAATTCCACGATAAGATATATCTCTGTGAAGCGGATCGAGCATCAACGTAGTCGGAATCGAGGATTAACTTGCTACGTTCGTCTGCTGTGGGCCCCGGGACTCGTTTGGGAAAAAACGGTACGCTCGCGCGCACGGACAAATATAGCCACTGACTGCGCAGGACATTGCATGTGCGATCATACCAGCACTAATGCACCGGATCCCATCAGAACTCCGCAGGTAAGCGTGCTTGGGCGAGAGTAGTACTAGGATGGGTGACCTCCTGGGAAGTCCTCGTGTTGCACCTCTTTTTTTTCACTTTTTTCCTTAACCGAAGCGGTATTTTGCGACGAGGACGAGGGAACTGAAATCCAGCACCAGCACTTACTTTCAATCACAACCGACCCGATATTGATCTTTTACCTGACTATTCTTCGTCACAAATTAATTCCACGATAAGATATATCTCTGTGAAGCGGATCGAGCATCAACGTAGTCGGAATCGAGGATTAACTTGCTACGTTCGTCTGCTGTGGGCCCCGGGACTCGTTCGGGAAAAAACGGTACGCTCGCGCGCACGGACACATATAGTCACTGACTGCGCAGGACATTGCAGGTGCGATCATACCAGCACTAATGCACCGGATCCCATCAGAACTCCGCAGTTAAGCGTGCTTGAGCGAGAGTAGTACTAGGATGGGTGACCTCCTGGGAAGTTCTCGTGTTGCACCTCTTTTTTTCACTTTTTTCCTCAACCGAAGCGGTATTTTGCGACGAGGACGAGGGAACTGAAATCCAGCACCAGCACTTACTTTCAATCACAACCGACCCGATATTGATCTTTTACCTGACTATTCTTCGTCACAAATTAATTCCACGATAAGATATATCTCTGTGGAGCGGATCGAGCATCAACGTAGTCGGAATCGAGGATTAACTTGCTACGTTCGTCTGCTGTGGGCCCCGGGACTCGTTTGGGAAAAAACGGTACGCTCGCGCGCACGGACAAATATAGCCACTGACTGCGCAGGACATTGCAGGTGCGATCATACCAGCACTAATGCACCGGATCCCATCAGAACTTCACAGTGAAGCGTGCTTGAGCGAGAGTAGTACTAGGATGGGTGACCTCCTGGGAAGTTCTCGTGTTGCACCTCTTTTTTTTCACTTTTTTCCTCAACCGAAGCGGTATTTTGCGACGAGGACGAGGGAATTGAAATCCAGCACCAGCACTTACTTTCAATCACAACCGACCCGATATTGATCTTTTACCTGACTATTCTTCGTCACAAATTAATTCCACGATAAGATATATCTCTGTGGAGCGGATCGAGCATCAACGTAGTCGGAATCGAGGATTAACTTGCTACGTTCGTCTGCTGTGGGCCCCGGGACTCGTTCGGGAAAAAACGGTACGCTCGCGCGCACGGACACATATAGCCACTGACTGCGCAGGACATTGCAGGTGCGATCATACCAGCACTAATGCACCGGATCCGATCAGAACTCCGTAGTTAAGCGTGCTTGGGCGAGAGTAGTACTAGGATGGGTGACCTCCTGGGAAGTCCTCGTGTTGCACCTCTTTTTTTTCACTTTTTTCCTCAACCGAAGCGGTATTTTGCGACGAGGACGAGGGAACTGAAATCCAGCACCAGCACTTACTTTCAATCACAACCGACCCGATATTGATCTTGTACCTGACTATTCTTCGTCACAAATTAATTCCACGATAAGATATATCTCTGTGAAGCGGATCGAGCATCAACGTAGTCGGAATCGAGGATTAACTTGCTACGTTCGTCTGCTGTGGGCCCCGGGATTCGTTTGGGAAAAAACGGTACGCTCGCGCGCACGGACAAATATAGCCACTGACTGCGCAGGACATTGCATGTGCGATCATACCAGCACTAATGCACCGGATCCCATCAGAACTCCGCAGGTAAGCGTGCTTGGGCGAGAGTAGTACTAGGATGGGTGACCTCCTGGGAAGTCCTCGTGTTGCACCTCTTTTTTTTCACTTTTTTCCTTAACCGAAGCGGTATTTTGCGACGAGGACGAGGGAACTGAAATCCAGCACCAGCACTTACTTTCAATCACAACCGACCCGATATTGATCTTTTACCTGACTATTCTTCGTCACAAATTAATTCCACGATAAGATATATCTCTGTGAAGCGGATCGAGCATCAACGTAGTCGGAATCGAGGATTAACTTGCTACGTTCGTCTGCTGTGGGCCCCGGGACTCGTTCGGGAAAAAACGGTACGCTCGCGCGCACGGACACATATAGTCACTGACTGCGCAGGACATTGCAGGTGCGATCATACCAGCACTAATGCACCGGATCCCATCAGAACTCCGCAGTTAAGCGTGCTTGAGCGAGAGTAGTACTAGGATGGGTGACCTCCTGGGAAGTTCTCGTGTTGCACCTCTTTTTTTCACTTTTTTCCTCAACCGAAGCGGTATTTTGCGACGAGGACGAGGGAACTGAAATCCAGCACCAGCACTTACTTTCAATCACAACCGACCCGATATTGATCTTTTACCTGACTATTCTTCGTCACAAATTAATTCCACGATAAGATATATCTCTGTGGAGCGGATCGAGCATCAACGTAGTCGGAATCGAGGATTAACTTGCTACGTTCGTCTGCTGTGGGCCCCGGGACTCGTTTGGGAAAAAACGGTACGCTCGCGCGCACGGACAAATATAGCCACTGACTGCGCAGGACATTGCAGGTGCGATCATACCAGCACTAATGCACCAGATCCCATCAGAACTCCGCAGTTAAGCGTGCTTGGGCGAGAGTAGTACTAGGATGGGTGACCTCCTGGGAAGTCCTCGTGTTGCACCTCTTTTTTTTCACTTTTTTCCTCAACCGAAGCGGTATTTTGCGACGAGGACGAGGGAACTGAAATCCAGCACCAGCACTTACTTTCAATCACAACCGACCCGATATTGATCTTTTACCTGACTATTCTTCGTCACAAATTAATTCCACGATAAGATATATCTCTGTGAAGCGGATCGAGCATCAACGTAGTCGGAATCGAGGATTAACTTGCTACGTTCGTCTGCTGTGGGCCCCGGGACTCGTTCGGGAAAAAACGGTACGCTCGCGCGCACGGACACATATAGTCACTGACTGCGCAGGACATTGCAGGTGCGATCATACCAGCACTAATGCACCGGATCCCATCAGAACTCCGCAGTTAAGCGTGCTTGAGCGAGAGTAGTACTAGGATGGGTGACCTCCTGGGAAGTTCTCGTGTTGCACCTCTTTTTTTCACTTTTTTCCTCAACCGAAGCGGTATTTTGCGATGAGGACGAGGGAACTGAAATCCAGCACCAGCACTTACTTTCAATCACAACCGACCCGATATTGATCTTTTACCTGACTATTCTTCGTCACAAATTAATTCCACGATAAGATATATCTCTGTGGAGCGGATCGAGCATCAACGTAGTCGGAATCGAGGATTAACTTGCTACGTTCGTCTGCTGTGGGCCCCGGGACTCGTTTGGGAAAAAAGGTACGCTCGCGCTCACGGACAAATATAGCCACTGACTGCGCAGGACATTGCATGTGCGATCATACCAGCACTAATGCACCGGATCCCATCAGAACTCCGCAGGTAAGCGCGCTTGGGCGAGAGTAGTACTAGGATGGGTGACCTCCTGGGAAGTCCTCGTGTTGCACCTCTTTTTTTTCACTTTTTTCCTCAACCGAAGCGGTATTTTGCGACGAGGACGAGGGAACTGAAATCCAGCACCAGTGCTTACTTTCAATCACAACCGACCCGATATTGATCTTTTACCTGACTATTCTTCGTCACAAATTAATTCCACGATAAGATATATCTCTGTGGAGCGGATCGAGCATCAACGTAGTCGGAATCGAGGATTAACTTGCTACGTTCGTCTGCTGTGGGCCCCGGGACTCGTTCGGAAAAAAACGGTACGCTCGCGCGCAGGGACACATATAGCCACTGACTGCGCAGGACATTGCAGGTGCGATCATACCAGCACTAATGCACCGGATCCCATCAGAACTCCGCAGTCAAGCGTGCTTGGGCGAGAGTAGTACTAGGATGGGTGACCTCCTGGGAAGTCCTCGTGTTGCACCTCTTTTTTTTCACTTTTTTCCTCAACCGAAGCGGTATTTTGCGACGAGGACGAGGGAACTGAAATCCAGCACCAACAGTTACTTTCAATCACAACCGACCCGATATTGATCTTTTACCTGACTATTCTTTGTCACAAATTAATTCCACGATAAGATATATCTCTGTGGAGCGGATCCAGCATCAACGTAGTCGGAATCGAGGATTAACTTGCTACGTTCGTCTGCTGTGGGCCCCGGGACTCGTTCGGGAAAAAACGGTACGCTCGCGCGCATGGACACATATAGCCACTGACTGCGCAGGACATTGCAGGTGCGATCATACCAGCACTAATGCACCGGATCCCATCAGAACTCCGCAGGTAAGCGTGCTTGGGCGAGAGTAGTACTAGGATGGGTGACCTCCTGGGAAGTCCTCGTGTTGCACCTCTTTTTTTTCACTTTTTTCCTCAACCGAAGCGGTATTTTGCGATGAGGACGAGGGAACTGAAATCCAGCACCAGCACTTACTTTCAATCACAACCGACCCGATATTGATCTTTTACCTGACTATTCTTCGTCACAAATTAATTCCACGATAAGATATATCTCTGTGGAGCGGATCGAGCATCAACGTAGTCGGAATCGAGGATTAACTTGCTACGTTCGTCTGCTGTGGGCCCCGGGACTCGTTTGGGAAAAAACGGTACGCTCGCGCTCACGGACAAATATAGCCACTGACTGCGCAGGACATTGCATGTGCGATCATACCAGCACTAATGCACCGGATCCCATCAGAACTCCGCAGGTAAGCGTGCTTGGGCGAGAGTAGTACTAGGATGGGTGACCTCTTGGGAAGTCCTCGTGTTGCACCTCTTTTTTTTCACTTTTTTCCTCAACCGAAGCGGTATTTTGCGACGAGGACGAGGGAACTGAAATCCAGCACCAGCACTTACTTTCAATCACAACCGACCCGATATTGATCTTTTACCTGACTATTCTTCGTCACAAATTAATTCCACGATAAGATATATCTCTGTGGAGCGGATCGAGCATCAACGTAGTCGGAATCGAGGATTAACTTGCTACGTTCGTCTGCTGTGGGCCCCGGGACTCGTTCGGGAAAAAACGGTACGCTCGCGCGCACGGACACATATAGCCACTGACTGCGCAGGACATTGCAGGTGCGATCATACCAGCACTAATGCACCGGATCCCATCAGAACTCCGCAGTTAAGCGTGCTTGGGCGAGAGTAGTACTAGGATGGGTGACCTCCTGGGAAGTCCTCGTGTTGCACCTCTTTTTTTTCACTTTTTTCCTCAACCGAAGCGGTATTTTGCGACGAGGACGAGGGAACTGAAATCCAGCACCAGCACTTACTTTCAATCACAACCGACCCGATATTGATCTTTTACCTGACTATTCTTCGTCACAAATTAATTCCACGATAAGATATATCTTTGTGGAGCGGATCGAGCATCAACGTAGTCGGAATCGAGGATTAACCTGCTACGTTCGTCTGCTGTGGGCCCCGGGACTCGTTCGGGAAAAAACGGTACGCTTGCGCGCACGGACACATATAGCCACTGACTGCGCAGGACATTGCAGGTGCGATCATACCAGCACTAACGCACCGTATCCCATCAGAACTCTGCAGTTAAGCGCGCTTGGGCGAGAGTAGTACTAGGATGGGTGACCTCCTGGGAAGTCCTTGTGTTGCACCTCTTCTCTTTTTTTTCACTTTTTTCCTCAACCGAAGCGGTATTTTGCGACGAGGACGAGGGAACTGAAATCCAGCACCAGCACTTACTTTCAATCACAACCGACCCGATATTGATCTTTTACCTGACTATTCTTCGTCACAAATTAATTCCACGATAAGATATATCTCTGTGGAGCGGATCGAGCATCAACGTAGTCAGAATCGAGGATTAACTTGCTACGTTCGTCTGCTGTGGGCCCCGGGACTCGTTTGGGAAAAAACGGTACGCTCGCGCGCACGGACAAATATAACCACTGACTGCGCAGGACATTGCAGGTGCGATCATACCAGCACTAATGCACCGGATCCCATCAGAACTCCGTAGTTAAGCGTGCTTGGGCGAGAGTAGTACTAGGATGGGTGACCTCCTGGGAAGTCCTCGTGTTGCACCTCTTTTTTTTCACTTTTTTCCTCAACCGAAGCGGTATTTTGCGACGAGGACGAGGGAACTGAAATCCAGCACCAGCACTTACTTTCAATCACAACCGACCCGATATTGATCTTTTACCTGACTATTCTTCGTCACAAATTAATTCCACGATAAGATATATCTCTGTGGAGCGGATCAAGCATCAACGTAGACGGAATCGAGGATTAACTTGCTATGTTCGTCTGCTGTGGGCCCCGGGACTCGTTCGGGGAAAAACGGTACGCTCGCGCGCACGGACACATATAGCCACTGACTGCGCAGGACATTGCAGGTGCGATCATACCAGCACTAATGCACCGTATCCCATCAGAACTCTGCAATTAAGCGCGCTTGGGCGAGAGTAGTACTAGGATGGGTGACCTCCTGGGAAGTCCTCGTGTTGCACCTCTTTTTTTTCACTTTTTTCCTCAACCGAAGCGGTATTTTGCGACGAGGACGAGGGAACTGAAATCCAGCACCAGTGCTTACTTTCAATCACAACCGACCCGATATTGATCTTTTACCTGACTATTCTTCGTCACAAATTAATTCCACGATAAGATATATCTCTGTGGAGCGGATCGAGCATCAACGTAGTCGGAATCGAGGATTAACTTGCTACGTTCGTCTGCTGTGGGCCCCGGGACTCGTTCGGGAAAAAACGGTACGCTCGCGCGCACGGACACATATAGCCACTGACTGCGCAGGACATTGCAGGTGCGATCATACCAGCACTAATGCACCGGATCCCATCAGAACTCCGCAGTTAAGCGTGCTTGGGCGAGAGTAGTACTAGGATGGGTGACCTCCTGGGAAGTCCTCGTGTTGCACCTCTTTTTTTTCACTTTTTTCCTCAACCGAAGCGGTATTTTGCGACGAGGACGAGGGAACTGAAATCCAGCACCAGCACTTACTTTCAATCACAACCGACCCGATATTGATCTTTTACCTGACTATTCTTCGTCACAAATTAATTCCACGATAAGATATATCTCTGTGGAGCGGATCGAGCATCAACGTAGTCGGAATCGAGGATTAACTTGCTACGTTCGTCTGCTGTGGGCCCCGGGACTCGTTCGGGAAAAAACGGTACGCTCGCGCGCACGGACACATATAGCCACTGACTGCGCAGGACATTGCAGGTGCGATCATACCAGCACTAATGCACCGTATCCCATCAGAACTCTGCAGTTAAGCGCGCTTGGGCGAGAGTAGTACCAGGATGGGTGACCTCCTCGGAAGTCCTTGTGTTGCACCTCTTCTCTTTTTTTTCACTTTTTTCCTCAACCGAAGCGGTATTTTGCGACGAGGACGAGGGAACTGAAATCCAGCACCAGCACTTACTTTCAATCACAACCGACCCGATATTGATCTTTTACCTGACTATTCTTCGTCACAAATTAATTCCACGATAAGATATATCTCTGTGGAGCGGATCGAGCATCAACGTAGTCGGAATCGAGGATTAACTTGCTACGTTCGTCTGCTGTGGGCCCCGGGACTCGTTCGGGAAAAAACGGTACGCTCGCGCGCACGGACACATATAGCCACTGACTGCGCAGGACATTGCAGGTGCGATCATACCAGCACTAATGCACCGGATCCCATCAGAACTCCGCAGTTAAGCGTGCTTGGGCGAGAGTAGTACTAGGATGGGTGACCTCCTGGGAAGTCCTCGTGTTGCACCTCTTTTTTTTCACTTTTTTCCTCAACCGAAGCGGTATTTTGCGACGAGGACGAGGGAACTGAAATCCAGCACCAGCACTTACTTTCAATCACAACCGACCCGATATTGATCTTTCACCTGACTATTCTTCGTCACAAATTAATTCCACGATAAGATATATCTCTGTGGAGCGGATTGAGCATCAACGTAGTCGGAATCGAGGATTAACTTGCTACGTTCGTCTGCTGTGGGCCCCGGGACTCGTTCGGGAAAAAACGGTACGCTCGCGCGCACGGACACATATAGCCACTGACTGCGCAGGACATTGCAGGTGCGATCATACCAGCACTAATGCACCGTATCCCATCAGAACTCTGCAGTTAAGCGCGCTTGGGCGAGAGTAGTACTAGGATGGGTGACCTCCTGGGAAGTCCTTGTGTTGCACCTCTTCTCTTTTTTTTCACTTTTTTCCTCAACCGAAGCGGTATTTTGCGACGAGGACGAGGGAACTGAAATCCAGCACCAGCACTTACTTTCAATCACAACCGACCCGATATTGATCTTTTACCTGACTATTCTTCGTCACAAATTAATTCCACGATAAGATATATCTCTGTGGAGCGGATCGAGCATCAACGTAGTCAGAATCGAGGATTAACTTGCTACGTTCGTCTGCTGTGGGCCCCGGGACTCGTTTGGGAAAAAACGGTACGGTCGCGCGCACGGACAAATATAACCACTGACTGCGCAGGACATTGGAGGTGCGATCATACCAGCACTAATGCACCGGATCCCATCAGAACTCCGTAGTTAAGCGTGCTTGGGCGAGAGTAGTACTAGGATGGGTGACCTCCTGGGAAGTCCTCGTGTTGCACCTCTTTTTTTTCACTTTTTTCCTCAACCGAAGCGGTATTTTGCGATGAGGACGAGGGAACTGAAATCCAGCACCAGCACTTACTTTCAATCACAACCGACCCGATATTGATCTTTTACCTGACTATTCTTCGTCACAAATTAATTCCACGATAAGATATATCTCTGTGGAGCGGATCGAGCATCAACGTAGTCGGAATCGAGGATTAACTTGCTACGTTCGTCTGCTGTGGGCCCCGGGACTCGTTTGGGAAAAAAGGTACGCTCGCGCTCACGGACAAATATAGCCACTGACTGCGCAGGACATTGCATGTGCGATCATACCAGCACTAATGCACCGGATCCCATCAGAACTCCGCAGGTAAGCGCGCTTGGGCGAGAGTAGTACTAGGATGGGTGACCTCCTGGGAAGTCCTCGTGTTGCACCTCTTTTTTTTCACTTTTTTCCTCAACCGAAGCGGTATTTTGCGACGAGGACGAGGGAACTGAAATCCAGCACCAGTGCTTACTTTCAATCACAACCGACCCGATATTGATCTTTTACCTGACTATTCTTCGTCACAAATTAATTCCACGATAAGATATATCTCTGTGGAGCGGATCGAGCATCAACGTAGTCGGAATCGAGGATTAACTTGCTACGTTCGTCTGCTGTGGGCCCCGGGACTCGTTCGGAAAAAAACGGTACGCTCGCGCGCAGGGACACATATAGCCACTGACTGCGCAGGACATTGCAGGTGCGATCATACCAGCACTAATGCACCGGATCCCATCAGAACTCCGCAGTCAAGCGTGCTTGGGCGAGAGTAGTACTAGGATGGGTGACCTCCTGGGAAGTCCTCGTGTTGCACCTCTTTTTTTTCACTTTTTTCCTCAACCGAAGCGGTATTTTGCGACGAGGACGAGGGAACTGAAATCCAGCACCAACAGTTACTTTCAATCACAACCGACCCGATATTGATCTTTTACCTGACTATTCTTTGTCACAAATTAATTCCACGATAAGATATATCTCTGTGGAGCGGATCGAGCATCAACGTAGTCGGAATCGAGGATTAACTTGCTACGTTCGTCTGCTGTGGGCCCCGGGACTCGTTCGGGAAAAAACGGTACGCTCGCGCGCACGGACACATATAGCCACTGACTGCGCAGGACATTGCAGGTGCGATCATACCAGCACTAATGCACCGGATCCCATCAGAACTCCGCAGGTAAGCGTGCTTGGGCGAGAGTAGTACTAGGATGGGTGACCTCCTGGGAAGTCCTCGTGTTGCACCTCTTTTTTTTCACTTTTTTCCTCAACCGAAGCGGTATTTTGCGATGAGGACGAGGGAACTGAAATCCAGCACCAGCACTTACTTTCAATCACAACCGACCCGATATTGATCTTTTACCTGACTATTCTTCGTCACAAATTAATTCCACGATAAGATATATCTCTGTGGAGCGGATCGAGCATCAACGTAGTCGGAATCGAGGATTAACTTGCTACGTTCGTCTGCTGTGGGCCCCGGGACTCGTTTGGGAAAAAACGGTACGCTCGCGCTCACGGACAAATATAGCCACTGACTGCGCAGGACATTGCATGTGCGATCATACCAGCACTAATGCACCGGATCCCATCAGAACTCCGCAGGTAAGCGTGCTTGGGCGAGAGTAGTACTAGGATGGGTGACCTCTTGGGAAGTCCTCGTGTTGCACCTCTTTTTTTTCACTTTTTTCCTCAACCGAAGCGGTATTTTGCGACGAGGACGAGGGAACTGAAATCCAGCACCAGCACTTACTTTCAATCACAACCGACCCGATATTGATCTTTTACCTGACTATTCTTCGTCACAAATTAATTCCACGATAAGATATATCTCTGTGGAGCGGATCGAGCATCAACGTAGTCGGAATCGAGGATTAACTTGCTACGTTCGTCTGCTGTGGGCCCCGGGACTCGTTCGGGAAAAAACGGTACGCTCGCGCGCACGGACACATATAGCCACTGACTGCGCAGGACATTGCAGGTGCGATCATACCAGCACTAATGCACCGGATCCCATCAGAACTCCGCAGTTAAGCGTGCTTGGGCGAGAGTAGTACTAGGATGGGTGACCTCCTGGGAAGTCCTCGTGTTGCACCTCTTTTTTTTCACTTTTTTCCTCAACCGAAGCGGTATTTTGCGACGAGGACGAGGGAACTGAAATCCAGCACCAGCACTTACTTTCAATCACAACCGACCCGATATTGATCTTTTACCTGACTATTCTTCGTCACAAATTAATTCCACGATAAGATATATCTTTGTGGAGCGGATCGAGCATCAACGTAGTCGGAATCGAGGATTAACCTGCTACGTTCGTCTGCTGTGGGCCCCGGGACTCGTTCGGGAAAAAACGGTACGCTTGCGCGCACGGACACATATAGCCACTGACTGCGCAGGACATTGCAGGTGCGATCATACCAGCACTAATGCACCGTATCCCATCAGAACTCTGCAGTTAAGCGCGCTTGGGCGAGAGTAGTACTAGGATGGGTGACCTCCTGGGAAGTCCTTGTGTTGCACCTCTTCTCTTTTTTTTCACTTTTTTCCTCAACCGAAGCGGTATTTTGCGACGAGGACGAGGGAACTGAAATCCAGCACCAGCACTTACTTTCAATCACAACCGACCCGATATTGATCTTTTACCTGACTATTCTTCGTCACAAATTAATTCCACGATAAGATATATCTCTGTGGAGCGGATCGAGCATCAACGTAGTCAGAATCGAGGATTAACTTGCTACGTTCGTCTGCTGTGGGCCCCGGGACTCGTTTGGGAAAAAACGGTACGCTCGCGCGCACGGACAAATATAACCACTGACTGCGCAGGACATTGCAGGTGCGATCATACCAGCACTAATGCACCGGATCCCATCAGAACTCCGTAGTTAAGCGTGCTTGGGCGAGAGTAGTACTAGGATGGGTGACCTCCTGGGAAGTCCTCGTGTTGCACCTCTTTTTTTTCACTTTTTTCCTCAACCGAAGCGGTATTTTGCGACGAGGACGAGGGAACTGAAATCCAGCACCAGCACTTACTTTCAATCACAACCGACCCGATATTGATCTTTTACCTGACTATTCTTCGTCACAAATTAATTCCACGATAAGATATATCTCTGTGGAGCGGATCAAGCATCAACGTAGACGGAATCGAGGATTAACTTGCTATGTTCGTCTGCTGTGGGCCCCGGGACTCGTTCGGGGAAAAACGGTACGCTCGCGCGCACGGACACATATAGCCACTGACTGCGCAGGACATTGCAGGTGCGATCATACCAGCACTAATGCACCGTATCCCATCAGAACTCTGCAATTAAGCGCGCTGGGGCGAGAGTAGTACTAGGATGGGTGACCTCCTGGGAAGTCCTCGTGTTGCACCTCTTTTTTTTCACTTTTTTCCTCAACCGAAGCGGTATTTTGCGACGAGGACGAGGGAACTGAAATCCAGCACCAGTGCTTACTTTCAATCACAACCGACCCGATATTGATCTTTTACCTGACTATTCTTCGTCACAAATTAATTCCACGATAAGATATATCTCTGTGGAGCGGATCGAGCATCAACGTAGTCGGAATCGAGGATTAACTTGCTACGTTCGTCTACTGTGGGCCCCGGGACTCGTTCGGGAAAAAACGGTACGCTCGCGCGCACGGACACATATAGCCACTGACTGCGCAGGACATTGCAGGTGCGATCATACCAGCACTAATGCACCGGATCCCATCAGAACTCCGCAGTCAAGCGTGCTTGGGCGAGAGTAGTACTAGGATGGGTGACCTCCTGGGAAGTCCTCGTGTTGCACCTCTTTTTTTTCACTTTTTTCCTCAACCGAAGCGGTATTTTGCGACGAGGACGAGGGAACTGAAATCCAGCACCAGCACTTACTTTCAATCACAACCGACCCGATATTGATCTTTTACCTGACTATTCTTCGTCACAAATTAATTCCACGATAAGATATATCTCTGTGGAGCGGATCGAGCATCAACGTAGTCGGAATCGAGGATTAACTTGCTACGTTCGTCTGCTGTGGGCCCCGGGACTCGTTCGGGAAAAAACGGTACGCTCGCGCGCACGGACACATATAGCCACTGACTGCGCAGGACATTGCAGGTGCGATCATACCAGCACTAATGCACCGTATCCCATCAGAACTCTGCAGTTAAGCGCGCTTGGGCGAGAGTAGTACCAGGATGGGTGACCTCCTGGGAAGTCCTTGTGTTGCACCTCTTCTCTTTTTTTTCACTTTTTTCCTCAACCGAAGCGGTATTTTGCGACGAGGACGAGGGAACTGAAATCCAGCACCAGCACTTACTTTCAATCACAACCGACCCGATATTGATCTTTTACCTGACTATTCTTCGTCACAAATTAATTCCACGATAAGATATATCTCTGTGGAGCGGATCGAGCATCAACGTAGTCGGAATCGAGGATTAACTTGCTACGTTCGTCTGCTGTGGGCCCCGGGACTCGTTCGGGAAAAAACGGTACGCTCGCGCGCACGGACACATATAGCCACTGACTGCGCAGGACATTGCAGGTGCGATCATACCAGCACTAATGCACCGGATCCCATCAGAACTCCGCAGTTAAGCGTGCTTGGGCGAGAGTAGTACTAGGATGGGTGACCTCCTGGGAAGTCCTCGTGTTGCACCTCTTTTTTTTCACTTTTTTCCTCAACCGAAGCGGTATTTTGCGACGAGGACGAGGGAACTGAAATCCAGCACCAGCACTTACTTTCAATCACAACCGACCCGATATTGATCTTTCACCTGACTATTCTTCGTCACAAATTAATTCCACGATAAGATATATCTCTGTGGAGCGGATCGAGCATCAACGTAGTCGGAATCGAGGATTAACTTGCTACGTTCGTCTGCTGTGGGCCCCGGGACTCGTTCGGGAAAAAACGGTACGCTCGCGCGCACGGACACATATAGCCACTGACTGCGCAGGACATTGCAGGTGCGATCATACCAGCACTAATGCACCGTATCCCATCAGAACTCTGCAGTTAAGCGCGCTTGGGAGAGAGTAGTACTAGGATGGGTGACCTCCTGGGAAGTCCTTGTGTTGCACCTCTTCTCTTTTTTTTCACTTTTTTCCTCAACCGAAGCGGTATTTTGCGACGAGGACGAGGGAACTGAAATCCAGCACCAGCACTTACTTTCAATCACAACCGACCCGATATTGATCTTTTACCTGACTATTCTTCGTCACAAATTAATTCCACGATAAGATATATCTCTGTGGAGCGGATCGAGCATCAACGTAGTCAGAATCGAGGATTAACTTGCTACGTTCGTCTGCTGTGGGCCCCGGGACTCGTTTGGGAAAAAACGGTACGGTCGCGCGCACGGACAAATATAACCACTGACTGCGCAGGACATTGCAGGTGCGATCATACCAGCACTAATGCACCGGATCCCATCAGAACTCCGTAGTTAAGCGTGCTTGGGCGAGAGTAGTACTAGGATGGGTGACCTCCTGGGAAGTCCTCGTGTTGCACCTCTTTTTTTTCACTTTTTTCCTCAACCGAAGCGGTATTTTGCGATGAGGACGAGGGAACTGAAATCCAGCACCAGCACTTACTTTCAATCACAACCGACCCGATATTGATCTTTTACCTGACTATTCTTCGTCACAAATTAATTCCACGATAAGATATATCTCTGTGGAGCGGATCAAGCATCAACGTAGACGGAATCGAGGATTAACTTGCTATGTTCGTCTGCTGTGGGCCCCGGGACTCGTTCGGGGAAAAACGGTACGCTCGCGCGCACGGACACATATAGCCACTGACTGCGCAGGACATTGCAGGTGCGATCATACCAGCACTAATGCACCGTATCCCATCAGAACTCTGCAGTTAAGCGCGCTTGGGCGAGAGTAGTACTAGGATGGGTGACCTCCTGGGAAGTCCTCGTGTTGCACCTCTTTTTTTTCACTTTTTTCCTCAACCGAAGCGGTATTTTGCGACGAGGACGAGGGAACTGAAATCCAGCACCAGTGCTTACTTTCAATCACAACCGACCCGATATTGATCTTTTACCTGACTATTCTTCGTCACAAATTAATTCCACGATAAGATATATCTCTGTGGAGCGGATCGAGCATCAACGTAGTCGGAATCGAGGATTAACTTGCTACGTTCGTCTGCTGTGGGCCCCGGGACTCGTTCAGGAAAAAACGGTACGCTCGCGCGCACGGACACATATAGCCACTGACTGCGCAGGACATTGCAGGTGCGATCATACCAGCACTAATGCACCGGATCCCATCAGAACTCCGCAGTTAAGCGTGCTTGGGCGAGAGTAGTACTAGGATGGGTGACCTCCTGGGAAGTCCTCGTGTTGCACCTCTTTTTTTTCACTTTTTTCCTCAACCGAAGCGGTATTTTGCGACGAGGACGAGGGAACTGAAATCCAGCACCAGCACTTACTTTCAATCACAACCGACCCGATATTGATCTTTTACCTGACTATTCTTCGTCACAAATTAATTCCACGATAAGATATATCTCTGTGGAGCGGATCGAGCATCAACGTAGTCGGAATCGAGGATTAACTTGCTACGTTCGTCTGCTGTGGGCCCCGGGACTCGTTCGGGAAAAAACGGTACGCTCGCGCGCACGGACACATATAGCCACTGACTGCGCAGGACATTGCAGGTGCGATCATACCAGCACTAATGCACCGTATCCCATCAGAACTCTGCAGTTAAGCGCGCTTGGGCGAGAGTAGTACCAGGATGGGTGACCTCCTGGGAAGTCCTTGTGTTGCACCTCTTCTCTTTTTTTTCACTTTTTTCCTCAACCGAAGCGGTATTTTGCGACGAGGACGAGGGAACTGAAATCCAGCACCAGCACTTACTTTCAATCACAACCGACCCGATATTGATCTTTTACCTGACTATTCTTCGTCACAAATTAATTCCACGATAAGATATATCTCTGTGGAGCGGATCGAGCATCAACGTAGTCAGAATCGAGGATTAACTTGCTACGTTCGTCTGCTGTGGGCCCCGGGACTCGTTTGGGAAAAAACGGTACGCTCGCGCATACGGACAAATATAACCACTGACTGCGCAGGACATTGCAGGTGCGATCATACCAGCACTAATGCACCGGATCCCATCAAAACTCCGTAGTTAAGCGTGCTTGGGCGAGAGTAGTACTAGGATGGGTGACCTCCTGGGAAGTCCTCGTGTTGCACCTCTTTTTTTTCACTTTTTTCCTCAACCGAAGCGGTATTTTGCGACGAGGACGAGGGAACTGAAATCCAGCACCAGCACTTACTTTCAATCACAACCGACCCGATATTGATCTTTTACCTGACTATTCTTCGTCACAAATTAATTCCACGATAAGATATATCTCTGTGGACCGGATCGAGCATCAACGTAGTCGGAATCGAGGATTAACTTGCTACGTTCGTCTGCTATGGGCCCCGGGACTCGTTCGGGAAAAAACGGTACGCTCGCGCGCACGGACACATATAGCCACTGACTGCGCAGGACATTGCAGGTGCGATCATACCAGCACTAATGCACCGGATCCCATCAGAACTTCGCAGTGAAGCGTGCTTGAGCGAGAGTAGTACTAGGATGGGTGACCTCCTGGGAAGTTCTCGTGTTGCACCTCTTTTTTTTCACTTTTTTCCTCAACCGAAGCGGTATTTTGCGACGAGGACGAGGGAACTGAAATCCAGCACCAGCACTTACTTTCAA
The DNA here is from genome assembly GCA_037954015.1 of Psophocarpus tetragonolobus. Lineage (NCBI taxonomy): Eukaryota > Viridiplantae > Streptophyta > Magnoliopsida > Fabales > Fabaceae > Psophocarpus > Psophocarpus tetragonolobus. The sequence goes on along the minus strand of CM075695.1, from coordinate 26,309,402 downwards.
TCACAACCGACCCGATATTGATCTTTTACCTGACTATTCTTCGTCACAAATTAATTCCACGATAAGATATATCTCTGTGGAGCGGATCGAGCATCAACGTAGTCGGAATCGAGGATTAACTTGCTACGTTCGTCTGCTGTGGGCCCCGGGACTCGTTCGGGAAAAAACGGTACGCTCGCGCGCACGGACACATATAGCCACTGACTGCGCAGGACATTGCAGGTGCGATCATACCAGCACTAATGCACCGGATCCGATCAGAACTCCGTAGTTAAGCGTGCTTGGGCGAGAGTAGTACTAGGATGGGTGACCTCCTGGGAAGTCCTCGTGTTGCACCTCTTTTTTTTCACTTTTTTCCTCAACCGAAGCGGTATTTTGCGACGAGGACGAGGGAACTGAAATCCAGCACCAGCACTTACTTTCAATCACAACCGACCCGATATTGATCTTTTACCTGACTATTCTTCGTCACAAATTAATTCCACGATAAGATATATCTCTGTGAAGCGGATCGAGCATCAACGTAGTCGGAATCGAGGATTAACTTGCTACGTTCGTCTGCTGTGGGCCCCGGGACTCGTTTGGGAAAAAACGGTACGCTCGCACGCACGGACAAATATAGCCACTGACTGCGCAGGACATTGCATGTGCGATCATACCAGCACTAATGCACCGGATCCCATCAGAACTCCGCAGGTAAGCGTGCTTGGGCGAGAGTAGTACTAGGATGGGTGACCTCCCCGGAAGTCCTCGTGTTGCACCTCTTTTTTTTCACTTTTTTCCTTAACCGAAGCGGTATTTTGCGACGAGGACGAGGGAACTAAAATCCAGCACCAGCACTTACTTTCAATCACAACCGACCCGATATTGATCTTTTACCTGACTATTCTTCGTCACAAATTAATTCCACGATAAGATATATCTCTGTGAAGCGGATCGAGCATCAACGTAGTCGGAATCGAGGATTAACTTGCTACGTTCGTCTGCTGTGGGCCCCGGGACTCGTTCGGGAAAAAACGGTACGCTCGCGCGCACGGACACATATAGTCACTGACTGCGCAGGACATTGCAGGTGCGATCATACCAGCACTAATGCACCGGATCCCATCAGAACTCCGCAGTTAAGCGTGCTTGAGCGAGAGTAGTACTAGGATGGGTGACCTCCTGGGAAGTTCTCGTGTTGCACCTCTTTTTTTCACTTTTTTCCTCAACCGAAGCGGTATTTTGCGACGAGGACGAGGGAACTGAAATCCAGCACCAGCACTTACTTTCAATCACAACCGACCCGATATTGATCTTTTACCTGACTATTCTTCGTCACAAATTAATTCCACGATAAGATATATCTCTGTGGAGCGGATCGAGCATCAACGTAGTCGGAATCGAGGATTAACTTGCTACGTTCGTCTGCTGTGGGCCCCGGGACTCGTTTGGGAAAAAACGGTACGCTCGCGCGCACGGACAAATATAGCCACTGACTGCGCAGGACATTGCAGGTGTGATCATACCAGCACTAATGCACCAGATCCCATCAGAACTCCGCAGTTAAGCGTGCTTGGGCGAGAGTAGTACTAGGATGGGTGACCTCCTGGGAAGTCCTCGTGTTGCACCTCTTTTTTTTCACTTTTTTCCTCAACCGAAGCGGTATTTTGCGACGAGGACGAGGGAACTGAAATCCAGCACCAGCACTTACTTTCAATCACAACCGACCCGATATTGATCTTTTACCTGACTATTCTTCGTCACAAATTAATTCCACGATAAGATATATCTCTGTGGAGCGGATCGAGCATCAACGTAGTCGGAATCGAGGATTAACTTGCTACGTTCGTCTGCTGTGGGCCCCGGGACTCGTTCGGGAAAAAACGGTACGCTCGCGCGCACGGACACATATAGCCACTGACTGCGCAGGACATTGCAGGTGCGATCATACCAGCACTAATGCACCGTATCCCATCAGAACTCTGCAGTTAAGCGCGCTTGGGCGAGAGTAGTACTAGGATGGGTGACCTCCTGGGAAGTCCTTGTGTTGCACCTCTTCTCTTTTTTTTCACTTTTTTCCTCAACCGAAGCGGTATTTTGCGACGAGGACGAGGGAACTGAAATCCAGCACCAGCACTTACTTTCAATCACAACCGACCCGATATTGATCTTTTACCTGACTATTCTTCGTCACAAATTAATTCCACGATAAGATATATCTCTGTGGAGCGGATCGAGCATCAACGTAGTCGGAATCGAGGATTAACTTGCTACGTTCGTCTGCTGTGGGCCCCGGGACTCGTTCGGGAAAAAACGGTACGCTCGCGCGCACGGACACGTATAGCCACTGACTGCGCAGGACATTGCAGGTGCGATCATACCAGCACTAATGCACCGAATCCGATCAGAACTCCGTAGTTAAGCGTGCTTGGGCGAGAGTAGTACTAGGATGGGTGACCTCCTGGGAAGTCCTCGTGTTGCACCTCTTTTTTTTCACTTTTTTCCTCAACCGAAGCGGTATTTTGCGACGAGGACGAGGGAACTGAAATCCAGCACCAGCACTTACTTTCAATCACAACCGACCCGATATTGATCTTTTACCTGACTATTCTTCGTCACAAATTAATTCCACGATAAGATATATCTCTGTGGAGCGGATCGAGCATCAACGTAGTCAGAATCGAGGATTAACTTGCTACGTTCGTCTGCTGTGGGCCCCGGGACTCGTTTGGGAAAAAACGGTACGCTCGCGCGCACGGACAAATATAACCACTGACTGCGCAGGACATTGGAGGTGCGATCATACCAGCACTAATGCACCGGATCCCATCAGAACTCCGTAGTTAAGCGTGCTTGGGCGAGAGTAGTACTAGGATGGGTGACCTCCTGGGAAGTCCTCGTGTTGCACCTCTTTTTTTTCACTTTTTTCCTCAACCGAAGCGGTATTTTGCGACGAGGACGAGGGAACTGAAATCCAGCACCAGCACTTACTTTCAATCACAACCGACCCGATATTGATCTTTTACCTGACTATTCTTCGTCACAAATTAATTCCACGATAAGATATATCTCTGTGGACCGGATCGAGCATCAACGTAGTCGGAATCGAGGATTAACTTGCTACGTTCGTCTGCTATGGGCCCCGGGACTCGTTCGGGAAAAAACGGTACGCTCGCGCGCACGGACACATATAGCCACTGACTGCGCAGGACATTGCAGGTGCGATCATACCAGCACTAATGCACCGGATCCCATCAGAACTTCGCAGTGAAGCGTGCTTGAGCGAGAGTAGTACTAGGATGGGTGACCTCCTGGGAAGTTCTCGTGTTGCACCTCTTTTTTTTCACTTTTTTCCTCAACCGAAGCGGTATTTTGCGACGAGGACGAGGGAATTGAAATCCAGCACCAGCACTTACTTTCAATCACAACCGACCCGATATTGATCTTTTACCTGACTATTCTTCGTCACAAATTAATTCCACGATAAGATATATCTCTGTGGAGCGGATCGAGCATCAACGTAGTCGGAATCGAGGATTAACTTGCTACGTTCGTCTGCTGTGGGCCCCGGGACTCGTTCGGGAAAAAACGGTACGCTCGCGCGCACGGACACATATAGCCACTGACTGCGCAGGACATTGCAGGTGCGATCATACCAGCACTAATGCACCGGATCCGATCAGAACTCCGTAGTTAAGCGTGCTTGGGCGAGAGTAGTACTAGGATGGGTGACCTCCTGGGAAGTCCTCGTGTTGCACCTCTTTTTTTTCACTTTTTTCCTCAACCGAAGCGGTATTTTGCGACGAGGACGAGGGAACTGAAATCCAGCACCAGCACTTACTTTCAATCACAACCGACCCGATATTGATCTTGTACCTGACTATTCTTCGTCACAAATTAATTCCACGATAAGATATATCTCTGTGAAGCGGATCGAGCATCAACGTAGTCGGAATCGAGGATTAACTTGCTACGTTCGTCTGCTGTGGGCCCCGGGACTCGTTTGGGAAAAAACGGTACGCTCGCGCGCACGGACAAATATAGCCACTGACTGCGCAGGACATTGCATGTGCGATCATACCAGCACTAATGCACCGGATCCCATCAGAACTCCGCAGGTAAGCGTGCTTGGGCGAGAGTAGTACTAGGATGGGTGACCTCCTGGGAAGTCCTCGTGTTGCACCTCTTTTTTTTCACTTTTTTCCTTAACCGAAGCGGTATTTTGCGACGAGGACGAGGGAACTGAAATCCAGCACCAGCACTTACTTTCAATCACAACCGACCCGATATTGATCTTTTACCTGACTATTCTTCGTCACAAATTAATTCCACGATAAGATATATCTCTGTGAAGCGGATCGAGCATCAACGTAGTCGGAATCGAGGATTAACTTGCTACGTTCGTCTGCTGTGGGCCCCGGGACTCGTTCGGGAAAAAACGGTACGCTCGCGCGCACGGACACATATAGTCACTGACTGCGCAGGACATTGCAGGTGCGATCATACCAGCACTAATGCACCGGATCCCATCAGAACTCCGCAGTTAAGCGTGCTTGAGCGAGAGTAGTACTAGGATGGGTGACCTCCTGGGAAGTTCTCGTGTTGCACCTCTTTTTTTCACTTTTTTCCTCAACCGAAGCGGTATTTTGCGACGAGGACGAGGGAACTGAAATCCAGCACCAGCACTTACTTTCAATCACAACCGACCCGATATTGATCTTTTACCTGACTATTCTTCGTCACAAATTAATTCCACGATAAGATATATCTCTGTGGAGCGGATCGAGCATCAACGTAGTCGGAATCGAGGATTAACTTGCTACGTTCGTCTGCTGTGGGCCCCGGGACTCGTTTGGGAAAAAACGGTACGCTCGCGCGCACGGACAAATATAGCCACTGACTGCGCAGGACATTGCAGGTGCGATCATACCAGCACTAATGCACCGGATCCCATCAGAACTTCACAGTGAAGCGTGCTTGAGCGAGAGTAGTACTAGGATGGGTGACCTCCTGGGAAGTTCTCGTGTTGCACCTCTTTTTTTTCACTTTTTTCCTCAACCGAAGCGGTATTTTGCGACGAGGACGAGGGAATTGAAATCCAGCACCAGCACTTACTTTCAATCACAACCGACCCGATATTGATCTTTTACCTGACTATTCTTCGTCACAAATTAATTCCACGATAAGATATATCTCTGTGGAGCGGATCGAGCATCAACGTAGTCGGAATCGAGGATTAACTTGCTACGTTCGTCTGCTGTGGGCCCCGGGACTCGTTCGGGAAAAAACGGTACGCTCGCGCGCACGGACACATATAGCCACTGACTGCGCAGGACATTGCAGGTGCGATCATACCAGCACTAATGCACCGGATCCGATCAGAACTCCGTAGTTAAGCGTGCTTGGGCGAGAGTAGTACTAGGATGGGTGACCTCCTGGGAAGTCCTCGTGTTGCACCTCTTTTTTTTCACTTTTTTCCTCAACCGAAGCGGTATTTTGCGACGAGGACGAGGGAACTGAAATCCAGCACCAGCACTTACTTTCAATCACAACCGACCCGATATTGATCTTGTACCTGACTATTCTTCGTCACAAATTAATTCCACGATAAGATATATCTCTGTGAAGCGGATCGAGCATCAACGTAGTCGGAATCGAGGATTAACTTGCTACGTTCGTCTGCTGTGGGCCCCGGGACTCGTTTGGGAAAAAACGGTACGCTCGCGCGCACGGACAAATATAGCCACTGACTGCGCAGGACATTGCATGTGCGATCATACCAGCACTAATGCACCGGATCCCATCAGAACTCCGCAGGTAAGCGTGCTTGGGCGAGAGTAGTACTAGGATGGGTGACCTCCTGGGAAGTCCTCGTGTTGCACCTCTTTTTTTTCACTTTTTTCCTTAACCGAAGCGGTATTTTGCGACGAGGACGAGGGAACTGAAATCCAGCACCAGCACTTACTTTCAATCACAACCGACCCGATATTGATCTTTTACCTGACTATTCTTCGTCACAAATTAATTCCACGATAAGATATATCTCTGTGAAGCGGATCGAGCATCAACGTAGTCGGAATCGAGGATTAACTTGCTACGTTCGTCTGCTGTGGGCCCCGGGACTCGTTCGGGAAAAAACGGTACGCTCGCGCGCACGGACACATATAGTCACTGACTGCGCAGGACATTGCAGGTGCGATCATACCAGCACTAATGCACCGGATCCCATCAGAACTCCGCAGTTAAGCGTGCTTGAGCGAGAGTAGTACTAGGATGGGTGACCTCCTGGGAAGTTCTCGTGTTGCACCTCTTTTTTTCACTTTTTTCCTCAACCGAAGCGGTATTTTGCGACGAGGACGAGGGAACTGAAATCCAGCACCAGCACTTACTTTCAATCACAACCGACCCGATATTGATCTTTTACCTGACTATTCTTCGTCACAAATTAATTCCACGATAAGATATATCTCTGTGGAGCGGATCGAGCATCAACGTAGTCGGAATCGAGGATTAACTTGCTACGTTCGTCTGCTGTGGGCCCCGGGACTCGTTTGGGAAAAAACGGTACGCTCGCGCGCACGGACAAATATAGCCACTGACTGCGCAGGACATTGCAGGTGCGATCATACCAGCACTAATGCACCAGATCCCATCAGAACTCCGCAGTTAAGCGTGCTTGGGCGAGAGTAGTACTAGGATGGGTGACCTCCTGGGAAGTCCTCGTGTTGCACCTCTTTTTTTTCACTTTTTTCCTCAACCGAAGCGGTATTTTGCGACGAGGACGAGGGAACTGAAATCCAGCACCAGCACTTACTTTCAATCACAACCGACCCGATATTGATCTTTTACCTGACTATTCTTCGTCACAAATTAATTCCACGATAAGATATATCTCTGTGAAGCGGATCGAGCATCAACGTAGTCGGAATCGAGGATTAACTTGCTACGTTCGTCTGCTGTGGGCCCCGGGACTCGTTCGGGAAAAAACGGTACGCTCGCGCGCACGGACACATATAGTCACTGACTGCGCAGGACATTGCAGGTGCGATCATACCAGCACTAATGCACCGGATCCCATCAGAACTCCGCAGTTAAGCGTGCTTGAGCGAGAGTAGTACTAGGATGGGTGACCTCCTGGGAAGTTCTCGTGTTGCACCTCTTTTTTTCACTTTTTTCCTCAACCGAAGCGGTATTTTGCGACGAGGACGAGGGAACTGAAATCCAGCACCAGCACTTACTTTCAATCACAACCGACCCGATATTGATCTTTTACCTGACTATTCTTCGTCACAAATTAATTCCACGATAAGATATATCTCTGTGGAGCGGATCGAGCATCAACGTAGTCGGAATCGAGGATTAACTTGCTACGTTCGTCTGCTGTGGGCCCCGGGACTCGTTTGGGAAAAAACGGTACGCTCGCGCGCACGGACAAATATAGCCACTGACTGCGCAGGACATTGCAGGTGCGATCATACCAGCACTAATGCACCGGATCCCATCAGAACTTCGCAGTGAAGCGTGCTTGAGCGAGAGTAGTACTAGGATGGGTGACCTCCTGGGAAGTTCTCGTGTTGCACCTCTTTTTTTTCACTTTTTTCCTCAACCGAAGCGGTATTTTGCGACGAGGACGAGGGAATTGAAATCCAGCACCAGCACTTACTTTCAATCACAACCGACCCGATATTGATCTTTTACCTGACTATTCTTCGTCACAAATTAATTCCACGATAAGATATATCTCTGTGGAGCGGATCGAGCATCAACGTAGTCGGAATCGAGGATTAACTTGCTACGTTCGTCTGCTGTGGGCCCCGGGACTCGTTTGGGAAAAAACGGTACGCTCGCGCGCACGGACAAATATAGCCACTGACTGCGCAGGACATTGCAGGTGCGATCATACCAGCACTAATGCACCGGATCCCATCAGAACTTCACAGTGAAGCGTGCTTGAGCGAGAGTAGTACTAGGATGGGTGACCTCCTGGGAAGTTCTCGTGTTGCACCTCTTTTTTTTCACTTTTTTCCTCAACCGAAGCGGTATTTTGCGACGAGGACGAGGGAATTGAAATCCAGCACCAGCACTTACTTTCAATCACAACCGACCCGATATTGATCTTTTACCTGACTATTCTTCGTCACAAATTAATTCCACGATAAGATATATCTCTGTGGAGCGGATCGAGCATCAACGTAGTCGGAATCGAGGATTAACTTGCTACGTTCGTCTGCTGTGGGCCCCGGGACTCGTTCGGGAAAAAACGGTACGCTCGCGCGCACGGACACATATAGCCACTGACTGCGCAGGACATTGCAGGTGCGATCATACCAGCACTAATGCACCGGATCCGATCAGAACTCCGTAGTTAAGCGTGCTTGGGCGAGAGTAGTACTAGGATGGGTGACCTCCTGGGAAGTCCTCGTGTTGCACCTCTTTTTTTTCACTTTTTTCCTCAACCGAAGCGGTATTTTGCGACGAGGACGAGGGAACTGAAATCCAGCACCAGCACTTACTTTCAATCACAACCGACCCGATATTGATCTTGTACCTGACTATTCTTCGTCACAAATTAATTCCACGATAAGATATATCTCTGTGAAGCGGATCGAGCATCAACGTAGTCGGAATCGAGGATTAACTTGCTACGTTCGTCTGCTGTGGGCCCCGGGACTCGTTTGGGAAAAAACGGTACGCTCGCGCGCACGGACAAATATAGCCACTGACTGCGCAGGACATTGCATGTGCGATCATACCAGCACTAATGCACCGGATCCCATCAGAACTCCGCAGGTAAGCGTGCTTGGGCGAGAGTAGTACTAGGATGGGTGACCTCCTGGGAAGTCCTCGTGTTGCACCTCTTTTTTTTCACTTTTTTCCTTAACCGAAGCGGTATTTTGCGACGAGGACGAGGGAACTGAAATCCAGCACCAGCACTTACTTTCAATCACAACCGACCCGATATTGATCTTTTACCTGACTATTCTTCGTCACAAATTAATTCCACGATAAGATATATCTCTGTGAAGCGGATCGAGCATCAACGTAGTCGGAATCGAGGATTAACTTGCTACGTTCGTCTGCTGTGGGCCCCGGGACTCGTTCGGGAAAAAACGGTACGCTCGCGCGCACGGACACATATAGTCACTGACTGCGCAGGACATTGCAGGTGCGATCATACCAGCACTAATGCACCGGATCCCATCAGAACTCCGCAGTTAAGCGTGCTTGAGCGAGAGTAGTACTAGGATGGGTGACCTCCTGGGAAGTTCTCGTGTTGCACCTCTTTTTTTCACTTTTTTCCTCAACCGAAGCGGTATTTTGCGACGAGGACGAGGGAACTGAAATCCAGCACCAGCACTTACTTTCAATCACAACCGACCCGATATTGATCTTTTACCTGACTATTCTTCGTCACAAATTAATTCCACGATAAGATATATCTCTGTGGAGCGGATCGAGCATCAACGTAGTCGGAATCGAGGATTAACTTGCTACGTTCGTCTGCTGTGGGCCCCGGGACTCGTTTGGGAAAAAACGGTACGCTCGCGCGCACGGACAAATATAGCCACTGACTGCGCAGGACATTGCAGGTGCGATCATACCAGCACTAATGCACCAGATCCCATCAGAACTCCGCAGTTAAGCGTGCTTGGGCGAGAGTAGTACTAGGATGGGTGACCTCCTGGGAAGTCCTCGTGTTGCACCTCTTTTTTTTCACTTTTTTCCTCAACCGAAGCGGTATTTTGCGACGAGGACGAGGGAACTGAAATCCAGCACCAGCACTTACTTTCAATCACAACCGACCCGATATTGATCTTTTACCTGACTATTCTTCGTCACAAATTAATTCCATGATAAGATATATCTCTGTGAAGCGGATCGAGCATCAACGTAGTCGGAATCGAGGATTAACTTGCTACGTTCGTCTGCTGTGGGCCCCGGGACTCGTTCGGGAAAAAACGGTACGCTCGCGCGCACGGACACATATAGTCACTGACTGCGCAGGACATTGCAGGTGCGATCATACCAGCACTAATGCACCGGATCCCATCAGAACTCCGCAGTTAAGCGTGCTTGAGCGAGAGTAGTACTAGGATGGGTGACCTCCTGGGAAGTTCTCGTGTTGCACCTCTTTTTTTCACTTTTTTCCTCAACCGAAGCGGTATTTTGCGACGAGGACGAGGGAACTGAAATCCAGCACCAGCACTTACTTTCAATCACAACCGACCCGATATTGATCTTTTACCTGACTATTCTTCGTCACAAATTAATTCCACGATAAGATATATCTCTGTGGAGCGGATCGAGCATCAACGTAGTCGGAATCGAGGATTAACTTGCTACGTTCGTCTGCTGTGGGCCCCGGGACTCGTTTGGGAAAAAACGGTACGCTCGCGCGCACGGACAAATATAGCCACTGACTGCGCAGGACATTGCAGGTGCGATCATACCAGCACTAATGCACCGGATCCCATCAGAACTTCGCAGTGAAGCGTGCTTGAGCGAGAGTAGTACTAGGATGGGTGACCTCCTGGGAAGTTCTCGTGTTGCACCTCTTTTTTTTCACTTTTTTCCTCAACCGAAGCGGTATTTTGCGACGAGGACGAGGGAATTGAAATCCAGCACCAGCACTTACTTTCAATCACAACCGACCCGATATTGATCTTTTACCTGACTATTCTTCGTCACAAATTAATTCCACGATAAGATATATCTCTGTGGAGCGGATCGAGCATCAACGTAGTCGGAATCGAGGATTAACTTGCTACGTTCGTCTGCTGTGGGCCCCGGGACTCGTTTGGGAAAAAACGGTACGCTCGCGCGCACGGACAAATATAGCCACTGACTGCGCAGGACATTGCAGGTGCGATCATACCAGCACTAATGCACCGGATCCCATCAGAACTTCGCAGTGAAGCGTGCTTGAGCGAGAGTAGTACTAGGATGGGTGACCTCCTGGGAAGTTCTCGTGTTGCACCTCTTTTTTTTCACTTTTTTCCTCAACCGAAGCGGTATTTTGCGACGAGGACGAGGGAATTGAAATCCAGCACCAGCACTTACTTTCAATCACAACCGACCCGATATTGATCTTTTACCTGACTATTCTTCGTCACAAATTAATTCCACGATAAGATATATCTCTGTGGAGCGGATCGAGCATCAACGTAGTCGGAATCGAGGATTAACTTGCTACGTTCGTCTGCTGTGGGCCCCGGGACTCGTTCGGGAAAAAACGGTACGCTCGCGCGCACGGACACATATAGCCACTGACTGCGCAGGACATTGCAGGTGCGATCATACCAGCACTAATGCACCGGATCCGATCAGAACTCCGTAGTTAAGCGTGCTTGGGCGAGAGTAGTACTAGGATGGGTGACCTCCTGGGAAGTCCTCGTGTTGCACCTCTTTTTTTTCACTTTTTTCCTCAACCGAAGCGGTATTTTGCGACGAGGACGAGGGAACTGAAATCCAGCACCAGCACTTACTTTCAATCACAACCGACCCGATATTGATCTTTTACCTGACTATTCTTCGTCACAAATTAATTCCACGATAAGATATATCTCTGTGGAGCGGATCGAGCATCAACGTAGTCGGAATCGAGGATTAACTTGCTACGTTCGTCTGCTGTGGGCCCCGGGACTCGTTTGGGAAAAAACGGTACGCTCGCGCGCACGGACACATATAGCCACTGACTGCGCAGGACATTGCAGGTGCGATCATACCAGCACTAATGCACCGGATCCCATCAGAACTTCGCAGTGAAGCGTGCTTGAGCGAGAGTAGTACTAGGATGGGTGACCTCCTGGGAAGTTCTCGTGTTGCACCTCTTTTTTTTCACTTTTTTCCTCAACCGAAGCGGTATTTTGCGACGAGGACGAGGGAACTGAAATCCAGCACCAGCACTTACTTTCAATCACAACCGACCCGATATTGATCTTTTACCTGACTATTCTTCGTCACAAATTAATTCCACGATAAGATATATCTCTGTGGAGCGGATCGAGCATCAACGTAGTCGGAATCGAGGATTAACTTGCTACGTTCGTCTGCTGTGGGCCCCGGGACTCGTTCGGGAAAAAACGGTACGCTCGCGCGCACGGACACATATAGCCACTGACTGCGCAGGACATTGCAGGTGCGATCATACCAGCACTAATGCACCGGATCCCATCAGAACTCCGTAGTTAAGCGTGCTTGAGCGAGAGTAGTACTAGGATGGGTGACCTCCTGGGAAGTCCTCGTGTTGCACCTCTTTTTTTTCACTTTTTTCCTCAACCGAAGCGGTATTTTGCGACGAGGACGAGGGAACTGAAATCCAGCACCAGCACTTACTTTCAATCACAACCGACCCGATATTGATCTTTTACCTGACTATTCTTCGTCACAAATTAATTCCACGATAAGATATATCTCTGTGAAGCGGATCGAGCATCAACGTAGTCGGAATCGAGGATTAACTTGCTACGTTCGTCTGCTGTGGGCCCTGGGACTCGTTTGGGAAAAAACGGTACGCTCGCGCGCACGGACAAATATAGCCACTGACTGCGCAGGACATTGCATGTGCGATCATACCAGCACTAATGCACCGGATCCCATCAGAACTCCGCAGGTAAGCGTGCTTGGGCGAGAGTAGTACTAGGATGGGTGACCTCCTGGGAAGTCCTCGTGTTGCACCTCTTTTTTTTCACTTTTTTCCTTAACCGAAGCGGTATTTTGCGACGAGGACGAGGGAACTGAAATCCAGCACCAGCACTTACTTTCAATCACAACCGACCCGATATTGATCTTTTACCTGACTATTCTTCGTCACAAATTAATTCCACGATAAGATATATCTCTGTGAAGCGGATCGAGCATCAACGTAGTCGGAATCGAGGATTAACTTGCTACGTTCGTCTGCTGTGGGCCCCGGGACTCGTTCGGGAAAAAACGGTACGCTCGCGCGCACGGACACATATAGTCACTGACTGCGCAGGACATTGCAGGTGCGATCATACCAGCACTAATGCACCGGATCCCATCAGAACTCCGCAGTTAAGCGTGCTTGAGCGAGAGTAGTACTAGGATGGGTGACCTCCTGGGAAGTTCTCGTGTTGCACCTCTTTTTTTCACTTTTTTCCTCAACCGAAGCGGTATTTTGCGACGAGGACGAGGGAACTGAAATCCAGCACCAGCACTTACTTTCAATCACAACCGACCCGATATTGATCTTTTACCTGACTATTCTTCGTCACAAATTAATTCCACGATAAGATATATCTCTGTGGAGCGGATCGAGCATCAACGTAGTCGGAATCGAGGATTAACTTGCTACGTTCGTCTGCTGTGGGCCCCGGGACTCGTTTGGGAAAAAACGGTACGCTCGCGCGCACGGACAAATATAGCCACTGACTGCGCAGGACATTGCAGGTGCGATCATACCAGCACTAATGCACCAGATCCCATCAGAACTCCGCAGTTAAGCGTGCTTGGGCGAGAGTAGTACTAGGATGGGTGACCTCCTGGGAAGTCCTCGTGTTGCACCTCTTTTTTTTCACTTTTTTCCTCAACCGAAGCGGTATTTTGCGACGAGGACGAGGGAACTGAAATCCAGCACCAGCACTTACTTTCAATCACAACCGACCCGATATTGATCTTTTACCTGACTATTCTTCGTCACAAATTAATTCCACGATAAGATATATCTCTGTGGAGCGGATCGAGCATCAACGTAGTCGGAATCGAGGATTAACTTGCTACGTTCGTCTGCTGTGGGCCCCGGGACTCGTTCGGGAAAAAACGGTACGCTCGCGCGCACGGACACATATAGCCACTGACTGCGCAGGACATTGCAGGTGCGATCATACCAGCACTAATGCACCGTATCCCATCAGAACTCTGCAGTTAAGCGCGCTTGGGCGAGAGTAGTACTAGGATGGGTGACCTCCTGGGAAGTCCTTGTGTTGCACCTCTTCTCTTTTTTTTCACTTTTTTCCTCAACCGAAGCGGTATTTTGCGACGAGGACGAGGGAACTGAAATCCAGCACCAGCACTTACTTTCAATCACAACCGACCCGATATTGATCTTTTACCTGACTATTCTTCGTCACAAATTAATTCCACGATAAGATATATCTCTGTGGAGCGGATCGAGCATCAACGTAGTCAGAATCGAGGATTAACTTGCTACGTTCGTCTGCTGTGGGCCCCGGGACTCGTTTGGGAAAAAACGGTACGCTCGCGCGCACGGACAAATATAACCACTGACTGCGCAGGACATTGCAGGTGCGATCATACCAGCACTAATGCACCGGATCCCATCAGAACTCCGTAGTTAAGCGTGCTTGGGCGAGAGTAGTACTAGGATGGGTGACCTCCTGGGAAGTCCTCGTGTTGCACCTCTTTTTTTTCACTTTTTTCCTCAACCGAAGCGGTATTTTGCGACGAGGACGAGGGAACTGAAATCCAGCACCAGCACTTACTTTCAATCACAACCGACCCGATATTGATCTTTTACCTGACTATTCTTCGTCACAAATTAATTCCACGATAAGATATATCTCTGTGAAGCGGATCGAGCATCAACGTAGTCGGAATCGAGGATTAACTTGCTACGTTCGTCTGCTGTGGGCCCCGGGACTCGTTTGGGAAAAAACGGTACGCTCGCGCGCACGGACAAATATAGCCACTGACTGTGCAGGACATTGCATGTGCGATCATACCAGCACTAATGCACCGGATCCCATCAGAACTCCGCAGGTAAGCGTGCTTGGGCGAGAGTAGTACTAGGATGGGTGACCTCCTGGGAAGTCCTCGTGTTGCACCTCTTTTTTTTCACTTTTTTCCTTAACCGAAGCGGTATTTTGCGACGAGGACGAGGGAACTGAAATCCAGCACCAGCACTTACTTTCAATCACAACCGACCTGATATTGATCTTTTACCTGACTATTCTTCGTCACAAATTAATTCCACGATAAGATATATCTCTGTGAAGCGGATCGAGCATCAACGTAGTCGGAATCGAGGATTAACTTGCTACGTTCGTCTGCTGTGGGCCCCGGGACTCGTTCGGGAAAAAACGGTACGCTCGCGCGCACGGACACATATAGTCACTGACTGCGCTTGACATTGCAGGTGCGATCATACCAGCACTAATGCACCGGATCCCATCAGAACTCCGCAGTTAAGCGTGCTTGAGCGAGAGTAGTACTAGGATGGGTGACCTCCTGGGAAGTTCTCGTGTTGCACCTCTTTTTTTCACTTTTTTCCTCAACCGAAGCGGTATTTTGCGACGAGGACGAGGGAACTGAAATCCAGCACCAGCACTTACTTTCAATCACAACCGACCCGATATTGATCTTTTACCTGACTATTCTTCGTCACAAATTAATTCCACGATAAGATATATCTCTGTGGAGCGGATCGAGCATCAACGTAGTCGGAATCGAGGATTAACTTGCTACGTTCGTCTGCTGTGGGCCCCGGGACTCGTTCGGGAAAAAACGGTACGCTCGCGCGCACGGACACATATAGCCACTGACTGCGCAGGACATTGCAGGTGCGATCATACCAGCACTAATGCACCGTATCCCATCAGAACTCTGCAGTTAAGCGCGCTTGGGCGAGAGTAGTACTAGGATGGGTGACCTCCTGGGAAGTCCTTGTGTTGCACCTCTTCTCTTTTTTTTCACTTTTTTCCTCAACCGAAGCGGTATTTTGCGACGAGGACGAGGGAACTGAAATCCAGCACCAGCACTTACTTTCAATCACAACCGACCCGATATTGATCTTTTACCTGACTATTCTTCGTCACAAATTAATTCCACGATAAGATATATCTCTGTGGAGCGGATCGAGCATCAACGTAGTCAGAATCGAGGATTAACTTGCTACGTTCGTCTGCTGTGGGCCCCGGGACTCGTTTGGGAAAAAACGGTACGCTCGCGTGCACGGACAAATATAACCACTGACTGCGCAGGACATTGCAGGTGCGATCATACCAGCACTAATGCACCGGATCCCATCAGAACTCCGTAGTTAAGCATGCTTGGGCGAGAGTAGTACTAGGATGGGTGACCTCCTGGGAAGTCCTCGTGTTGCACCTCTTTTTTTTCACTTTTTTCCTCAACCGAAGCGGTATTTTGGGACGAGGACGAGGGAACTGAAATCCAGCACCAGCACTTACTTTCAATCACAACCGACCCGATATTGATCTTTTACCTGACTATTCTTCGTCACAAATTAATTCCACGATAAGATATATCTCTGTGGACCGGATCGAGCATCAACGTAGTCGGAATCGAGGATTAACTTGCTACGTTCGTCTGCTATGGGCCCCGGGACTCGTTCGGGAAAAAACGGTACGCTCGCGCGCACGGACACATATAGCCACTGACTGCGCAGGACATTGCAGGTGCGATCATACCAGCACTAATGCACCGGATCCCATCAGAACTTCGCAGTGAAGCGTGCTTGAGCGAGAGTAGTACTAGGATGGGTGACCTCCTGGGAAGTTCTCGTGTTGCACCTCTTTTTTTTCACTTTTTTCCTCAACCGAAGCGGTATTTTGCGACGAGGACGAGGGAACTGAAATCCAGCACCAGCACTTACTTTCAATCACAACCGACCCGATATTGATCTTTTACCTGACTATTCTTCGTCACAAATTAATTCCACGATAAGATATATCTCTGTGGAGCGGATCGAGCATCAACGTAGTCGGAATCGAGGATTAACTTGCTACGTTCGTCTGCTGTGGGCCCCGGGACTCGTTCGGGAAAAAACGGTACGCTCGCGCGCACGGACACATATAGCCACTGACTGCGCAGGACATTGCAGGTGCGATCATACCAGCACTAATGCACCGGATCCCATCAGAACTCCGTAGTTAAGCGTGCTTTGGCGAGAGTAGTACTAGGATGGGTGACCTCCTGGGAAGTCCTCGTGTTGCACTTTTTTCACTTTTTTCCTCAACCGAAGCGGTATTTTGTGACGAGGACGAGGGAACTGAAATCCAGCACCAGCACTTACTTTCAATCACAACCGACCCGATATTGATCTTTTACCTGACTATTCTTCGTCACAAATTAATTCCACGATAAGATATATCTCTGTGAAGCGGATCGAGCATCAACGTAGTCGGAATCGAGGATTAACTTGCTACGTTCGTCTGCTTTGGGCCCCGGGACTCGTTTGGGAAAAAACGGTACGCTCGCGCGCACGGACAAATATAGCCACGGACTGCGCAGGACATTGCATGTGCGATCATACCAGCACTAATGCACCGGATCCCATCAGAACTCCGCAGGTAAGTGTGCTTGGGCGAGAGTAGTACTAGGATGGGTGACCTCCTGGGAAGTCCTCGTGTTGCACCTCTTTTTTTTCACTTTTTTCCTTAACCGAAGCGGTATTTTGCGACGAGGACGAGGGAACTGAAATCCAGCACCAGCACTTACTTTCAATCACAACCGACCCGATATTGATCTTTTACCTGACTATTCTTCGTCACAAATTAATTCCACGATAAGATATATCTCTGTGAAGCGGATCGAGCATCAACGTAGTCGGAATCGAGGATTAACTTGCTACGTTCGTCTGCTGTGGGCCCCGGGACTCGTTCGGGAAAAAACGGTACGCTCGCGCGCACGGACACATATAGTCACTGACTGCGCAGGACATTGCAGGTGCGATCATACCAGCACTAATGCACCGGATCCCATCAGAACTCCGCAGTTAAGCGTGCTTGAGCGAGAGTAGTACTAGGATGGGTGACCTCCTGGGAAGTTCTCGTGTTGCACCTCTTTTTTTCACTTTTTTCCTCAACCGAAGCGGTATTTTGCGACGAGGACGAGGGAACTGAAATCCAGCACCAGCACTTACTTTCAATCACAACCGACCCGATATTGATCTTTTACCTGACTATTCTTCGTCACAAATTAATTCCACGATAAGATATATCTCTGTGGAGCGGATCGAGCATCAACGTAGTCGGAATCGAGGATTAACTTGCTACGTTCGTCTGCTGTGGGCCCCGGGACTCGTTTGGGAAAAAACGGTACGCTCGCGCGCACGGACAAATATAGCCACTGACTGCGCAGGACATTGCAGGTGCGATCATACCAGCACTAATGCACCAGATCCCATCAGAACTCCGCAGTTAAGCGTGCTTGGGCGAGAGTAGTACTAGGATGGGTGACCTCCTGGGAAGTCCTCGTGTTGCACCTCTTTTTTTTCACTTTTTTCCTTAACCGAAGTGGTATTTTGTGACGAGGACGAGGGAACTGAAATCCAGCACCAGCACTTACTTTCAATCACAACCGACCCGATATTGATCTTTTACCTGACTATTCTTCGTCACAAATTAATTCCACGATAAGATATATCTCTGTGGAGCGGATCGAGCATCAACGTAGTCGGAATCGAGGATTAACTTGCTACGTTCGTCTGCTGTGGGCCCCGGGACTCGTTTGGGAAAAAACGGTACGCTCGCGCGCACGGACAAATATAGCCACTGACTGCGCAGGACATTGCAGGTGCGATCATACCAGCACTAATGCACCGGATCCCATCAGAACTCCGTAGTCAAGCGTGCTTGGGCGAGAGTAGTACTAGGATGGGTGACCTCCTGGGAAGTCCTCGTGTTGCACCTCTTTTTTTTCAGTTTTTTCCTCAACCGAAGCGGTATTTTGCGACGAGGACGAGGGAACTGAAATCCAGCACCAGCACTTACTTTCAATCACAACCGACCCGATATTGATCTTTTACCTGACTATTCTTCGTCACAAATTAATTCCACGATAAGATATATCTCTGTGAAGCGGATCGAGCGTCAACGTAGTCGGAATCGAGGATTAACTTGCTACGTTCGTCTGCTGTGGGCCCCGGGACTCGTTCGGGAAAGGAGGGTATGCTCGCGCGCACGGACACGTATAGCCACTGACTGCGCAGGACATTGCAGGTGCGATCATACCAGCGCCAATGCACCGGATCCCATCAGAACTTCACAGTTAAGCGTGCTTGGGCACTAGTAGTACTAGGATGGGTGACCTCCTGGGAAGTCCTCGTGTTGTTCCTCTTTTTTTTCACTTTTTTCCTCAACCGAAGCGATATTTTGCGACAAGGACGAGGGAACTGAAATCCAGCACCAACACTTACTTTCAATCACAACCGACTCGCGCGCACGGACACATATAGCCACTGACTGCGCAGGACATTGCAGGTGCGATCATACCAGCACTAATGCACCGGATCCCATCAGAACTCCGCAGGTAAGCGTGCTTGGGCGAGAGTAGTACTAGGATGGGTGACCTCCTGGGAAGTCCTCGTGTTGCACCTCTTTTTTTTCACTTTTTTCCTCAACCGAAGCGGTATTTTGCGACGAGGACGAGGGAACTGAAATCCAGCACCAGCACTTACTTTCAATCACAACCGACCCGATATTGATCTTTTACCTGACTATTCTTCGTCACAAATTAATTCCACGATAAGATATATCTCTGTGGAGCGGATCGAGCATCAACGTAGTCGGAATCGAGGATTAACTTGCTACGTTCGTCTGCTGTGGGCCCCGGGACTCGTTCGGGAAAAAACGGTACGCTCGCGCGCACGGACACATATAGCCACTGACTGCGCAGGACATTGCAGGTGCGATCATACCAGCACTAATGCACCGGATCCCATCAGAACTCCGCAGTTAAGCGTGCTTGGGCGAGAGTAGTACTAGGATGGGTGACCTCCTGGGAAGTCCTCGTGTTGCACCTCTTTTTTTTCACTTTTTTCCTCAACCGAAGCGGTATTTTGCGACGAGGACGAGGGAACTGAAATCCAGCACCAGCACTTACTTTCAATCACAACCGACCCGATATTGATCTTTTACCTGACTATTCTTCGTCACAAATTAATTCCACGATAAGATATATCTCTGTGAAGCGGATCGAGCGTCAACGTAGTCGGAATCGAGGATTAACTTGCTACGTTCGTCTGCTGTGGGCCCCGGGACTCGTTCGGGAAAGGAGGGTATGCTCGCGCGCACAGACACGTATAGCCACTGACTGCGCAGGACATTGCAGGTGCGATCATACCAGCGCCAATGCACCGGATCCCATCAGAACTTCACAGTTAAGCGTGCTTGGGCACTAGTAGTACTAGGATGGGTGACCTCCTGGGAAGTCCTCGTGTTGTTCCTCTTTTTTTTCACTTTTTTCCTCAACCGAAGCGATATTTTGCGACAAGGACGAGGG
This sequence comes from Psophocarpus tetragonolobus, assembly GCA_037954015.1. NCBI lineage: Eukaryota > Viridiplantae > Streptophyta > Magnoliopsida > Fabales > Fabaceae > Psophocarpus > Psophocarpus tetragonolobus. The sequence continues at coordinate 26,289,197 of CM075695.1, read as the reverse complement.
AACTGAAATCCAGCACCAACACTTACTTTCAATCACAACCGACTCGCGCGCACGGACACATATAGCCACTGACTGCGCAGGACATTGCAGGTGCTATCATACCAGCACTAATGCACCGGATCCCATCAGAACTCCGCAGTTAAGCGTGCTTGGGCGAGAGTAGTACTAGGATGGGTGACCTCCTGGGAAGTCCTCGTGTTGCACCTCTTTTTTTTCTCTTTTTTCCTCAACCGAAGCGGTATTTTGCGACGAGGACGAGGGAACTGAAATCCAGCACCAGCACTTACTTTCAATCACAACCGACCCGATATTGATCTTTTACGTGACTATTCTTTGTCACAAATTAATTCCACGATAAGATATATCTCTGTGGAGCGGATCGAGCATCAACGTAGTCGGAATCGAGGATTAACTTGCTACGTTCGTCTGCTGTGGGCCCCGGGACTCGTTCGGAAAAAAACGGTACGCTCGCGCGCACGGACACATATAGCCACTGACTGCGCAGGACATTGCAGGTGCGATCATACCAGCACTAATGCACCGGATCCCATCAGAACTCCGCAGTCAAGCGTGCTTGGGCGAGAGTAGTACTAGGATGGGTGACCTCCTGGGAAGTCCTCGTGTTGCACCTCTTTTTTTTCACTTTTTTCCTCAACCGAAGCGGTATTTTGCGACGAGGACGAGGGAACTGAAATCCAGCACCAGCACTTACTTTCAATCACAACCGACCCGATATTGATCTTTTACCTGACTATTCTTCGTCACAAATTAATTCCACGATAAGATATATCTCTGTGGAGCGGATCGAGCATCAACGTAGTCGGAATCGAGGATTAACTTGCTACGTTCGTCTGCTGTGGGCCCCGGGACTCGTTCGGGAAAAAACGGTACGCTCGCGCGCACGGACACATATAGCCACTGACTGCGCAGGACATTGCAGGTGCGATCATACCAGCACTAATGCACCGGATCCCATCAGAACTCCGCAGTCAAGCGTGCTTGGGCGAGAGTAGTACTAGGATGGGTGACCTCCTGGGAAGTCCTCGTGTTGCACCTCTTTTTTTTCACTTTTTTCCTCAACCGAAGCGGTATTTTGCGACGAGGACGAGGGAACTGAAATCCAGCACCAGCACTTACTTTCAATCACAACCGACCCGATATTGATCTTTTACCTGACTATTCTTCGTCACAAATTAATTCCACGATAAGATATATCTCTGTGGAGCGGATCGAGCATCAACGTAGTCGGAATCGAGGATTAACTTGCTACGTTCGTCTGCTGTGGGCCCCGGGACTCGTTCGGGAAAAAGCGGTACGCTCGCGCGCACGGACACATATAGCCACTGACTGCGCAGGACATTGCAGGTGCCATCATACCAGCACTAATGCACCGGATCCCATCAGAACTCTGCAGTTAAGCGCGCTTAGGCGAGAGTAGTACTAGGATGGGTGACCTCCTGGGAAGTCCTTGTGTTGCACCTCTTCTCTTTTTTTTCACTTTTTTCCTCAACCGAAGCGGTATTTTGCGACGAGGACGAGGGAACTGAAATCCAGCACCAGCACTTACTTTCAATCACAACCGACCCGATATTGATCTTTTACCTGACTATTCTTCGTCACAAATTAATTCCACGATAAGATATATCTCTGTGGAGCGGATCGAGCATCAACGTAGTCGGAATCGAGGATTAACTTGCTACGTTCGTCTGCTGTGGTCCCCGAGACTCGTTTGGGAAAAAACGGTACGCTCGCGCGCACGGACAAATATAGCCACTGACTGCGCAGGACATTGCATGTGCGATCATACCAGCACTAATGCACCAGATCCCATCAGAACTCCGCAGTTAAGCGTGCTTGGGCGAGAGTAGTACTGGGATGGGTGACCTCCTGGGAAGTCCTCGTGTTGCACCTCTTTTTTTTCACTTTTTTCCTTAACCGAAGCGGTATTTTGCGACGAGGACGAGGGAACTGAAATCCAGCACCAGCACTTACTTTCAATCACAACCGACCCGATATTGATCTTTTACCTGACTATTCTTCGTCACAAATTAATTCCACGATAAGATATATCTCTGTGAAGCGGATCGAGCGTCAACGTAGTCGGAATCGAGGATTAACTTGCTACGTTCGTCTGCTGTGGGCCCCGGGACTCGTTCGGGAAAGGAGGGTATGCTCGCGCGCACGGACACGTATAGCCACTGACTGCGCAGGACATTGCAGGTGCGATCATACTAGCGCCAATGCACCGGATCCCATCAGAACTTCACAGTTAAGCGTGCTTGGGCACTAGTAGTACTAGGATGGGTGACCTCCTGGGAAGTCCTCGTGTTGTTCCTCTTTTTTTTCACTTTTTTCCTCAACCGAAGCGATATTTTGCGACAAGGACGAGTGAACTGAAATCCAGCACCAACACTTACTTTCAATCACAACCGACTCGCGCGCACGGACACATATAGCCACTGACTGCGCAGGACATTGCAGGTGCGATCATACCAGCACTAATGCACCGGATCCCATCAGAACTCTGCAGTTAAGCGCGCTTGGGCGAGAGTAGTACTAGGATGGGTGACCTCCTGGGAAGTCCTCGTGTTGCACCTCTTTTTTTTCTCTTTTTTCCTCAACCGAAGCGGTATTTTGCGACGAGGACGAGGGAACTGAAATCCAGCACCAGCACTTACTTTCAATCACAACCGACCCGATATTGATCTTTTACCTGACTATTCTTTGTCACAAATTAATTCCACGATAAGATATATCTCTGTGGAGCGGATCGAGCATCAACGTAGTCGGAATCGAGGATTAACTTGCTACGTTCGTCTGCTGTGGGCCCCGGGACTCGTTCGGGAAAAAACGGTACGCTCGCGCGCACGGACACATATAGCCACTGACTGCGCAGGACATTGCAGGTGCGATCATACCAGCACTAATGCACCGGATCCCATCAGAACTCCGCAGTCAAGCGTGCTTGGGCGAGAGTAGTACTAGGATGGGTGACCTCCTGGGAAGTCCTCGTGTTGCACCTCTTTTTTTTCACTTTTTTCCTCAACCGAAGCGGTATTTTGCGACGAGGACGAGGGAACTGAAATCCAGCACCAACACTTACTTTCAATCACAACCGACCCGATATTGATCTTTTACCTGACTATTCTTTGTCACAAATTAATTCCACGATAAGATATATCTCTGTGGAGCGGATCGAGCATCAACGTAGTCGGAATCGAGGATTAACTTGCTACGTTCGTCTGCTGTGGGCCCCGGGACTCGTTCGGGAAAAAACGGTACGCTCGCGCGCACGGACACATATAGCCACTGACTGCGCAGGACATTGCAGGTGCGATCATACCAGCACTAATGCACCGGATCCCATCAGAACTCCGCAGGTAAGCGTGCTTGGGCGAGAGTAGTACTAGGATGGGTGACCTCCTGGGAAGTCCTCGTGTTGCACCTCTTTTTTTTCACTTTTTTCCTCAACCGAAGCGGTATTTTGCGACGAGGACGAGGGAACTGAAATCCAGCACCAGCACTTACTTTCAATCACAACCGACCCGATATTGATCTTTTACCTGACTATTCTTCGTCACAAATTAATTCCACGATAAGATATATCTCTGTGGAGCGGATCGAGCATCAAAGTAGTCGGAATCGAGGATTAACTTGCTACGTTCGTCTGCTGTGGGCCCCGGGACTCGTTCGGGAAAAAACGGTACGCTCGCGCGCACGGACACATATAGCCACTGACTGCGCAGGACATTGCAGGTGCGATCATACCAGCACTAATGCACCGGATCCCATCAGAACTCCGCAGTTAAGCGTGCTTGGGCGAGAGTAGTACTAGGATGGGTGACCTCCTGGGAAGTCCTTGTGTTGCACCTCTTTTTTTTCACTTTTTTCCTCAACCGAAGCGGTATTTTGCGACGAGGACGAGGGAACTGAAATCCAGCACCAGCACTTACTTTCAATCACAACCGACCCGATATTGATCTTTTACCTGACTATTCTTCGTCACAAATTAATTCCACGATAAGATATATCTCTGTGGAGCGGATCGAGCATCAACGTAGTCGGAATCGAGGATTAACTTGCTACGTTCGTCTGCTGTGGGCCCCGGGACTCGTTCGGGAAAAAACGGTACGCTCGCGCGCACGGACACATATAGCCACTGACTGCGCAGGACATTGCAGGTGCCATCATACCAGCACTAATGCACCAGATCCCATCAGAACTCCGCAGTTAAGCGTGCTTGGGCGAGAGTAGTACTGGGATGGGTGACCTCCTGGGAAGTCCTCGTGTTGCACCTCTTTTTTTTCACTTTTTTCCTTAACCGAAGCGGTATTTTGCGACGAGGACGAGGGAACTGAAATCCAGCACCAGCACTTACTTTCAATCACAACCGACCCGATATTGATCTTTTACCTGACTATTCTTCGTCACAAATTAATTCCACGATAAGATATATCTCTGTGAAGCGGATCGAGCGTCAACGTAGTCGGAATCGAGGATTAACTTGCTACGTTCGTCTGCTGTGGGCCCCGGGACTCGTTCGGGAAAGGAGGGTATGCTCGCGCGCACGGACACGTATAGCCACTGACTGCGCAGGACATTGCAGGTGCGATCATACTAGCGCCAATGCACCGGATCCCATCAGAACTTCACAGTTAAGCGTGCTTGGGCACTAGTAGTACTAGGATGGGTGACCTCCTGGGAAGTCCTCGTGTTGTTCCTCTTTTTTTTCACTTTTTTCCTCAACCGAAGCGATATTTTGCGACAAGGACGAGTGAACTGAAATCCAGCACCAACACTTACTTTCAATCACAACCGACTCGCGCGCACGGACACATATAGCCACTGACTGCGCAGGACATTGCAGGTGCGATCATACCAGCACTAATGCACCGGATCCCATCAGAACTCTGCAGTTAAGCGCGCTTGGGCGAGAGTAGTACTAGGATGGGTGACCTCCTAGGAAGTCCTCGTGTTGCACCTCTTTTTTTTCTCTTTTTTCCTCAACCGAAGCGGTATTTTGCGACGAGGACGAGGGAACTGAAATCCAGCACCAGCACTTACTTTCAATCACAACCGACCCGATATTGATCTTTTACCTGACTATTCTTTGTCACAAATTAATTCCACGATAAGATATATCTCTGTGGAGCGGATCGAGCATCAACGTAGTCGGAATCGAGGATTAACTTGCTACGTTCGTCTGCTGTGGGCCCCGGGACTCGTTCGGGAAAAAACGGTACGCTCGCGCGCACGGACACATATAGCCACTGACTGCGCAGGACATTGCAGGTGCGATCATACCAGCACTAATGCACCGGATCCCATCAGAACTCCGCAGTCAAGCGTGCTTGGGCGAGAGTAGTACTAGGATGGGTGACCTCCTGGGAAGTCCTCGTGTTGCACCTCTTTTTTTTCACTTTTTTCCTCAACCGAAGCGGTATTTTGCGACGAGGACGAGGGAACTGAAATCCAGCACCAACACTTACTTTCAATCACAACCGACCCGATATTGATCTTTTACCTGACTATTCTTTGTCACAAATTAATTCCACGATAAGATATATCTCTGTGGAGCGGATCGAGCATCAACGTAGTCGGAATCGAGGATTAACTTGCTACGTTCGTCTGCTGTGGGCCCCGGGACTCGTTCGGGAAAAAACGGTACGCTCGCGCGCACGGACACATATAGCCACTGACTGCGCAGGACATTGCAGGTGCGATCATACCAGCACTAATGCACCGGATCCCATCAGAACTCCGCAGGTAAGCGTGCTTGGGCGAGAGTAGTACTAGGATGGGTGACCTCCTGGGAAGTCCTCGTGTTGCACCTCTTTTTTTTCACTTTTTTCCTCAACCGAAGCGGTATTTTGCGACGAGGACGAGGGAACTGAAATCCAGCACCAGCACTTACTTTCAATCACAACCGACCCGATATTGATCTTTTACCTGACTATTCTTCGTCACAAATTAATTCCACGATAAGATATATCTCTGTGGAGCGGATCGAGCATCAAAGTAGTCGGAATCGAGGATTAACTTGCTACGTTCGTCTGCTGTGGGCCCCGGGACTCGTTCGGGAAAAAACGGTACGCTCGCGCGCACGGACACATATAGCCACTGACTGCGCAGGACATTGCAGGTGCGATCATACCAGCACTAATGCACCGGATCCCATCAGAACTCCGCAGTTAAGCGTGCTTGGGCGAGAGTAGTACTAGGATGGGTGACCTCCTGGGAAGTCCTTGTGTTGCACCTCTTTTTTTTCACTTTTTTCCTCAACCGAAGCGGTATTTTGCGACGAGGACGAGGGAACTGAAATCCAGCACCAGCACTTACTTTCAATCACAACCGACCCGATATTGATCTTTTACCTGACTATTCTTCGTCACAAATTAATTCCACGATAAGATATATCTCTGTGGAGCGGATCGAGCATCAACGTAGTCGGAATCGAGGATTAACTTGCTACGTTCGTCTGCTGTGGGCCCCGGGACTCGTTCGGGAAAAAACGGTACGCTCGCGCGCACGGACACATATAGCCACTGACTGCGCAGGACATTGCAGGTGCCATCATACCAGCACTAATGCACCGGATCCCATCAGAACTCTGCAGTTAAGCGCGCTTGGGCGAGAGTAGTACTAGGATGGGTGACCTCCTGGGAAGTCCTTGTGTTGCACCTCTTCTCTTTTTTTTCACTTTTTTCCTCAACCGAAGCGGTATTTTGCGACGAGGACGAGGGAACTGAAATCCAGCACCAGCACTTACTTTCAATCACAACCGACCCGATATTGATCTTTTACCTGACTATTCTTCGTCACAAATTAATTCCACGATAAGATATATCTCTGTGGAGCGGATCGAGCATCAACGTAGTCGGAATCGAGGATTAACTTGCTACGTTCGTCTGCTGTGGGCCCCGAGACTCGTTTGGGAAAAAACGGTACGCTCGCGCGCACGGACACATATAGCCACTGACTGCGCAGGACATTGCAGGTGCCATCATACCAGCACTAATGCACCGGATCCCATCAGAACTCTGCAGTTAAGCGCGCTTGGGCGAGAGTAGTACTAGGATGGGTGACCTCCTGGGAAGTCCTTGTGTTGCACCTCTTCTCTTTTTTTTCACTTTTTTCCTCAACCGAAGCGGTATTTTGCGACGAGGACGAGGGAACTGAAATCCAGCACCAGCACTTACTTTCAATCACAACCGACCCGATATTGATCTTTTACCTGACTATTCTTCGTCACAAATTAATTCCACGATAAGATATATCTCTGTGAAGCGGATCGAGCGTCAACGTAGTCGGAATCGAGGATTAACTTGCTACGTTCGTCTGCTGTGGGCCCCGGGACTCGTTCGGGAAAGGAGGGTATGCTCGCGCGCACGGACACGTATAGCCACTGACTGCGCAGGACATTGCAGGTGCGATCATACCAGCGCCAATGCACCGGATCCCATCAGAACTTCACAGTTAAGCGTGCTTGGGCACTAGTAGTACTAGGATGGGTGACCTCCTGGGAAGTCCTCGTGTTGTTCCTCTTTTTTTTCACTTTTTTCCTCAACCGAAGCGATATTTTGCGACAAGGACGAGGGAACTGAAATCCAGCACCAACACTTACTTTCAATCACAACCGACTCGCGCGCACGGACACATATAGCCACTGACTGCGCAGGACATTGCAGGTGCGATCATACCAGCACTAATGCACCGGATCCCATCAGAACTCCGCAGTTAAGCGTGCTTGGGCGAGAGTAGTACTAGGATGGGTGACCTCCTGGGAAGTCCTCGTGTTGCACCTCTTTTTTTTCACTTTTTTCCTCAACCGAAGCGGTATTTTGCGACGAGGACGAGGGAACTGAAATCCAGCACCAGCACTTACTTTCAATCACAACCGACCCGATATTGATCTTTTACCTGACTATTCTTTGTCACAAATTAATTCCACGATAAGATATATCTCTGTGGAGCGGATCGAGCATCAACGTAGTCGGAATCGAGGATTAACTTGCTACGTTCGTCTGCTGTGGGCCCCGGGACTCGTTCGGGAAAAAACGGTACGCTCGCGCGCACGGACACATATAGCCACTGACTGCGCAGGACATTGCAGGTGCGATCATACCAGCACTAATGCACCGGATCCCATCAGAACTCCGCAGTCAAGCGTGCTTGGGCGAGAGTAGTACTAGGATGGGTGACCTCCTGGGAAGTCCTCGTGTTGCACCTCTTTTTTTTCACTTTTTTCCTCAACCGAAGCGGTATTTTGCGACGAGGACGAGGGAACTGAAATCCAGCACCAACACTTACTTTCAATCACAACCGACCCGATATTGATCTTTTACCTGACTATTCTTTGTCACAAATTAATTCCACGATAAGATATATCTCTGTGGAGCGGATCGAGCATCAACGTAGTCGGAATCGAGGATTAACTTGCTACGTTCGTCTGCTGTGGGCCCCGGGACTCGTTCGGGAAAAAACGGTACGCTCGCGCGCACGGACACATATAGCCACTGACTGCGCAGGACATTGCAGGTGCGATCATACCAGCACTAATGCACCGGATCCCATCAGAACTCCGCAGGTAAGCGTGCTTGGGCGAGAGTAGTACTAGGATGGGTGACCTCCTGGGAAGTCCTCGTGTTGCACCTCTTTTTTTTCACTTTTTTCCTCAACCGAAGCGGTATTTTGCGACGAGGACGAGGGAACTGAAATCCAGCACCAGCACTTACTTTCAATCACAACCGACCCGATATTGATCTTTTACCTGACTATTCTTCGTCACAAATTAATTCCACGATAAGATATATCTCTGTGGAGCGGATCGAGCATCAAAGTAGTCGGAATCGAGGATTAACTTGCTACGTTCGTCTGCTGTGGGCCCCGGGACTCGTTCGGGAAAAAACGGTACGCTCGCGCGCACGGACACATATAGCCACTGACTGCGCAGGACATTGCAGGTGCGATCATACCAGCACTAATGCACCGGATCCCATCAGAACTCCGCAGTTAAGCGTGCTTGGGCGAGAGTAGTACTAGGATGGGTGACCTCCTGGGAAGTCCTTGTGTTGCACCTCTTTTTTTTCACTTTTTTCCTCAACCGAAGCGGTATTTTGCGACGAGGACGAGGGAACTGAAATCCAGCACCAGCACTTACTTTCAATCACAACCGACCCGATATTGATCTTTTACCTGACTATTCTTCGTCACAAATTAATTCCACGATAAGATATATCTCTGTGGAGCGGATCGAGCATCAACGTAGTCGGAATCGAGGATTAACTTGCTACGTTCGTCTGCTGTGGGCCCCGGGACTCGTTCGGGAAAAAATGGTACGCTCGCGCGCACGGACACATATAGCCACTGACTGCGCAGGACATTGCAGGTGCCATCATACCAGCACTAATGCACCGGATCCCATCAGAACTCTGCAGTTAAGCGCGCTTGGGCGAGAGTAGTACTAGGATGGGTGACCTCCTGGGAAGTCCTTGTGTTGCACCTCTTCTCTTTTTTTTCACTTTTTTCCTCAACCGAAGCGGTATTTTGCGACGAGGACGAGGGAACTGAAATCCAGCACCAGCACTTACTTTCAATCACAACCGACCCGATATTGATCTTTTACCTGACTATTCTTCGTCACAAATTAATTCCACGATAAGATATATCTCTGTGAAGCGGATCGAGCGTCAACGTAGTCGGAATCGAGGATTAACTTGCTACGTTCGTCTGCTGTGGGCCCCGGGACTCGTTCGGGAAAGGAGGGTATGCTCGCGCGCACGGACACGTATAGCCACTGACTGCGCAGGACATTGCAGGTGCGATCATACCAGCGCCAATGCACCGGATCCCATCAGAACTTCACAGTTAAGCGTGCTTGGGCACTAGTAGTACTAGGATGGGTGACCTCCTGGGAAGTCCTCGTGTTGTTCCTCTTTTTTTTCACTTTTTTCCTCAACCGAAGCGATATTTTGCGACAAGGACGAGGGAACTGAAATCCAGCACCAACACTTACTTTCAATCACAACCGACTCGCGCGCACGGACACATATAGCCACTGACTGCGCAGGACATTGCAGGTGCGATCATACCAGCACTAATGCACCGGATCCCATCAGAACTCCGCAGTTAAGCGTGCTTGGGCGAGAGTAGTACTAGGATGGGTGACCTCCTGGGAAGTCCTCGTGTTGCACCTCTTTTTTTTCACTTTTTTCCTCAACCGAAGCGGTATTTTGCGACGAGGACGAGGGAACTGAAATCCAGCACCAGCACTTACTTTCAATCACAACCGACCCGATATTGATCTTTTACCTGACTATTCTTTGTCACAAATTAATTCCACGATAAGATATATCTCTGTGGAGCGGATCGAGCATCAACGTAGTCGGAATCGAGGATTAACTTGCTACGTTCGTCTGCTGTGGGCCCCGGGACTCGTTCGGGAAAAAACGGTACGCTCGCGCGCACGGACACATATAGCCACTGACTGCGCAGGACATTGCAGGTGCGATCATACCAGCACTAATGCACCGGATCCCATCAGAACTCCGCAGTCAAGCGTGCTTGGGCGAGAGTAGTACTAGGATGGGTGACCTCCTGGGAAGTCCTCGTGTTGCACCTCTTTTTTTTCACTTTTTTCCTCAACCGAAGCGGTATTTTGCGACGAGGACGAGGGAACTGAAATCCAGCACCAACACTTACTTTCAATCACAACCGACCCGATATTGATCTTTTACCTGACTATTCTTTGTCACAAATTAATTCCACGATAAGATATATCTCTGTGGAGCGGATCGAGCATCAACGTAGTCGGAATCGAGGATTAACTTGCTACGTTCGTCTGCTGTGGGCCCCGGGACTCGTTCGGGAAAAAACGGTACGCTCGCGCGCACGGACACATATAGCCACTGACTGCGCAGGACATTGCAGGTGCGATCATACCAGCACTAATGCACCGGATCCCATCAGAACTCCGCAGGTAAGCGTGCTTGGGCGAGAGTAGTACTAGGATGGGTGACCTCCTGGGAAGTCCTCGTGTTGCACCTCTTTTTTTTCACTTTTTTCCTCAACCGAAGCGGTATTTTGCGACGAGGACGAGGGAACTGAAATCCAGCACCAGCACTTACTTTCAATCACAACCGACCCGATATTGATCTTTTACCTGACTATTCTTCGTCACAAATTAATTCCACGATAAGATATATCTCTGTGGAGCGGATCGAGCATCAAAGTAGTCGGAATCGAGGATTAACTTGCTACGTTCGTCTGCTGTGGGCCCCGGGACTCGTTCGGGAAAAAACGGTACGCTCGCGCGCACGGACACATATAGCCACTGACTGCGCAGGACATTGCAGGTGCGATCATACCAGCACTAATGCACCGGATCCCATCAGAACTCCGCAGTTAAGCGTGCTTGGGCGAGAGTAGTACTAGGATGGGTGACCTCCTGGGAAGTCCTTGTGTTGCACCTCTTTTTTTTCACTTTTTTCCTCAACCGAAGCGGTATTTTGCGACGAGGACGAGGGAACTGAAATCCAGCACCAGCACTTACTTTCAATCACAACCGACCCGATATTGATCTTTTACCTGACTATTCTTCGTCACAAATTAATTCCACGATAAGATATATCTCTGTGGAGCGGATCGAGCATCAACGTAGTCGGAATCGAGGATTAACTTGCTACGTTCGTCTGCTGTGGGCCCCGGGACTCGTTCGGGAAAAAATGGTACGCTCGCGCGCACGGACACATATAGCCACTGACTGCGCAGGACATTGCAGGTGCCATCATACCAGCACTAATGCACCGGATCCCATCAGAACTCTGCAGTTAAGCGCGCTTGGGCGAGAGTAGTACTAGGATGGGTGACCTCCTGGGAAGTCCTTGTGTTGCACCTCTTCTCTTTTTTTTCACTTTTTTCCTCAACCGAAGCGGTATTTTGCGACGAGGACGAGGGAACTGAAATCCAGCACCAGCACTTACTTTCAATCACAACCGACCCGATATTGATCTTTTACCTGACTATTCTTCGTCACAAATTAATTCCACGATAAGATATATCTCTGTGGAGCGGATCGAGCATCAACGTAGTCGGAATCGAGGATTAACTTGCTACGTTCGTCTGCTGTGGGCCCCGAGACTCGTTTGGGAAAAAACGGTACGCTCGCGCGCACGGACACATATAGCCACTGACTGCGCAGGACATTGCAGGTGCCATCATACCAGCACTAATGCACCGGATCCCATCAGAACTCTGCAGTTAAGCGCGCTTGGGCGAGAGTAGTACTAGGATGGGTGACCTCCTGGGAAGTCCTTGTGTTGCACCTCTTCTCTTTTTTTTCACTTTTTTCCTCAACCGAAGCGGTATTTTGCGACGAGGACGAGGGAACTGAAATCCAGCACCAGCACTTACTTTCAATCACAACCGACCCGATATTGATCTTTTACCTGACTATTCTTCGTCACAAATTAATTCCACGATAAGATATATCTCTGTGAAGCGGATCGAGCGTCAACGTAGTCGGAATCGAGGATTAACTTGCTACGTTCGTCTGCTGTGGGCCCCGGGACTCGTTCGGGAAAGGAGGGTATGCTCGCGCGCACGGACACGTATAGCCACTGACTGCGCAGGACATTGCAGGTGCGATCATACCAGCGCCAATGCACCGGATCCCATCAGAACTTCACAGTTAAGCGTGCTTGGGCACTAGTAGTACTAGGATGGGTGACCTCCTGGGAAGTCCTCGTGTTGTTCCTCTTTTTTTTCACTTTTTTCCTCAACCGAAGCGATATTTTGCGACAAGGACGAGGGAACTGAAATCCAGCACCAACACTTACTTTCAATCACAACCGACTCGCGCGCACGGACACATATAGCCACTGACTGCGCAGGACATTGCAGGTGCGATCATACCAGCACTAATGCACCGGATCCCATCAGAACTCCGCAGTTAAGCGTGCTTGGGCGAGAGTAGTACTAGGATGGGTGACCTCCTGGGAAGTCCTCGTGTTGCACCTCTTTTTTTTCTCTTTTTTCCTCAACCGAAGCGGTATTTTGCGACGAGGACGAGGGAACTGAAATCCAGCACCAGCACTTACTTTCAATCACAACCGACCCGATATTGATCTTTTACCTGACTATTCTTTGTCACAAATTAATTCCACGATAAGATATATCTCTGTGGAGCGGATCGAGCATCAACGTAGTCGGAATCGAGGATTAACTTGCTACGTTCGTCTGCTGTGGGCCCCGGGACTCGTTCGGGAAAAAACGGTACGCTCGCGCGCACGGACACATATAGCCACTGACTGCGCAGGACATTGCAGGTGCGATCATACCAGCACTAATGCACCGGATCCCATCAGAACTCCGCAGTCAAGCGTGCTTGGGCGAGAGTAGTACTAGGATGGGTGACCTCCTGGGAAGTCCTCGTGTTGCACCTCTTTTTTTTCACTTTTTTCCTCAACCGAAGCGGTATTTTGCGACGAGGACGAGGGAACTGAAATCCAGCACCAACACTTACTTTCAATCACAACCGACCCGATATTGATCTTTTACCTGACTATTCTTTGTCACAAATTAATTCCACGATAAGATATATCTCTGTGGAGCGGATCGAGCATCAACGTAGTCGGAATCGAGGATTAACTTGCTACGTTCGTCTGCTGTGGGCCCCGGGACTCGTTCGGGAAAAAACGGTACGCTCGCGCGCACGGACACATATAGCCACTGACTGCGCAGGACATTGCAGGTGCCATCATACCAGCACTAATGCACCGGATCCCATCAGAACTCTGCAGTTAAGCGCGCTTGGGCGAGAGTAGTACTAGGATGGGTGACCTCCTGGGAAGTCCTTGTGTTGCACCTCTTCTCTTTTTTTTCACTTTTTTCCTCAACCGAAGCGGTATTTTGCGACGAGGACGAGGGAACTGAAATCCAGCACCAGCACTTACTTTCAATCACAACCGACCCGATATTGATCTTTTACCTGACTATTCTTCGTCACAAATTAATTCCACGATAAGATATATCTCTGTGGAGCGGATCGAGCATCAACGTAGTCGGAATCGAGGATTAACTTGCTACGTTCGTCTGCTGTGGGCCCCGAGACTCGTTTGGGAAAAAATGGTACGCTCGCGCGCACGGACAAATATAGCCACTGACTGCGCAGGACATTGCATGTGCGATCATACCAGCACTAATGCACCAGATCCCATCAGAACTCCGCAGGTAAGCGTGCTTGGGCGAGAGTAGTACTGGGATGGGTGACCTCCTGGGAAGTCCTCGTGTTGCACCTCTTTTTTTTCACTTTTTTCCTTAACCGAAGCGGTATTTTGCGACGAGGACGAGGGAACTGAAATCCAGCACCAGCACTTACTTTCAATCACAACCGACCCGATATTGATCTTTTACCTGACTATTCTTCGTCACAAATTAATTCCACGATAAGATATATCTCTGTGAAGCGGATCGAGCATCAACGTAGTCGGAATCGAGGATTAACTTGCTACGTTCGTCTGCTGTGGGCCCCGGGACTCGTTCGGGAAAAAACGGTACGCTCGCGCGCACGGACACATATAGCCACTGACTGCGCAGGACATTGCAGGTGCGATCATACCAGCACTAATGCACCGGATCCCATCAGAACTCCGTAGTTAAGCGTGCTTGGGCGAGAGTAGTACTAGGATGGGTGACCTCCTGGGAAGTCCTCGTGTTGCACCTCTTTTTTTTCACTTTTTTCCTCAACCGAAGCGGTATTTTGCGACGAGGACGAGGGAACTGAAATCCAGCACCAGCACTTACTTTCAATCACAACCGACCCGATATTGATCTTTTACCTGACTATTCTTCGTCACAAATTAATTCCACGATAAGATATATCTCTGTGGACCGGATCGAGCATCAACGTAGTCGGAATCGAGGATTAACTTGCTACGTTCGTCTGCTATGGGCCCCGGGACTCGTTCGGGAAAAAACGGTACGGTCGCGCGCACGGACACATATAGCCACTGACTGCGCAGGACATTGCAGGTGCGATCATACCAGCACTGATGCACCGGATCCCATCAGAACTTCACAGTTAAGCGTGCTTGAGCGAGAGTAGTACTAGGATGGGTGACCTCCTGGGAAGTTCTCGTGTTGCACCTCTTTTTTTTCACTTTTTTCCTCAACCGAAGCGGTATTTTGCGACGAGGACGAGGGAACTGAAATCCAGCACCAGCACTTACTTTCAATCACAACCGACCCGATATTGATCTTTTACCTGACTATTCTTCGTCACAAATTAATTCCACGATAAGATATATCTCTGTGGAGCGGATCGAGCATCAACGTAGTCGGAATCGAGGATTAACTTGCTACGTTCGTCTGCTGTGGGCCCCGGGACTCGTTCGGTAAAAAACGGTACGCTCGCGCGCACGGACACATATAGCCACTGACTGCGCAGGACATTGCAGGTGCGATCATACCAGCACTAATGCACCGGATCCCATCAGAACTCCGCAGTTAAGCGTGCTTGAGCGAGAGTAGTACTAGGATGGGTGACCTCCTGGGAAGTCCTCGTGTTGCACCTCTTTTTTTTCACTTTTTTCCTCAACAGAAGCGGTATTTTGCGACGAGGACGAGGGAACTGAAATCCAGCACCAGCACTTACTTTCAATCACAACCGACCCGATATTGATCTTTTACCTGACTATTCTTCGTCACAAATTAATTCCACGATAAGATATATCTCTGTGGAGCGGATCGAGCATCAACGTAGTCGGAATCGAGGATTAACTTGCTACGTTCGTCTGCTGTGGGCCACGGGACTCGTTCGGGAAAAAACGGTACGCTCGCGCGCACGGACACATATAGCCACTGACTGCGCAGGACATTGCAGGTGCGATCATACCAGCACTAATGCACCGGATCCCATAAGAACTCCGTAGTTAAGCGTGCTTGGGCGAGAGTAGTACTAGGATGGCTGACCTCCTGGGAAGTCCTCGTGTTGCACCTCTTTTTTTTCACTTTTTTCCTCAACCGAAGCGGTATTTTGCGACGAGGACGAGGGAACTGAAATCCAGCACCAGCACTTACTTTCAATCACAACCGACCCGATATTGATCTTTTACCTGACTATTCTTTGTCACAAATTAATTCCACGATAAGATATATCTCTGTGGAGCGGATCGAGCATCAACGTAGTCGTAATCGAGGATTAACTTGCTACGTTCGTCTGCTGTGGGCCACGGGAGTCGTTCGGGAAAAAACGGTACGCTCGCGCGCACGGACACATATAGCCACTGACTGCGCAGGACATTGCAGGTGCGATCATACCAGCACTAATGCACCGGATCCCATCAGAACTCCGCAGGTAAGCGTGCTTGGGCGAGAGTAGTACTAGGATGGGTGACCTCCTGGGAAGTCCTCGTGTTGCACCTCTTTTTTTTCACTTTTTTCCTCAACCGAAGCGGTATTTTGCGACGAGGACGAGGGAACTGAAATCCAGCACCAGCACTTACTTTCAATCACAACCGACCCGATATTGATCTTTTACCTGACTATTCTTCGTCACAAATTAATTCCACGATAAGATATATCTCTGTGGAGCGGATCGAGCATCAACATAGTCGGAATCGAGGATTAACTTGCTACGTTCGTCTGCTGTGGGCCCCGGGACTCGTTCGGGAAAAAACGGTACGCTCGCGCGCACGGACACATATAGCCACTGACTGCGCAGGACATTGCAGGTGCGATCATACCAGCACTAATGCACCGGATCCCATCAGAACTCCGCAGTTAAGCGTGCTTGGGCGAGAGTAGTACTAGGATGGGTGACCTCCTGGGAAGTCCTCGTGTTGCACCTCTTTTTTTTCACTTTTTTCCTCAACCGAAGCGGTATTTTGCGACGAGGACGAGGGAACTGAAATCCAGCACCAGCACTTACTTTCAATCACAACCGACCCGATATTGATCTTTTACCTGACTATTCTTCGTCACAAATTAATTCCACGATAAGATATATCTCTGTGGAGCGGATCGAGCATCAACGTAGTCGGAATCGAGGATTAACTTGCTACGTTCGTCTGCTGTGGGCCCCGGGACTCGTTCGGGAAAAAACGGTACGCTCGCGCGCACGGACACATATAGCCACTGACTGCGCAGGACATTGCAGGTGCCATCATACCAGCACTAATGCACCGGATCCCATCAGAACTCTGCAGTTAAGCGCGCTTGGGCGAGAGTAGTACTAGGATGGGTGACCTCCTGGGAAGTCCTTGTGTTGCACCTCTTCTCTTTTTTTTCACTTTTTTCCTCAACCGAAGCGGTATTTTGCGACGAGGACGAGGGAACTGAAATCCAGCACCAGCACTTACTTTCAATCACAACCGACCCGATATTGATCTTTTACCTGACTATTCTTCGTCACAAATTAATTCCACGATAAGATATATCTCTGTGGACCGGATCGAGCATCAACGTAGTCGGAATCGAGGATTAACTTGCTACGTTCGTCTGCTATGGGCCCCGGGACTCGTTCGGGAAAAAACGGTACGGTCGCGCGCACGGACACATATAGCCACTGACTGCGCAGGACATTGCAGGTGCGATCATACCAGCACTGATGCACCGGATCCCATCAGAACTTCACAGTTAAGCGTGCTTGAGCGAGAGTAGTACTAGGATGGGTGACCTCCTGGGAAGTTCTCGTGTTGCACCTCTTTTTTTTCACTTTTTTCCTCAACCGAAGCGGTATTTTGCGACGAGGACGAGGGAACTGAAATCCAGCACCAGCACTTACTTTCAATCACAACCGACCCGATATTGATCTTTTACCTGACTATTCTTCGTCACAAATTAATTCCACGATAAGATATATCTCTGTGAAGCGGATCGAGCATCAACGTAGTCGGAATCGAGGATTAACTTGCTACGTTCGTCTGCTGTGGGCCCCGGGACTCGTTCGGGAAAAAACGGTACGCTCGCGCGCACGGACACATATAGCCACTGACTGCGCAGGACATTGCAGGTGCGATCATACCAGCACTAATGCACCGGATCCCATCAGAACTCCGTAGTTAAGCGTGCTTGGGCGAGAGTAGTACTAGGATGGGTGACCTCCTGGGAAGTCCTCGTGTTGCACCTCTTTTTTTTCACTTTTTTCCTCAACCGAAGCGGTATTTTGCGACGAGGACGAGGGAACTGAAATCCAGCACCAGCACTTACTTTCAATCACAACCGACCCGATATTGATCTTTTACCTGACTATTCTTCGTCACAAATTAATTCCACGATAAGATATATCTCTGTGGACCGGATCGAGCATCAACGTAGTCGGAATCGAGGATTAACTTGCTACGTTCGTCTGCTATGGGCCCCGGGACTCGTTCGGGAAAAAACGGTACGCTCGCGCGCACGGACACAAATAGCCACTGACTGCGCAGGACATTGCAGGTGCGATCATACCAGCACTAATGCACCGGATCCCATCAGAACTTCGCAGTTAAGCGTGCTTGAGCGAGAGTAGTACTAGGATGGGTGACCTCCTGGGAAGTTCTCGTGTTGCACCTCTTTTTTTTCACTTTTTTCCTCAACCGAAGCGGTATTTTGCGACGAGGACGAGGGAACTGAAATCCAGCACCAGCACTTACTTTCAATCACAACCGACCCGATATTGATCTTTTACCTGACTATTCTTCGTCACAAATTAATTCCACGATAAGATATATCTCTGTGGAGCGGATCGAGCATCAACGTAGTCGGAATCGAGGATTAACTTGCTACGTTCGTCTGCTGTGGGCCCCGGGACTCGTTCGGTAAAAAACGGTACGCTCGCGCGCACGGACACATATAGCCACTGACTGCGCAGGACATTGCAGGTGGGATCATACCAGCACTAATGCACCGGATCCCATCAGAACTCCGCAGTTAAGCGTGCTTGAGCGAGAGTAGTACTAGGATGGGTGACCTCCTGGGAAGTCCTCGTGTTGCACCTCTTTTTTTTCACTTTTTTCCTCAACCAAAGCGGTATTTTGCGACGAGGACGAGGGAACTGAAATCCAGCACCAGCACTTACTTTCAATCACAACCGACCCGATATTGATCTTTTACCTGACTATTCTTCGTCACAAATTAATTCCACGATAAGATATATCTCTGTGGAGCGGATCGAGCATCAACGTAGTCGGAATCGAGGATTAACTTGCTACGTTCGTCTGCTGTGGGCCCCGGCACTCGTTCGGGAAAAAATGGTACGCTCGCGCGCACGGACACATATAGCCACTGACTGCGCAGGACATTGCAGGTGCGATCATACCAGCACTAATGCACCGGATCCCATCAGAACTCCGTAGTTAAGCGTGCTTGGGCGAGAGTAGTACTAGGATGGGTGACCTCCTGGGAAGTCCTCGTGTTGCACCTCTTTTTTTTCACTTTTTTCCTCAACCGAAGCGGTATTTTGCGACGAGGACGAGGGAACTGAAATCCAGCACCAGCACTTACTTTCAATCACAACCGACCCGATATTGATCTTTTACCTGACTATTCTTCGTCACAAATTAATTCCACGATAAGATATATCACTGTGAAGCGGATCGAGCATCAACGTAGTCGGAATCGAGGATTAACTTGCTACGTTCGTCTGCTATGGGCCCCAGGACTCGTTCGGGAAAAAACGGTACGCTCGCGCGCACGGACACATATAACCACTGACTGCGCAGGACATTGCAGGTGCGATCATACCAGCACTAATGCACCGGATCCCATCAGAACTCTGCAGTTAAGCGCGCTTGGGCGAGAGTAGTACTAGGATGGGTGACCTCCTGGGAAGTCCTCGTGTTGCACCTCTTTTTTTTCACTTTTTTCCTCAACCGAAGCGGTATTTTGCGACGAGGACGAGGGAACTGAAATCCAGCACCAGCACTTACTTTCAATCACAACCGACCCGATATTGATCTTTTACCTGACTATTCTTCGTCACAAATTAATTCCACGATAAGATATATCTCTGTGGAGCGGATCGAGCATCAACGTAGTCGGAATCGAGGATTAACTTGCTACGTTCGTCTGCTGTGGGCCCCGGGACTCGTTCGGGAAAAAACGGTACGCTCGCGCGCACGGACACATATAGCCACTGACTGCGCAGGACATTGCAGGTGCGATCATACCAGCACTAATGCACCGGATCCCATCAGAACTCCGCAGTTAAGCGTGCTTGAGCGAGAGTAGTACTAGGATGGGTGACCTCCTGGGAAGTCCTCGTGTTGCACCTCTTTTTTTTCACTTTTTTCCTCAACAGAAGCGGTATTTTGCGACGAGGACGAGAGAACTGAAATCCAGCACCAGCACTTACTTTCAATCACAACCGACCCGATATTGATCTTTTACCTGACTATTCTTCGTCACAAATTAATTCCACGATAAGATATATCTCTGTGGAGCGGATCGAGCATCAACGTAGTCGGAATCGAGGATTAACTTGCTACGTTCGTCTGCTGTGGGCCCCGGGACTCGTTCGGGAAAAAATGGTACGCTCGCGCGCACGGACACATATAGCCACTGACTGCGCAGGACATTGCAGGTGCGATCATACCAGCACTAATGCACCGGATCCCATCAGAACTCCGTAGTTAAGCGTGCTTGGGCGAGAGTAGTACTAGGATGGCTGACCTCCTGGGAAGTCCTCGTGTTGCACCTCTTTTTTTTCACTTTTTTCCTCAACCAAAGCGGTATTTTGCGACGAGGACGAGGGAACTGAAATCCAGCACCAGCACTTACTTTCAATCACAACCGACCCGATATTGATCTTTTACCTGACTATTCTTTGTCACAAATTAATTCCACGATAAGATATATCTCTGTGGAGCGGATCGAGCATCAACGTAGTCGGAATCGAGGATTAACTTGCTACGTTCGTCTGCTGTGGGCCACGGGACTCGTTCGGGAAAAAACGGTACGCTCGCGCGCACGGACACATATAGCCACTGACTGCGCAGGACATTGCAGGTGCGATCATACCAGCACTAATGCACCGGATCCCATCAGAACTCCGCAGGTAAGCGTGCTTGGGCGAGAGTAGTACTAGGATGGGTGACCTCCTGGGAAGTCCTCGTGTTGCACCTCTTTTTTTTCACTTTTTTCCTCAACCGAAGCGGTATTTTGCGACGAGGATGAGGGAACTGAAATCCAGCACCAGCACTTACTTTCAATCACAACCGACCCGATATTGATCTTTTACCTGACTATTCTTCGTCACAAATTAATTCCACAATAAGATATATCTCTGTGGAGCGGATCGAGCATCAACGTAGTCGGAATCGAGGATTAACTTGCTACGTTCGTCTGCTGTGGGCCCCGAGACTCGTTCGGGAAAAAACGGTACGCTCGCGCGCACGGACACATATAGCCACTGACTGCGCAGGACATTGCAGGTGCGATCATACCAGCACTAATGCACCGGATCCCATCAGAACTCCGTAGTTAAGCGTGCTTGGGCGAGAGTAGTACTAGGATGGGTGACCTCCTGGGAAGTCCTCGTGTTGCACCTCTTTTTTTTCACTTTTTTCCTCAACCGAAGCGGTATTTTGCGACGAGGACGAGGGAACTGAAATCCAGCACCAGCACTTACTTTCAATCACAACCGACCCGATATTGATCTTTTACCTGACTATTCTTCGTCACAAATTAATTCCACGATAAGATATATCTCTGTGGACCGGATCGAGCATCAACGTAGTCGGAATCGAGGATTAACTTGCTACGTTCGTCTGCTATGGGCCCCGGGACTCGTTCGGGAAAAAACGGTACGCTCGCGCGCACGGACACATATAGCCACTGACTGCGCAGGACATTGCAGGTGCGATCATACCAGCACTAATGCACCGGATCCCATCAGAACTTCGCAGTTAAGCGTGCTTGAGCGAGAGTAGTACTAGGATGGGTGACCTCCTGGGAAGTTCTCGTGTTGCACCTCTTTTTTTTCACTTTTTTCCTCAACCGAAGCGGTATTTTGCGACGAGGACGAGGGAACTGAAATCCAGCACCAGCACTTACTTTCAATCACAACCGACCCGATATTGATCTTTTACCTGACTATTCTTCGTCACAAATTAATTCCACGATAAGATATATCTCTGTGGAGCGGATCGAGCATCAACGTAGTCGGAATCGAGGATTAACTTGCTACGTTCGTCTGCTGTGGGCCCCGGGACTCATTCGGTAAAAAACGGTACGCTCGCGCGCACGGACACATATAGCCACTGCCTGCGCAGGACATTGCAGGTGCGATCATACCAGCACTAATGCACCGGATCCCATCAGAACTCCGTAGTTAAGCGTGCTTGGGCGAGAGTAGTACTAGGATGGCTGACCTCCTGGGAAGTCCTCGTGTTGCACCTCTTTTTTTTCACTTTTTTCCTCAACCGAAGCGGTATTTTGCGACGAGGACGAGGGAACTGAAATCCAGCACCAGCACTTACTTTCAATCACAACCGACCCGATATTGATCTTTTACCTGACTATTCTTTGTCACAAATTAATTCCACGATAAGATATATCTCTGTGGAGCGGATCGAGCATCAACGTAGTCGGAATCGAGGATTAACTTGCTACGTTCGTCTGCTGTGGGCCACGGGACTCGTTCGGGAAAAAACGGTACGCTCGCGCGCACGGACACATATAGCCACTGACTGCGCAGGACATTGCAGGTGCGATCATACCAGCACTAATGCACCGGATCCCATCAGAACTCCGCAGGTAAGCGTGCTTGGGCGAGAGTAGTACTAGGATGGGTGACCTCCTGGGAAGTCCTCGTGTTGCACCTCTTTTTTTTCACTTTTTTCCTCAACCGAAGCGGTATTTTGCGACGAGGACGAGGGAACTGAAATCCAGCACCAGCACTTACTTTCAATCACAACCGACCCGATATTGATCTTTTACCTGACTATTCTTCGTCACAAATTAATTCCACGATAAGATATATCTCTGTGGAGCGGATCGAGCATCAACGTAGTCGGAATCGAGGATTAACTTGCTACGTTCGTCTGCTGTGGGCCCCGGGACTCGTTCGGGAAAAAACGGTACGCTCGCGCGCACGGACACATATAGCCACTGACTGCGCAGGACATTGCAGGTGCGATCATACCAGCACTAATGCACCGGATCCCATCAGAACTCCGTAGTTAAGCGTGCTTGGGCGAGAGTAGTACTAGGATGGGTGACCTCCTGGGAAGTCCTCGTGTTGCACCTCTTTTTTTTCACTTTTTTCCTCAACCGAAGCGGTATTTTGCGACGAGGACGAGGGAACTGAAATCCAGCACCAGCACTTACTTTCAATCACAACCGACCCGATATTGATCTTTTACCTGACTATTCTTCGTCACAAATTAATTCCACGATAAGATATATCTCTGTGGACCGGATCGAGCATCAACGTAGTCGGAATCGAGGATTAACTTGCTACGTTCGTCTGCTGTGGGCCCCGGGACTCGTTCGGGAAAAAACGGTACGCTCGCGCGCACGGACACAAATAGCCACTGACTGCGCAGGACATTGCAGGTGCGATCATACCAGCACTAATGCACCGGATCCCATCAGAACTTCGCAGTTAAGCGTGCTTGAGCGAGAGTAGTACTAGGATGGGTGACCTCCTGGGAAGTTCTCGTGTTGCACCTCTTTTTTTTCACTTTTTTCCTCAACCGAAGCGGTATTTTGCGACGAGGACGAGGGAACTGAAATCCAGCACCAGCACTTACTTTCAATCACAACCGACCCGATATTGATCTTTTACCTGACTATTCTTCGTCACAAATTAATTCCACGATAAGATATATCTCTGTGGAGCGGATCGAGCATCAACGTAGTCGGAATCGAGGATTAACTTGCTACGTTCGTCTGCTGTGGGCCCCGGGACTCGTTCGGTAAAAAACGGTACGCTCGCGCGCACGGACACATATAGCCACTGACTGCGCAGGACATTGCAGGTGCGATCATACCAGCACTAATGCACCGGATCCCATCAGAACTCCGCAGTTAAGCGTGCTTGAGCGAGAGTAGTAGTAGGATGGGTGACCTCCTGGGAAGTCCTCGTGTTGCACCTCTTTTTTTTCACTTTTTTCCTCAACCGAAGCGGTATTTTGCGACGAGGACGAGGGAACTGAAATCCAGCACCAGCACTTACTTTCAATCACAACCGACCCGATATTTATCTTTTACCTGACTATTCTTCGTCACAAATTAATTCCACGATAAGATATATCTCTGTGGAGCGGATCGAGCATCAACGTAGTCGGAATCGAGGATTAACTTGCTACGTTCGTCTGCTGTGGGCCCCGGGACTCGTTCGGGAAAAAACGGTACGCTCGCGCGCACGGACACATATAGCCACTGACTGCGCAGGACATTGCAGGTGCGATCATACCAGCACTAATGCACTGGATCCCATCAGAACTCCGTAGTTAAGCGTGCTTGGGCGAGAGTAGTACTAGGATGGGTGACCTCCTGGGAAGTCCTCGTGTTGCACCTCTTTTTTTTCACTTTTTTCCTCAACCGAAGCGGTATTTTGCGACGAGGACGAGGGAACTGAAATCCAGCACCAGCACTTACTTTCAATCACAACCGACCCGATATTGATCTTTTACCTGACTATTCTTCGTCACAAATTAATTCCACGATAAGATATATCTCTGTGGAGCGGATCGAGCATCAACGTAGTCGGAATCGAGGATTAACTTGCTACGTTCGTCTGCTGTGGGCCCCGGGACTCGTTCGGTAAAAAACGGTACGCTCGCGCGCACGGACACATATAGCCACTGACTGCGCAGGACATTGCAGGTGCGATCATACCAGCACTAATGCACCGGATCCCATCAGAACTCCGCAGTTAAGCGTGCTTGAGCGAGAGTAGTACTAGGATGGGTGACCTCCTGGGAAGTCCTCGTGTTGCACCTCTTTTTTTTCACTTTTTTCCTCAACCGAAGCGGTATTTTGCGACGAGGACGAGGGAACTGAAATCCAGCACCAGCACTTACTTTCAATCACAACCGACCCGATATTGATCTTTTACCTGACTATTCTTCGTCACAAATTAATTCCACGATAAGATATATCTCTGTGGAGCGGATCGAGCATCAACGTAGTCGGAATCGAGGATTAACTTGCTACGTTCGTCTGCTGTGGGCCCCGGGACTCGTTCGGGAAAAAATGGTACGCTCGCGCGCACGGACACATATAGCCACTGACTGCGCAAGACATTGCAGGTGCGATCATACCAGCACTAATGCACCGGATCCCATCAGAACTCCGTAGTTAAGCGTGCTTGTGCGAGAGTAGTACTAGGATGGGTGACCTCCTGGGAAGTCCTCGTGTTGCACCTCTTTTTTTTCACTTTTTTCCTCAACCGAAGCGGTATTTTGCGACGAGGACGAGGGAACTGAAATCCAGCACCAGCACTTACTTTCAATCACAACCGACCCGATATTGATCTTTTACCTGACTATTCTTCGTCACAAATTAATTCCACGATAAGATATATCTCTGTGAAGCGGATCGAGCATCAACGTAGTCGGAATCGAGGATTAACTTGCTACGTTCGTCTGCTATGGGCCCCAGGACTCGTTCGGGAAAAAACGGTACGCTCGCGCGCACGGACACATATAACCACTGACTGCGCAGGACATTGCAGGTGCGATCATACCAGCACTAATGCACCGGATCCCATCAGAACTCTGCAGTTAAGCGCGCTTGGGCGAGAGTAGTACTAGGATGGGTGACCTCCTGGGAAGTCCTCGTGTTGCACCTCTTTTTTTTCACTTTTTTCCTCAACCGAAGCGGTATTTTGCGACGAGGACGAGGGAACTGAAATCCAGCACCAGCACTTACTTTCAATCACAACCGACCCGATATTGATCTTTTACCTGACTATTCTTCGTCACAAATTAATTCCACGATAAGATATATCTCTGTGGAGCGGATCGAGCATCAACGTAGTCGGAATCGAGGATTAACTTGCTACGTTCGTCTGCTGTGGGCCCCGGGACTCGTTCGGGAAAAAACGGTACGCTCGCGCGCACGGACACATATAGCCACTGACTGCGCAGGACATTGCAGGTGCGATCATACCAGCACTAATGCACCGGATCCCATCAGAACTCCGTAGTTAAGCGTGCTTGGGCGAGAGTAGTACTAGGATGGGTGACCTCCTGGGAAGTCCTCGTGTTGCACCTCTTTTTTTTCACTTTTTTCCTCAACCGAAGCGGTATTTTGCGACGAGGACGAGGGAACTGAAATCCAGCACCAGCACTTACTTTCAATCACAACCGACCCGATATTGATCTTTTACCTGACTATTCTTCGTCACAAATTAATTCCACGATAAGATATATCTCTGTGGACCGGATCGAGCATCAACGTAGTCGGAATCGAGGATTAACTTGCTACGTTCGTCTGCTGTGGGCCCCGGGACTCGTTCGGGAAAAAACGGTACGCTCGCGCGCACGGACACAAATAGCCACTGACTGCGCAGGACATTGCAGGTGCGATCATACCAGCACTAATGCACCGGATCCCATCAGAACTTCGCAGTTAAGCGTGCTTGAGCGAGAGTAGTACTAGGATGGGTGACCTCCTGGGAAGTTCTCGTGTTGCACCTCTTTTTTTTCACTTTTTTCCTCAACCGAAGCGGTATTTTGCGACGAGGACGAGGGAACTGAAATCCAGCACCAGCACTTACTTTCAATCACAACCGACCCGATATTGATCTTTTACCTGACTATTCTTCGTCACAAATTAATTCCACGATAAGATATATCTCTGTGGAGCGGATCGAGCATCAACGTAGTCGGAATCGAGGATTAACTTGCTACGTTCGTCTGCTGTGGGCCCCGGGACTCGTTCGGTAAAAAACGGTACGCTCGCGCGCACGGACACATATAGCCACTGACTGCGCAGGACATTGCAGGTGCGATCATACCAGCACTAATGCACCGGATCCCATCAGAACTCCGCAGTTAAGCGTGCTTGAGCGAGAGTAGTACTAGGATGGGTGACCTCCTGGGAAGTCCTCGTGTTGCACCTCTTTTTTTTCACTTTTTTCCTCAACCGAAGCGGTATTTTGCGACGAGGACGAGGGAACTGAAATCCAGCACCAGCACTTACTTTCAATCACAACCGACCCGATATTGATCTTTTACCTGACTATTCTTCGTCACAAATTAATTCCACGATAAGATATATCTCTGTGGAGCGGATCGAGCATCAACGTAGTCGGAATCGAGGATTAACTTGCTACGTTCGTCTGCTGTGGGCCCCGGGACTCGTTCGGGAAAAAACGGTACGCTCGCGCGCACGGACACATATAGCCACTGACTGCGCAAGACATTGCAGGTGCGATCATACCAGCACTAATGCACCGGATCCCATCAGAACTCCGTAGTTAAGCGTGCTTGGGCGAGAGTAGTACTAGGATGGGTGACCTCCTGGGAAGTCCTCGTGTTGCACCTCTTTTTTTTCACTTTTTTCCTCAACCGAAGCGGTATTTTGCGACGAGGACGAGGGAACTGAAATCCAGCACCAGCACTTACTTTCAATCACAACCGACCCGATATTGATCTTTTACCTGACTATTCTTCGTCACAAATTAATTCCACGATAAGATATATCTCTGTGGACCGGATCGAGCATCAACGTAGTCGGAATCGAGGATTAACTTGCTACGTTCGTCTGCTGTGGGCCCCGGGACTCGTTCGGGAAAAAACGGTACGCTCGCGCGCACGGACACAAATAGCCACTGACTGCGCAGGACATTGCAGGTGCGATCATACCAGCACTAATGCACCGGATCCCATCAGAACTTCACAGTTAAGCGTGCTTGAGCGAGAGTAGTACTAGGATGGGTGACCTCCTGGGAAGTTCTCGTGTTGCACCTCTTTTTTTTCACTTTTTTCCTCAACCGAAGCGGTATTTTGCGACGAGGACGAGGGAACTGAAATCCAGCACCAGCACTTACTTTCAATCACAACCGACCCGATATTGATCTTTTACCTGACTATTCTTCGTCACAAATTAATTCCACGATAAGATATATCTCTGTGGAGCGGATCGAGCATCAACGTAGTCGGAATCGAGGATTAACTTGCTACGTTCGTCTGCTGTGGGCCCCGGGACTCGTTCGGTAAAAAACGGTACGCTCGCGCGCACGGACACATATAGCCACTGACTGCGCAGGACATTGCAGGTGCGATCATACCAGCACTAATGCACCGGATCCCATCAGAACTCCGCAGTTAAGCGTGCTTGAGCGAGAGTAGTACTAGGATGGGTGACCTCCTGGGAAGTCCTCGTGTTGCACCTCTTTTTTTTCACTTTTTTCCTCAACCGAAGCGGTATTTTGCGACGAGGACGAGGGAACTGAAATCCAGCACCAGCACTTACTTTCAATCACAACCGACCCGATATTGATCTTTTACCTGACTATTCTTCGTCACAAATTAATTCCACGATAAGATATATCTCTGTGGAGCGGATCGAGCATCAACGTAGTCGGAATCGAGGATTAACTTGCTACGTTCGTCTGCTGTGGGCCCCGGGACTCGTTCGGGAAAAAATGGTACGCTCGCGCGCACGGACACATATAGCCACTGACTGCGCAGGACATTGCAGGTGCGATCATACCAGCACTAATGCACCGGATCCCATCAGAACTCCGTAGTTAAGCGTGCTTGGGCGAGAGTAGTACTAGGATGGGTGACCTCCTGGGAAGTCCTCGTGTTGCACCTCTTTTTTTTCACTTTTTTCCTCAACCGAACCGGTATTTTGCGACGAGGACGAGGGAACTGAAATCCAGCACCAGCACTTACTTTCAATCACAACCGACCCGATATTGATCTTTTACCTGACTATTCTTCGTCACAAATTAATTCCACGATAAGATATATCTCTGTGAAGCGGATCGAGCATCAACGTAGTCGGAATCGAGGATTAACTTGCTACGTTCGTCTGCTATGGGCCCCAGGACTCGTTCGGGAAAAAACGGTACGCTCGCGCGCACGGACACATATAACCACTGACTGCGCAGGACATTGCAGGTGCGATCATACCAGCACTAATGCACCGGATCCCATCAGAACTCTGCAGTTAAGCGCGCTTGGGCGAGAGTAGTACTAGGATGGGTGACCTCCTGGGAAGTCCTCGTGTTGCACCTCTTTTTTTTCACTTTTTTCCTCAACCGAAGCGGTATTTTGCGACGAGGACGAGGGAACTGAAATCCAGCACCAGCACTTACTTTCAATCACAACCGACCCGATATTGATCTTTTACCTGACTATTCTTCGTCACAAATTAATTCCACGATAAGATATATCTCTGTGGAGCGGATCGAGCATCAACGTAGTCGGAATCGAGGATTAACTTGCTACGTTCGTCTGCTGTGGGCCCCGGGACTCGTTCGGGAAAAAACGGTACGCTCGCGCGCACGGACACATATAGCCACTGACTGCGCAAGACATTGCAGGTGCGATCATACCAGCACTAATGCACCGGATCCCATCAGAACTCCGTAGTTAAGCGTGCTTGGGCGAGAGTAGTACTAGGATGGGTGACCTCCTGGGAAGTCCTCGTGTTGCACCTCTTTTTTTTCACTTTTTTCCTCAACCGAAGCGGTATTTTGCGACGAGGACGAGGGAACTGAAATCCAGCACCAGCACTTACTTTCAATCACAACCGACCCGATATTGATCTTTTACCTGACTATTCTTCGTCACAAATTAATTCCACGATAAGATATATCTCTGTGGACCGGATCGAGCATCAACGTAGTCGGAATCGAGGATTAACTTGCTACGTTCGTCTGCTGTGGGCCCCGGGACTCGTTCGGGAAAAAACGGTACGCTCGCGCGCACGGACACAAATAGCCACTGACTGCGCAGGACATTGCAGGTGCGATCATACCAGCACTAATGCACCGGATCCCATCAGAACTTCGCAGTTAAGCGTGCTTGAGCGAGAGTAGTACTAGGATGGGTGACCTCCTGGGAAGTTCTCGTGTTGCACCTCTTTTTTTTCACTTTTTTCCTCAACCGAAGCGGTATTTTGCGACGAGGACGAGGGAACTGAAATCCAGCACCAGCACTTACTTTCAATCACAACCGACCCGATATTGATCTTTTACCTGACTATTCTTCGTCACAAATTAATTCCACGATAAGATATATCTCTGTGGAGCGGATCGAGCATCAACGTAGTCGGAATCGAGGATTAACTTGCTACGTTCGTCTGCTGTGGGCCCCGGGACTCGTTCGGTAAAAAACGGTACGCTCGCGCGCACGGACACATATAGCCACTGACTGCGCAGGACATTGCAGGTGCGATCATACCAGCACTAATGCACCGGATCCCATCAGAACTCCGCAGTTAAGCGTGCTTGAGCGAGAGTAGTACTAGGATGGGTGACCTCCTGGGAAGTCCTCGTGTTGCACCTCTTTTTTTTCACTTTTTTCCTCAACCGAAGCGGTATTTTGCGACGAGGACGAGGGAACTGAAATCCAGCACCAGCACTTACTTTCAATCACAACCGACCCGATATTGATCTTTTACCTGACTATTCTTCGTCACAAATTAATTCCACGATAAGATATATCTCTGTGGAGCGGATCGAGCATCAACGTAGTCGGAATCGAGGATTAACTTGCTACGTTCGTCTGCTGTGGGCCCCGGGACTCGTTCGGGAAAAAATGGTACGCTCGCGCGCACGGACACATATAGCCACTGACTGCGCAGGACATTGCAGGTGCGATCATACCAGCACTAATGCACCGGATCCCATCAGAACTCCGTAGTTAAGCGTGCTTGGGCGAGAGTAGTACTAGGATGGGTGACCTCCTGGGAAGTCCTCGTGTTGCACCTCTTTTTTTTCACTTTTTTCCTCAACCGAAGCGGTATTTTGCGACGAGGACGAGGGAACTGAAATCCAGCACCAGCACTTACTTTCAATCACAACCGACCCGATATTGATCTTTTACCTGACTATTCTTCGTCACAAATTAATTCCACGATAAGATATATCTCTGTGAAGCGGATCGAGCATCAACGTAGTCGGAATCGAGGATTAACTTGCTACGTTCGTCTGCTATGGGCCCCAGGACTCGTTCGGGAAAAAACGGTACGCTCGCGCGCACGGACACATATAACCACTGACTGCGCAGGACATTGCAGGTGCGATCATACCAGCACTAATGCACCGGATCCCATCAGAACTCTGCAGTTAAGCGCGCTTGGGCGAGAGTAGTACTAGGATGGGTGACCTCCTGGGAAGTCCTCGTGTTGCACCTCTTTTTTTTCACTTTTTTCGTCAACCGAAGCGGTATTTTGCTACGAGGACGAGGGAACTGAAATCCAGCACCAGCACTTACTTTCAATCACAACCGACCCGATATTGATCTTTTAC
Organism: Psophocarpus tetragonolobus; assembly: GCA_037954015.1. NCBI lineage: Eukaryota > Viridiplantae > Streptophyta > Magnoliopsida > Fabales > Fabaceae > Psophocarpus > Psophocarpus tetragonolobus. The sequence continues at coordinate 26,257,780 of CM075695.1, read as the reverse complement.
CTGACTATTCTTCGTCACAAATTAATTCCACGATAAGATATATCTCTGTGGAGCGGATCGAGCATCAACGTAGTCGGAATCGAGGATTAACTTGCTACGTTCGTCTGCTGTGGGCCCCGGGACTCGTTCGGGAAAAAACGGTACGCTCGCGCGCACGGACACATATAGCCACTGACTGCGCAAGACATTGCAGGTGCGATCATACCAGCACTAATGCCCCGGATCCCATCAGAACTCCGTAGTTAAGCGTGCTTGGGCGAGAGTAGTACTAGGATGGGTGACCTCCTGGGAAGTCCTCGTGTTGCACCTCTTTTTTTTCACTTTTTTCCTCAACCGAAGCGGTATTTTGCGACGAGGACGAGGGAACTGAAATCCAGCACCAGCACTTACTTTCAATCACAACCGACCCGATATTGATCTTTTACCTGACTATTCTTCGTCACAAATTAATTCCACGATAAGATATATCTCTGTGGACCGGATCGAGCATCAACGTAGTCGGAATCGAGGATTAACTTGCTACGTTCGTCTGCTGTGGGCCCCGGGACTCGTTCGGGAAAAAACGGTACGCTCGCGCGCACGGACACAAATAGCCACTGACTGCGCAGGACATTGCAGGTGCGATCATACCAGCACTAATGCACCGGATCCCATCAGAACTTCGCAGTTAAGCGTGCTTGAGCGAGAGTAGTACTAGGATGGGTGACCTCCTGGGAAGTTCTCGTGTTGCACCTCTTTTTTTTCACTTTTTTCCTCAACCGAAGCGGTATTTTGCGACGAGGACGAGGGAACTGAAATCCAGCACCAGCACTTACTTTCAATCACAACCGACCCGATATTGATCTTTTACCTGACTATTCTTCGTCACAAATTAATTCCACGATAAGATATATCTCTGTGGAGCGGATCGAGCATCAACGTAGTCGGAATCGAGGATTAACTTGCTACGTTCGTCTGCTGTGGGCCCCGGGACTCGTTCGGTAAAAAACGGTACGCTCGCGCGCACGGACACATATAGCCACTGACTGCGCAGGACATTGCAGGTGCGATCATACCAGCACTAATGCACCGGATCCCATCAGAACTCCGCAGTTAAGCGTGCTTGAGCGAGAGTAGTACTAGGATGGGTGACCTTCTGGGAAGTCCTCGTGTTGCACCTCTTTTTTTTCACTTTTTTCCTCAACCGAAGCGGTATTTTGCGACGAGGACGAGGGAACTGAAATCCAGCACCAGCACTTACTTTCAATCACAACCGACCCGATATTGATCTTTTACCTGACTATTCTTCGTCACAAATTAATTCCACGATAAGATATATCTCTGTGGAGCGGATCGAGCATCAACGTAGTCGGAATCGAGGATTAACTTGCTACGTTCGTCTGCTGTGGGCCCCGGGACTCGTTCGGGAAAAAACGGTACGCTCGCGCGCACGGACACATATAGCCACTGACTGCGCAGGACATTGCAGGTGCGATCATACCAGCACTAATGCACCGGATCCCATCAGAACTCCGTAGTTAAGCGTGCTTGGGCGAGAGTAGTACTAGGATGGGTGACCTCCTGGGAAGTCCTCGTGTTGCACCTCTTTTTTTTCACTTTTTTCCTCAACCGAAGCGGTATTTTGCGACGAGGACGAGGGAACTGAAATCCAGCACCAGCACTTACTTTCAATCACAACCGACCCGATATTGATCTTTTACCTGACTATTCTTCGTCACAAATTAATTCCACGATAAGATATATCTCTGTGGACCGGATCGAGCATCAACGTAGTCGGAATCGAGGATTAACTTGCTACGTTCGTCTGCTGTGGGCCCCGGGACTCGTTCGGGAAAAAACGGTACGCTCGCGCGCACGGACACAAATAGCCACTGACTGCGCAGGACATTGCAGGTGCGATCATACCAGCACTAATGCACCGGATCCCATCAGAACTTCGCAGTTAAGCGTGCTTGAGCGAGAGTAGTACTAGGATGGGTGACCTCCTGGGAAGTTCTCGTGTTGCACCTCTTTTTTTTCACTTTTTTCCTCAACCGAAGCGGTATTTTGCGACGAGGACGAGGGAACTGAAATCCAGCACCAGCACTTACTTTCAATCACAACCGACCCGATATTGATCTTTTACCTGACTATTCTTCGTCACAAATTAATTCCACGATAAGATATATCTCTGTGGAGCGGATCGAGCATCAACGTAGTCGGAATCGAGGATTAACTTGCTACGTTCGTCTGCTGTGGGCCCCGGGACTCGTTCGGTAAAAAACGGTACGCTCGCACGCACGGACACATATAGCCACTGACTGCGCAGGACATTGCAGGTGCGATCATACCAGCACTAATGCACCGGATCCCATCAGAACTCGGCAGTTAAGCGTGCTTGAGCGAGAGTAGTACTAGGATGGGTGACCTCCTGGGAAGTCCTCGTGTTGCACCTCTTTTTTTTCACTTTTTTCCTCAACCGAAGCGGTATTTTGCGACGAGGACGAGGGAACTGAAATCCAGCACCAGCACTTACTTTCAATCACAACCGACCCGATATTGATCTTTTACCTGACTATTCTTCGTCACAAATTAATTCCACGATAAGATATATCTCTGTGGAGCGGATCGAGCATCAACGTAGTCGGAATCGAGGATTAACTTGCTACGTTCGTCTGCTGTGGGCCCCGGGACTCGTTCGGGAAAAAATGGTACGCTCGCGCGCACGGACACATATAGCCACTGACTGCGCAGGACATTGCAGGTGCGATCATACCAGCACTAATGCACCGGATCCCATCAGAACTCCGTAGTTAAGCGTGCTTGGGCGAGAGTAGTACTAGGATGGGTGACCTCCTGGGAAGTCCTCGTGTTGCACCTCTTTTTTTTCACTTTTTTCCTCAACCGAAGCGGTATTTTGCGACGAGGACGAGGGAACTGAAATCCAGCACCAGCACTTACTTTCAATCACAACCGACCCGATATTGATCTTTTACCTGACTATTCTTCGTCACAAATTAATTCCACGATAAGATATATCTCTGTGAAGCGGATCGAGCATCAACGTAGTCGGAATCGAGGATTAACTTGCTACGTTCGTCTGCTATGGGCCCCAGGACTCGTTCGGGAAAAAACGGTACGCTCGCGCGCACGGACACATATAACCACTGACTGCGCAGGACATTGCAGGTGCGATCATACCAGCACTAATGCACCGGATCCCATCAGAACTCTGCAGTTAAGCGCGCTTGGGCGAGAGTAGTACTAGGATGGGTGACCTCCTGGGAAGTCCTCGTGTTGCACCTCTTTTTTTTCACTTTTTTCCTCAACCGAAGCGGTATTTTGCGACGAGGACGAGGGAACTGAAATCCAGCACCAGCACTTACTTTCAATCACAACCGACCCGATATTGATCTTTTACCTGACTATTCTTCGTCACAAATTAATTCCACGATAAGATATATCTCTGTGGAGCGGATCGAGCATCAACGTAGTCGGAATCGAGGATTAACTTGCTACGTTCGTCTGCTGTGGGCCCCGGGACTCGTTCGGGAAAAAACGGTACGCTCGCGCGCACGGACACATATAGCCACTGACTGCGCAGGACATTACAGGTGCGATCATACCAGCACTAATGCACCGGATCCCATCAGAACTCCGTAGTTAAGCGTGCTTGGGCGAGAGTAGTACTAGGATGGGTGACCTCCTGGGAAGTCCTCGTGTTGCACCTCTTTTTTTTCACTTTTTTCCTCAACCGAAGCGGTATTTTGCGACGAGGACGAGGGAACTGAAATCCAGCACCAGCACTTACTTTCAATCACAACCGACCCGATATTGATCTTTTACCTGACTATTCTTCGTCACAAATTAATTCCACGATAAGATATATCTCTGTGGACCGGATCGAGCATCAACGTAGTCGGAATCGAGGATTAACTTGCTACGTTCGTCTGCTGTGGGCCCCAGGACTCGTTCGGGAAAAAACGGTACGCTCGCGCGCACGGACACAAATAGCCACTGACTGCGCAGGACATTGCAGGTGCGATCATACCAGCACTAATGCACCGGATCCCATCAGAACTTCGCAGTTAAGCGTGCTTGAGCGAGAGTAGTACTAGGATGGGTGACCTCCTGGGAAGTTCTCGTGTTGCACCTCTTTTTTTTCACTTTTTTCCTCAACCGAAGCGGTATTTTGCGACGAGGACGAGGGAACTGAAATCCAGCACCAGCACTTACTTTCAATCACAACCGACCCGATATTGATCTTTTACCTGACTATTCTTCGTCACAAATTAATTCCACGATAAGATATATCTCTGTGGAGCGGATCGAGCATCAACGTAGTCGGAATCGAGGATTAACTTGCTACGTTCGTCTGCTGTGGGCCCCGGGACTCGTTCGGTAAAAAACGGTACGCTCGCGCGCACGGACACATATAGCCACTGACTGCGCAGGACATTGCAGGTGCGATCATACCAGCACTAATGCACCGGATCCCATCAGAACTCCGCAGTTAAGCGTGCTTGAGCGAGAGTAGTACTAGGATGGGTGACCTCCTGGGAAGTCCTCGTGTTGCACCTCTTTTTTTTCACTTTTTTCCTCAACCGAAGCGGTATTTTGCGACGAGGACGAGGGAACTGAAATCCAGCACCAGCACTTACTTTCAATCACAACCGACCCGATATTGATCTTTTACCTGACTATTCTTCGTCACAAATTAATTCCACGATAAGATATATCTCTGTGGAGCGGATCGAGCATCAACGTAGTCGGAATCGAGGATTAACTTGCTACGTTCGTCTGCTGTGGGCCCCGGGACTCGTTCGGGAAAAAACGGTACGCTCGCGCGCACGGACACATATAGCCACTGACTGCGCAGGACATTGCAGGTGCGATCATACCAGCACTAATGCACCGGATCCCATCAGAACTCCGTAGTTAAGCGTGCTTGAGCGAGAGTAGTATTAGGATGGGTGACCTCCTGGGAAGTCCTCGTGTTGCACCTCTTTTTTTTCACTTTTTTCCTCAACCGAAGCGGTATTTTGCGACGAGGACGAGGGAACTAAAATCCAGCACCAGCACTTACTTTCAATCACAACCGACCCGATATTGATCTTTTACCTGACTATTCTTCGTCACAAATTAATTCCACGATAAGATATATCTCTGTGGACCGGATCGAGCATCAACGTAGTCGGAATCGAGGATTAACTTGCTACGTTCGTCTGCTGTGGGCCCCGGGACTCGTTCGGGAAAAAACGGTACGCTCGCGCGCACGGACACAAATAGCCACTGACTGCGCAGGACATTGCAGGTGCGATCATACCAGCACTAATGCACCGGATCCCATCAGAACTTCGCAGTTAAGCGTGCTTGAGCGAGAGTAGTACTAGGATGGGTGACCTCCTGGGAAGTTCTCGTGTTGCACCTCTTTTTTTTCACTTTTTTCCTCAACCGAAGCGGTATTTTGCGACGAGGACGAGGGAACTGAAATCCAGCACCAGCACTTACTTTCAATCACAACCGACCCGATATTGATCTTTTACCTGACTATTCTTCGTCACAAATTAATTCCACGATAAGATATATCTCTGTGGAGCGGATCGAGCATCAACGTAGTCGGAATCGAGGATTAACTTGCTACGTTCGTCTGCTGTGGGCCCCGGGACTCGTTCGGTAAAAAACGGTACGCTCGCGCGCACGGACACATATAGCCACTGACTGCGCAGGACATTGCAGGTGCGATCATACCAGCACTAATGCACCGGATCCCATCAGAACTCCGCAGTTAAGCGTGCTTGAGCGAGAGTAGTACTAGGATGGGTGACCTCCTGGGAAGTCCTCGTGTTGCACCTCTTTTTTTTCACTTTTTTCCTCAACCGAAGCGGTATTTTGCGACGAGGACGAGGGAACTGAAATCCAGCACCAGCACTTACTTTCAATCACAACCGACCCGATATTGATCTTTTACCTGACTATTCTTCGTCACAAATTAATTCCACGATAAGATATATCTCTGTGGAGCGGATCGAGCATCAACGTAGTCGGAATCGAGGATTAACTTGCTACGTTCGTCTGCTGTGGGCCCCGGGACTCGTTCGGGAAAAAATGGTACGCTCGCGCGCACGGACACATATAGCCACTGACTGCGCAGGACATTGCAGGTGCGATCATACCAGCACTAATGCACCGGATCCCATCAGAACTCCGTAGTTAAGCGTGCTTGGGCGAGAGTAGTACTAGGATGGGTGACCTCCTGGGAAGTCCTCGTGTTGCACCTCTTTTTTTTCACTTTTTTCCTCAACCGAAGCGGTATTTTGCGACGAGGACGAGGGAACTGAAATCCAGCACCAGCACTTACTTTCAATCACAACCGACCCGATATTGATCTTTTACCTGACTATTCTTCGTCACAAATTAATTCCACGATAAGATATATCTCTGTGAAGCGGATCGAGCATCAACGTAGTCGGAATCGAGGATTAACTTGCTACGTTCGTCTGCTATGGGCCCCAGGACTCGTTCGGGAAAAAACGGTACGCTCGCGCGCACGGACACATATAACCACTGACTGCGCAGGACATTGCAGGTGCGATCATACCAGCACTAATGCACCGGATCCCATCAGAACTCTGCAGTTAAGCGCGCTTGGGCGAGAGTAGTACTAGGATGGGTGACCTCCTGGGAAGTCCTCGTGTTGCACCTCTTTTTTTTCACTTTTTTCCTCAACCGAAGCGGTATTTTGCGACGAGGACGAGGGAACTGAAATCCAGCACCAGCACTTACTTTCAATCACAACCGACCCGATATTGATCTTTTACCTGACTATTCTTCGTCACAAATTAATTCCACGATAAGATATATCTCTGTGGAGCGGATCGAGCATCAACGTAGTCGGAATCGAGGATTAACTTGCTACGTTCGTCTGCTGTGGGCCCCGGGACTCGTTCGGGAAAAAACGATACGCTCGCGCGCACGGACACATATAGCCACTGACTGCGCAGGACATTGCAGGTGCGATCATACCAGCACTAATGCACCGGATCCCATCAGAACTCCGCAGTTAAGCGTGCTTGAGCGAGAGTAGTACTAGGATGGGTGACCTCCTGGGAAGTCCTCGTGTTGCACCTCTTTTTTTTCACTTTTTTCCTCAACAGAAGCGGTATTTTGCGACGAGGACGAGGGAACTGAAATCCAGCACCAGCACTTACTTTCAATCACAACCGACCCGATATTGATCTTTTACCTGACTATTCTTCGTCACAAATTAATTCCACGATAAGATATATCTCTGTGTAGCGGATCGAGCATCAACGTAGTCGGAATCGAGGATTAACTTGCTACGTTCGTCTGCTGTGGGCCCCGGGACTCGTTCGGGAAAAAACGGTACGCTCGCGCGCACGGACACATATAGCCACTGACTGCGCAGGACATTGCAGGTGCGATCATACCAGCACTAATGCACCGGATCCCATCAGAACTCCGTAGTTAAGCGTGCTTGGGCGAGAGTAGTACTATGATGGGTGACCTCCTGGGAAGTCCTCGTGTTGCACCTCTTTTTTTTCACTTTTTTCCTCAACCGAAGCGGTATTTTGCGACGAGGACGAGGGAACTGAAATCCAGCACCAGCACTTACTTTCAATCACAACCGACCCGATATTGATCTTTTACCTGACTATTCTTCGTCACAAATTAATTCCACGATAAGATATATCTCTGTGGACCGGATCGAGCATCAACGTAGTCGGAATCGAGGATTAACTTGCTACGTTCGTCTGCTGTGGGCCCCGGGACTCGTTCGGGAAAAAATGGTACGCTCGCGCGCACGGACACATATAGCCACTGACTGCGCAGGACATTGCAGGTGCGATCATACCAGCACTAATGCACCGGATCCCATCAGAACTCCGTAGTTAAGCGTGCTTGGGCGAGAGTAGTACTAGGATGGGTGACCTCCTGGGAAGTCCTCGTGTTGCACCTCTTTTTTTTCACTTTTTTCCTCAACCGAAGCGGTATTTTGCGACGAGGACGAGGGAACTGAAATCCAGCACCAGCACTTACTTTCAATCACAACCGACCCGATATTGATCTTTTACCTGACTATTCTTCGTCACAAATTAATTCCACGATAAGATATATCTCTGTGAAGCGGATCGAGCATCAACGTAGTCGGAATCGAGGATTAACTTGCTACGTTCGTCTGCTATGGGCCCCAGGACTCGTTCGGGAAAAAACGGTACGCTCGCGCGCACGGACACATATAACCACTGACTGCGCAGGACATTGCAGGTGCGATCATACCAGCACTAATGCACCGGATCCCATCAGAACTCTGCAGTTAAGCGCGCTTGGGCGAGAGTAGTACTAGGATGGGTGACCTCCTGGGAAGTCCTCGTGTTGCACCTCTTTTTTTTCACTTTTTTCCTCAACCGAAGCGGTATTTTGCGACGAGGACGAGGGAACTGAAATCCAGCACCAGCACTTACTTTCAATCACAACCGACCCGATATTGATCTTTTACCTGACTATTCTTCGTCACAAATTAATTCCACGATAAGATATATCTCTGTGGACCGGATCGAGCATCAACGTAGTCGGAATCGAGGATTAACTTGCTACGTTCGTCTGCTGTGGGCCCCGGGACTCGTTCGGGAAAAAACGGTACGCTCGCGCGCACGGACACAAATAGCCACTGACTGCGCAGGACATTGCAGGTGCGATCATACCAGCACTAATGCACCGGATCCCATCAGAACTTCGCAGTTAAGCGTGCTTGAGCGAGAGTAGTACTAGGATGGGTGACCTCCTGGGAAGTGCTCGTGTTGCACCTCTTTTTTTTCACTTTTTTCCTCAACCGAAGCGGTATTTTGCGACGAGGACGAGGGAACTGAAATCCAGCACCAGCACTTACTTTCAATCACAACCGACCCGATATTGATCTTTTACCTGACTATTCTTCGTCACAAATTAATTCCACGATAAGATATATCTCTGTGGAGCGGATCGAGCATCAACGTAGTCGGAATCGAGGATTAACTTGCTACGTTCGTCTGCTATGGGCCCCAGGACTCGTTCGGGAAAAAACGGTACGCTCGCGCGCACGGACACATATAACCACTGACTGCGCAGGACATTGCAGGTGCGATCATACCAGCACTAATGCACCGGATCCCATCAGAACTCTGCAGTTAAGCGCGCTTGGGCGAGAGTAGTACTAGGATGGGTGACCTCCTGGGAAGTCCTCGTGTTGCACCTCTTTTTTTTCACTTTTTTCCTCAACCGAAGCGGTATTTTGCGACGAGGACGAGGGAACTGAAATCCAGCACCAGCACTTACTTTCAATCACAACCGACCCGATATTGATCTTTTACCTGACTATTCTTCGTCACAAATTAATTCCACGATAAGATATATCTCTGTGGAGCGGATCGAGCATCAACGTAGTCGGAATCGAGGATTAACTTGCTACGTTCGTCTGCTGTGGGCCCCGGGACTCGTTCGGGAAAAAACGGTACGCTCGCGCGCACGGACACATATAGCCACTGACTGCGCAGGACATTGCAGGTGCGATCATACCAGCACTAATGCACCGGATCCCATCAGAACTCCGCAGTTAAGCGTGCTTGAGCGAGAGTAGTACTAGGATGGGTGACCTCCTGGGAAGTCCTCGTGTTGCACCTCTTTTTTTTCACTTTTTTCCTCAACAGAAGCGGTATTTTGCGACGAGGACGAGGGAACTGAAATCCAGCACCAGCACTTACTTTCAATCACAACCGACCCGATATTGATCTTTTACCTGACTATTCTTCGTCACAAATTAATTCCACGATAAGATATATCTCTGTGTAGCGGATCGAGCATCAACGTAGTCGGAATCGAGGATTAACTTGCTACGTTCGTCTGCTGTGGGCCCCGGGACTCGTTCGGGAAAAAACGGTACGCTCGCGCGCACGGACACATATAGCCACTGACTGCGCAGGACATTGCAGGTGCGATCATACCAGCACTAATGCACCGGATCCCATCAGAACTCCGTAGTTAAGCGTGCTTGGGCGAGAGTAGTACTATGATGGGTGACCTCCTGGGAAGTCCTCGTGTTGCACCTCTTTTTTTTCACTTTTTTCCTCAACCGAAGCGGTATTTTGCGACGAGGACGAGGGAACTGAAATCCAGCACCAGCACTTACTTTCAATCACAACCGACCCGATATTGATCTTTTACCTGACTATTCTTCGTCACAAATTAATTCCACGATAAGATATATCTCTGTGGACCGGATCGAGCATCAACGTAGTCGGAATCGAGGATTAACTTGCTACGTTCGTCTGCTATGGGCCCCGGGACTCGTTCGGGAAAAAACGGTACGCTCGCGCGCACGGACACAAATAGCCACTGACTGCGCAGGACATTGCAGGTGCGATCATACCAGCACTAATGCACCGGATCCCATCAGAACTTCGCAGTTAAGCGTGCTTGAGCGAGAGTAGTACTAGGATGGGTGACCTCCTGGGAAGTTCTCGTGTTGCACCTCTTTTTTTTCACTTTTTTCCTCAACCGAAGCGGTATTTTGCGACGAGGACGAGGGAACTGAAATCCAGCACCAGCACTTACTTTCAATCACAACCGACCCGATATTGATCTTTTACCTGACTATTCTTCGTCACAAATTAATTCCACGATAAGATATATCTCTGTGGAGCGGATCGAGCATCAACGTAGTCGGAATCGAGGATTAACTTGCTACGTTCGTCTGCTGTGGGCCCCGGGACTCGTTCGGTAAAAAACGGTACGCTCGCGCGCACGGACACATATAGCCACTGACTGCGCAGGACATTGCAGGTGCGATCATACCAGCACTAATGCACCGGATCCCATCAGAACTCCGCAGTTAAGCGTGCTTGAGCGAGAGTAGTACTAGGATGGGTGACCTCCTGGGAAGTCCTTGTGTTGCACCTCTTTTTTTTCACTTTTTTCCTCAACCGAAGCGGTATTTTGCGACGAGGACGAGGGAACTGAAATCCAGCACCAGCACTTACTTTCAATCACAACCGACCCGATATTGATCTTTTACCTGACTATTCTTCGTCACAAATTAATTCCACGATAAGATATATCTCTGTGGAGCGGATCGAGCATCAACGTAGTCGGAATCGAGGATTAACTTGCTACGTTCGTCTGCTGTGGGCCCCGGGACTCGTTCGGGAAAAAATGGTACGCTCGCGCGCACGGACACATATAGCCACTGACTGCGCAGGACATTGCAGGTGCGATCATACCAGCACTAATGCACCGGATCCCATCAGAACTCCGTAGTTAAGCGTGCTTGGGCGAGAGTAGTACTAGGATGGGTGACCTCCTGGGAAGTCCTCGTGTTGCACCTCTTTTTTTTCACTTTTTTCCTCAACCGAAGCGGTATTTTGCGACGAGGACGAGGGAACTGAAATCCAGCACCAGCACTTACTTTCAATCACAACCGACCCGATATTGATCTTTTACCTGACTATTCTTCGTCACAAATTAATTCCACGATAAGATATATCTCTGTGAAGCGGATCGAGCATCAACGTAGTCGGAATCGAGGATTAACTTGCTACGTTCGTCTGCTATGGGCCCCAGGACTCGTTCGGGAAAAAACGGTACGCTCGCGCGCACGGACACATATAACCACTGACTGCGCAGGACATTGCAGGTGCGATCATACCAGCACTAATGCACCGGATCCCATCAGAACTCTGCAGTTAAGCGCGCTTGGGCGAGAGTAGTACTAGGATGGGTGACCTCCTGGGAAGTCCTCGTGTTGCACCTCTTTTTTTTCACTTTTTTCCTCAACCGAAGCGGTATTTTGCGACGAGGACGAGGGAACTGAAATCCAGCACCAGCACTTACTTTCAATCACAACCGACCCGATATTGATCTTTTACCTGACTATTCTTCGTCACAAATTAATTCCACGATAAGATATATCTCTGTGGAGCGGATCGAGCATCAACGTAGTCGGAATCGAGGATTAACTTGCTACGTTCGTCTGCTGTGGGCCCCGGGACTCGTTCGGGAAAAAACGGTACGCTCGCGCGCACGGACACATATAGCCACTGACTGCGCAGGACATTGCAGGTGCGATCATACCAGCACTAATGCACCGGATCCCATCAGAACTCCGCAGTTAAGCGTGCTTGAGCGAGAGTAGTACTAGGATGGGTGACCTCCTGGGAAGTCCTCGTGTTGCACCTCTTTTTTTTCACTTTTTTCCTCAACAGAAGCGGTATTTTGCGACGAGGACGAGGGAACTGAAATCCAACACCAGCACTTACTTTCAATCACAACCGACCCGATATTGATCTTTTACCTGACTATTCTTCGTCACAAATTAATTCCACGATAAGATATATCTCTGTGTAGCGGATCGAGCATCAACGTAGTCGGAATCGAGGATTAACTTGCTACGTTCGTCTGCTGTGGGCCCCGGGACTCGTTCGGGAAAAAATGGTACGCTCGCGCGCACGGACACATATAGCCACTGACTGCGCAGGACATTGCAGGTGCGATCATACCAGCACTAATGCACCGGATCCCATCAGAACTCCGTAGTTAAGCGTGCTTGGGCGAGAGTAGTACTAGGATGGCTGACCTCCTGGGAAGTCCTCGTGTTGCACCTCTTTTTTTTCACTTTTTTCCTCAACCGAAGCGGTATTTTGCGACGAGGACGAGGGAACTGAAATCCAGCACCAGCACTTACTTTCAATCACAACCGACCCGATATTGATCTTTTACCTGACTATTCTTTGTCACAAATTAATTCCACGATAAGATATATCTCTGTGGAGCGGATCGAGCATCAACGTAGTCGGAATCGAGGATTAACTTGCTACGTTCGTCTGCTGTGGGCCACGGGACTCGTTCGGGAAAAAACGGTACGCTCGCGCGCACGGACACATATAGCCACTGACTGCGCAGGACATTGCAGGTGCGATCATACCAGCACTAATGCACCGGATCCCATCAGAACTCCGCAGGTAAGCGTGCTTGGGCGAGAGTAGTACTAGGATGGGTGACCTCCTGGGAAGTCCTCGTGTTGCACCTCTTTTTTTTCACTTTTTTCCTCAACCGAAGCGGTATTTTGCGACGAGGACGAGGGAACTGAAATCCAGCACCAGCACTTACTTTCAATCACAACCGACCCGATATTGATCTTTTACCTGACTATTCTTCGTCACAAATTAATTCCACGATAAGATATATCTCTGTGGAGCGGATCGAGCATCAACGTAGTCGGAATCGAGGATTAACTTGCTACGTTCGTCTGCTGTGGGCCCCGGGACTCGTTCGGGAAAAAACGGTACGCTCGCGCGCACGGACACATATAGCCACTGACTGCGCAGGACATTGCAGGTGCGATCATACCAGCACTAATGCACCGGATCCCATCAGAACTCCGCAGTTAAGCGTGCTTGGGCGAGAGTAGTACTAGGATGGGTGACCTCCTGGGAAGTCCTCGTGTTGCACCTCTTTTTTTTCACTTTTTTCCTCAACCGAAGCGGTATTTTGCGACGAGGACGAGGGAACTGAAATCCAGCACCAGCACTTACTTTCAATCACAACCGACCCGATATTGATCTTTTACCTGACTATTCTTCGTCACAAATTAATTCCACGATAAGATATATCTCTGTGGAGCGGATCGAGCATCAACGTAGTCGGAATCGAGGATTAACTTGCTACGTTCGTCTGCTGTGGGCCCCGGGACTCGTTCGGGAAAAAACGGTACGCTCGCGCGCACGGACACATATAGCCACTGACTGCGCAGGACATTGCAGGTGCCATCATACCAGCACTAATGCACCGGATCCCATCAGAACTCTGCAGTTAAGCGCGCTTGGGCGAGAGTAGTACTAGGATGGGTGACCTCCTGGGAAGTCCTTGTGTTGCACCTCTTCTCTTTTTTTTTCACTTTTTTCCTCAACCGAAGCGGTATTTTGCGACGAGGACGAGGGAACTGAAATCCAGCACCAGCACTTACTTTCAATCACAACCGACCCGATATTGATCTTTTACCTGACTATTCTTCGTCACAAATTAATTCCACGATAAGATATATCTCTGTGGAGCGGATCGAGCATCAACGTAGTCGGAATCGAGGATTAACTTGCTACGTTCGTCTGCTGTGGGCCCCGGGACTCGTTTGGGAAAAAACGGTACGCTCGCGCGCACAGACAAATATAGCCACTGACTGCGCAGGACATTGCATGTGCGATCATACCAGCACTAATGCACCAGATCCCATCAGAACTCCGCAGTTAAGCGTGCTTGGGCGAGAGTAGTACTGGGATGGGTGACCTCCTGGGAAGTCCTCGTGTTGCACCTCTTTTTTTTCACTTTTTTCCTTAACCGAAGCGGTATTTTGCGACGAGGACGAGGGAACTGAAATCCAGCACCAGCACTTACTTTCAATCACAACCGACCCGATATTGACATTTTACCTGACTATTCTTCGTCACAAATTAATTCCACGATAAGATATATCTCTGTGAAGCGGATCGAGCATCAACGTAGTCGGAATCGAGGATTAACTTGCTACGTTCGTCTGCTGTGGGCCCCGGGACTCGTTCGGGAAAAAACGGTACGCTCGCGCGCACGGACACATATAGCCACTGACTGCGCAGGACATTGCAGGTGCGATCATACCAGCACTAATGCACCGGATCCCATCAGAACTCCGTAGTTAAGCGTGCTTGGGCGAGAGTAGTACTAGGATGGGTGACCTCTTGGGAAGTCCTCGTGTTGCACCTCTTTTTTTTCACTTTTTTCCTCAACCGAAGCGGTATTTTGCGACGAGGACGAGGGAACTGAAATCCAGCACCAGCACTTACTTTCAATCACAACCGACCCGATATTGATCTTTTACCTGACTATTCTTCGTCACAAATTAATTCCACGATAAGATATATCTCTGTGGAGCGGATCGAGCATCAACGTAGTCGGAATCGAGGATTAACTTGCTACGTTCGTCTGCTATGGGCCCCGGGACTCGTTCGGGAAAAAACGGTACGCTCGCGCGCACGGACACAAATAGCCACTGACTGCGCAGGACATTGCAGGTGCGATCATACCAGCACTAATGCACCGGATCCCATTAGAACTTCGCAGTTAAGCGTGCTTGAGCGAGAGTAGTACTAGGATGGGTGACCTCCTGGGAAGTTCTCGTGTTGCACCTCTTTTTTTTCACTTTTTTCCTCAACCGAAGCGGTATTTTGCGACGAGGACGAGGGAACTGAAATCCAGCACCAGCACTTACTTTCAATCACAACCGACCCGATATTGATCTTTTACCTGACTATTCTTCGTCACAAATTAATTCCACGATAAGATATATCTCTGTGGAGCGGATCGAGCATCAACGTAGTCGGAATCGAGGATTAACTTGCTACGTTCGTCTGCAGTGGGCCCCGGGACTCGTTCGGGAAAAAATGGTACGCTCGCGCGCACGGACACATATAGCCACTGACTGCGCAGGACATTGCAGGTGCGATCATACCAGCACTAATGCACCGGATCCCATCAGAACTCCGTAGTTAAGCGTGCTTGGGCGAGAGTAGTACTAGGATGGCTGACCTCCTGGGAAGTCCTCGTGTTGCACCTCTTTTTTTTCACTTTTTTCCTCAACCGAAGCGGTATTTTGCGACGAGGACGAGGGAACTGAAATCCAGCACCAGCACTTACTTTCAATCACAACCGACCCGATATTGATCTTTTACCTGACTATTCTTTGTCACAAATTAATTCCACGATAAGATATATCTCTGTGGAGCGGATCGAGCATCAACGTAGTCGGAATCGAGGATTAACTTGCTACGTTCGTCTGCTGTGGGCCACGGGACTCGTTCGGGAAAAAACGGTACGCTCGCGCGCACGGACACATATAGCCACTGACTGCGCAGGACATTGCAGGTGCGATCATACCAGCACTAATGCACCGGATCCCATCAGAACTCCGCAGGTAAGCGTGCTTGGGCGAGAGTAGTACTAGGATGGGTGACCTCCTGGGAAGTCCTCGTGTTGCACCTCTTTTTTTTCCCTTTTTTCCTCAACCGAAGCGGTATTTTGCGACGAGGACGAGGGAACTGAAATCCAGCACCAGCACTTACTTTCAATCACAACCGACCCGATATTGATCTTTTACCTGACTATTCTTCGTCACAAATTAATTCCACGATAAGATATATCTCTGTGGAGCGGATCGAGCATCAACGTAGTCGGAATCGAGGATTAACTTGCTACGTTCGTCTGCTGTGGGCCACGGGACTCGTTCGGGAAAAAACGGTACGCTCGCGCGCACGGACACATATAGCCACTGACTGCGCAGGACATTGCAGGTGCGATCATACCAGCACTAATGCACCGGATCCCATCAGAACTCCGCAGGTAAGCGTGCTTGGGCGAGAGTAGTACTAGGATGGGTGACCTCCTGGGAAGTCCTCGTGTTGCACCTCTTTTTTTTCACTTTTTTCCTCAACCGAAGCGGTATTTTGCGACGAGGACGAGGGAACTGAAATCCAGCACCAGCACTTACTTTCAATCACAACCGACCCGATATTGATCTTTTACCTGACTATTCTTCGTCACAAATTAATTCCACGATAAGATATATCTCTGTGGAGCGGATCGAGCATCAACGTAGTCGGAATCGAGGATTAACTTGCTACGTTCGTCTGCTGTGGGCCCCGGGACTCGTTCGGGAAAAAACGGTACGCTCGCGCGCACGGACACATATAGCCACTGACTGCGCAGGACATTGCAGGTTCGATCATACCAGCACTAATGCACCGGATCCCATCAGAACTCCGTAGTTAAGCGTGCTTGGGCGAGAGTAGTACTAGGATGGGTGACCTCCTGGGAAGTCCTCGTGTTGCACCTCTTTTTTTTCACTTTTTTCCTCAACCGAAGCGGTATTTTGCGACGAGGACGAGGGAACTGAAATCCAGCACCAGCACTTACTTTCAATCACAACCGACCCGATATTGATCTTTTACCTGACTATTCTTCGTCACAAATTAATTCCACGATAAGATATATCTCTGTGGACCGGATCGAGCATCAACGTAGTCGGAATCGAGGATTAACTTGCTACGTTCGTCTGCTATGGGCCCCGGGACTCGTTCGGGAAAAAACGGTACGCTCGCGCGCACGGACACAAATAGCCACTGACTGCGCAGGACATTGCAGGTGCAATCATACCAGCACTAATGCACCGGATCCCATCAGAACTTCACAGTTAAGCGTGCTTGAGCGAGAGTAGTACTAGGATGGGTGACCTCCTGGGAAGTTCTCGTGTTGCACCTCTTTTTTTTCACTTTTTTCCTCAACCGAAGCGGTATTTTGCGACGAGGACGAGGGAACTGAAATCCAGCACCAGCACTTACTTTCAATCACAACCGACCCGATATTGATCTTTTAGCTGACTATTCTTCGTCACAAATTAATTCCACGATAAGATATATCTCTGTGGAGCGGATCGAGCATCAACGTAGTCGGAATCGAGGATTAACTTGCTACGTTCGTCTGCTGTGGGCCCCGGGACTCGTTCGGTAAAAAACGGTACGCTCGCGCGCACGGACACATATAGCCACTGACTGCGCAGGACATTGCAGGTGCGATCATACCAGCACTAATGCACCGGATCCCATCAGAACTCCGCAGTTAAGCGTGCTTGAGCGAGAGTAGTACTAGGATGGGTGACCTCCTGGGAAGTCCTCGTGTTGCACCTCTTTTTTTTCACTTTTTTCCTCAACCGAAGCGGTATTTTGCGACGAGGACGAGGGAACTGAAATCCAGCACCAGCACTTACTTTCAATCACAACCGACCCGATATTGATCTTTTACCTGACTATTCTTCGTCACAAATTAATTCCACGATAAGATATATCTCTGTGGAGCGGATCGAGCATCAACGTAGTCGGAATCGAGGATTAACTTGCTACGTTCGTCTGCTGTGGGCCCCGGGACTCGTTCGGGAAAAAATGGTACGCTCGCGCGCACGGACACATATAGCCACTGACTGCGCAGGACATTACAGGTGCGATCATACCAGCACTAATGCACCGGATCCCATCAGAACTCCGTAGTTAAGCGTGCTTGGGCGAGAGTAGTACTAGGATGGGTGACCTCCTGGGAAGTCCTCGTGTTGCACCTCTTTTTTTTCACTTTTTTCCTCAACCGAAGCGGTATTTTGCGACGAGGACGAGGGAACTGAAATCCAGCACCAGCACTTACTTTCAATCACAACCGACCCGATATTGATCTTTTACCTGACTATTCTTCGTCACAAATTAATTCCACGATAAGATATATCTCTGTGAAGCGGATCGAGCATCAACGTAGTCGGAATCGAGGATTAACTTGCTACGTTCGTCTGCTATGGGCCCCAGGACTCGTTCGGGAAAAAACGGTACGCTCGCGCGCACGGACACATATAACCACTGACTGCGCAGGACATTGCAGGTGCGATCATACCAGCACTAATGCACCGGATCCCATCAGAACTCTGCAGTTAAGCGCGCTTGGGCGAGAGTAGTACTAGGATGGGTGACCTCCTGGGAAGTCCTCGTGTTGCACCTCTTTTTTTTCACTTTTTTCCTCAACCGAAGCGGTATTTTGCGACGAGGACGAGGGAACTGAAATCCAGCACCAGCACTTACTTTCAATCACAACCGACCCGATATTGATCTTTTACCTGACTATTCTTCGTCACAAATTAATTCCACGATAAGATATATCTCTGTGGAGCGGATCGAGCATCAACGTAGTCGGAATCGAGGATTAACTTGCTACGTTCGTCTGCTGTGGGCCCCGGGACTCGTTCGGGAAAAAACGGTACGCTCGCGCGCACGGACACATATAGCCACTGACTGCGCAGGACATTGCAGGTGCGATCATACCAGCACTAATGCACCGGATCCCATCAGAACTCCGCAGTTAAGCGTGCTTGAGCGAGAGTAGTACTAGGATGGGTGACCTCCTGGGAAGTCCTCGTGTTGCACCTCTTTTTTTTCACTTTTTTCCTCAACAGAAGCGGTATTTTGCGACGAGGACGAGGGAACTGAAATCCAGCACCAGCACTTACTTTCAATCACAACCGACCCGATATTGATCTTTTACCTGACTATTCTTCGTCACAAATTAATTCCACGATAAGATATATCTCTGTGGAGCGGATCGAGCATCAACGTAGTCGGAATCGAGGATTAACTTGCTACGTTCGTCTGCTGTGGGCCCCGGGACTCGTTCGGGAAAAAATGGTACGCTCGCGCGCACGGACACATATAGCCACTGACTGCGCAGGACATTGCAGGTGCGATCATACCAGCACTAATGCACCGGATCCCATCAGAACTCCGTAGTTAAGCGTGCTTGGGCGAGAGTAGTACTAGGATGGCTGACCTCCTGGGAAGTCCTCGTGTTGCACCTCTTTTTTTTCACTTTTTTCCTCAACCGAAGCGGTATTTTGCGACGAGGACGAGGGAACTGAAATCCAGCACCAGCACTTACTTTCAATCACAACCGACCCGATATTGATCTTTTACCTGACTATTCTTTGTCACAAATTAATTCCACGATAAGATATATCTCTGTGGAGCGGATCGAGCATCAACGTAGTCGGAATCGAGGATTAACTTGCTACGTTCGTCTGCTGTGGGCCACGGGACTCGTTCGGGAAAAAACGGTACGCTCGCGCGCACGGACACATATAGCCACTGACTGCGCAGGACATTGCAGGTGCGATCATACCAGCACTAATGCACCGGATCCCATCAGAACTCCGCAGGTAAGCGTGCTTGGGCGAGAGTAGTACTAGGATGGGTGACCTCCTGGGAAGTCCTCGTGTTGCACCTCTTTTTTTTCACTTTTTTCCTCAACCGAAGCGGTATTTTGCGACGAGGACGAGGGAACTGAAATCCAGCACCAGCACTTACTTTCAATCACAACCGACCCGATATTGATCTTTTACCTGACTATTCTTCGTCACAAATTAATTCCACGATGAGATATATCTCTGTGGAGCGGATCGAGCATCAACGTAGTCGGAATCGAGGATTAACTTGCTACGTTCGTCTGCTGTGGGCCCCGGGACTCGTTCGGGAAAAAACGGTACGCTCGCGCGCACGGACACATATAGCCACTGACTGCGCAGGACATTGCAGGTGCCATCATACCAGCACTAATGCACCGGATCCCATCAGAACTCTGCAGTTAAGCGCGCTTGGGCGAGAGTAGTACTAGGATGGGTGACCTCCTGGGAAGTCCTTGTGTTGCACCTCTTCTCTTTTTTTTCACTTTTTTCCTCAACCGAAGCGGTATTTTGCGACGAGGACGAGGGAACTGAAATCCAGCACCAGCACTTACTTTCAATCACAACCGACCCGATATTGATCTTTTACCTGACTATTCTTCGTCACAAATTAATTCCACGATAAGATATATCTCTGTGGAGCGGATCGAGCATCAACGTAGTCGGAATCGAGGATTAACTTGCTACGTTCGTCTGCTGTGGGCCCCGGGACTCGTTCGGGAAAAAATGGTACGCTCGCGCGCACGGACACATATAGCCACTGACTGCGCAGGACATTGCAGGTGCGATCATACCAGCACTAATGCACCGGATCCCATCAGAACTCCGTAGTTAAGCGTGCTTGGGCGAGAGTAGTACTAGGATGGGTGACCTCCTGGGAAGTCCTCGTGTTGCACCTCTTTTTTTTCACTTTTTTCCTCAACCGAAGCGGTATTTTGCGACGAGGACGAGGGAACTGAAATCCAGCACCAGCACTTACTTTCAATCACAACCGACCCGATATTGATCTTTTACCTGACTATTCTTCGTCACAAATTAATTCCACGATAAGATATATCTCTGTGAAGCGGATCGAGCATCAACGTAGTCGGAATCGAGGATTAACTTGCTACGTTCGTCTGCTATGGGCCCCAGGACTCGTTCGGGAAAAAACGGTACGCTCGCGCGCACGGACACATATAACCACTGACTGCGCAGGACATTGCAGGTGCGATCATACCAGCACTAATGCACCGGATCCCATCAGAACTCTGCAGTTAAGCGCGCTTGGGCGAGAGTAGTACTAGGATGGGGACCTCCTGGGAAGTCCTCGTGTTGCACCTCTTTTTTTTCACTTTTTTCCTCAACCGAAGCGGTATTTTGCGACGAGGACGAGGGAACTGAAATCCAGCACCAGCACTTACTTTCAATCACAACCGACCCGATATTGATCTTTTACCTGACTATTCTTCGTCACAAATTAATTCCACGATAAGATATATCTCTGTGGAGCGGATCGAGCATCAACGTAGTCGGAATCGAGGATTAACTTGCTACGTTCGTCTGCTGTGGGCCCCGGGACTCGTTCGGGAAAAAACGGTACGCTCGCGCGCACGGACACATATAGCCACTGACTGCGCAGGACATTGCAGGTGCGATCATACCAGCACTAATGCACCGGATCCCATCAGAACTCCGTAGTTAAGCGTGCTTGGGCGAGAGTAGTACTAGGATGGGTGACCTCCTGGGAAGTCCTCGTGTTGCACCTCTTTTTTTTCACTTTTTTCCTCAACCGAAGCGGTATTTTGCGACGAGGACGAGGGAACTGAAATCCAGCACCAGCACTTACTTTCAATCACAACCGACCCGATATTGATCTTTTACCTGACTATTCTTCGTCACAAATTAATTCCACGATAAGATATATCTCTGTGGAGCGGATCGAGCATCAACGTAGTCGGAATCGAGGATTAACTTGCTACGTTCGTCTGCTGTGGGCCCCGGGACTCGTTCGGGAAAAAACGGTACGCTCGCGCGCACGGACACATATAGCCACTGACTGCGCAGGACATTGCAGGTGCGATCATACCAGCACTAATGCACCGGATCCCATCAGAACTCCGCAGGTAAGCGTGCTTGGGCGAGAGTAGTACTAGGATTGGTGACCTCCTGGGAAGTCCTCGTGTTGCACCTCTTTTTTTTCACTTTTTTCCTCAATCGAAGCGGTATTTTGCGACGAGGACGAGGGAACTGAAATCCAGCACCAGCACTTTCAATCACAACCGACCCGATATTGATCTTTTACCTGACTATTCTTCGTCACAAATTAATTCCACGATAAGATATATCTCTGTGGAGCGGATCGAGCATCAACGTAGTCGGAATCGAGGATTAACTTGCTACGTTCGTCTGCTGTGGGCCCCGGGACTCGTTCGGGAAAAAACGGTACGCTCGCGCGCACGGACACATATAGCCACTGACTGCGCAGGACATTGCAGGTGCGATCATACCAGCACTAATGCACCGGATCCCATCAGAACTCCGTAGTTAAGCGTGCTTGGGCGAGAGTAGTACTAGGATGGGTGACCTCCTGGGAAGTCCTCGTGTTGCACCTCTTTTTTTTCACTTTTTTCCTCAACCGAAGCGGTATTTTGCGACGAGGACGAGGGAACTGAAATCCAGCACCAGCACTTACTTTCAATCACAACCGACCCGATATTGATCTTTTACCTGACTATTCTTCGTCACAAATTAATTCCACGATAAGATATATCTCTGTGGAGCGGATCGAGCATCAACGTAGTCGGAATCGAGGATTAACTTGCTACGTTCGTCTGCTGTGGGCCCCGGGACTCGTTCGGGAAAAAACGGTACGCTCGCGCGCACGGACACATATAGCCACTGACTGCGCAGGACATTGCAGGTGCGATCATACCAGCACTAATGCACCGGATCCCATCAGAACTCCGCAGTTAAGCGTGCTTGTGCGAGAGTAGTACTAGGATGGGTGACCTCCTGGGAAGTCCTCGTGTTGCACCTCTTTTTTTTCACTTTTTTCCTCAACCGAAGCGGTATTTTGCGACGAGGACGAGGGAACTGAAATCCAGCACCAGCACTTACTTTCAATCACAACCGACCCGATATTGATCTTTTACCTAACTATTCTTCGTCACAAATTAATTCCACGATAAGATATATCTCTGTGGAGCGGATCGAGCATCAACGTAGTCGGAATCGAGGATTAACTTGCTACGTTCGTCTGCTGTGGGCCCCGGGACTCGTTCGGGAAAAAACGGTACGCTCGCGCGCACGGACACATATAGCCACTGACTGCGCAGGACATTGCAGGTGCGATCATACCAGCACTAATGCACCGGATCCCATCAGAACTCCGTAGGTAAGCGTGTTTGGGCGAGAGTAGTACTAAGATGGGTGACCTCCTGGGAAGTCCTCGTGTTGCACCTCTTTTTTTTCACTTTTTTCCTCAACCGAAGCGGTATTTTGCGACGAGGACGAGGGAACAGAAATCCAGCACCAGCACTTACTTTCAATCACAACCGACCCGATATTGATCTTTTACCTGACTATTCTTCGTCACAAATTAATTCCACGATAAGATATATCTCTGTGGAGCGGATCGAGCATCAACGTAGTCGGAATCGAGGATTAACTTGCTACGTTCGTCTGCTGTGGGCCCCGGGACTCGTTCGGGAAAAAACGGTACGCTCGCGCGCACGGACACATATAGCCACTGACTGCGCAGGACATTGCAGGTGCGATCATACCAGCACTAATGCACCGGATCCCATCAGAACTCCGCAGTTAAGCGTGCTTGGGCGAGAGTAGTACTAGGATGGGTGACCTCCTGGGAAGTCCTCGTGTTGCACCTCTTTTTTTTCACTTTTTTCCTCAACCGAAGCGGTATTTTGCGACGAGGACGAGGGAACTGAAATCCAGCACCAGCACTTACTTTCAATCACAACCGACCCGATATTGATCTTTTACCTGACTATTCTTCGTCACAAATTAATTCCACGATAAGATATATCTCTGTGGAGCGGATCGAGCATCAACGTAGTCGGAATCGAGGATTAACTTGCTACGTTCGTCTGCTATGGGCCCCGGGACTCGTTCGGGAAAAAACGGTACGCTCGCGCGCACGGACACATATAGTCACTGACTGCGCAGGACATTGCAGGTGCGATCATACCAGCACTAATGCACCGGATCCCATCAGAACTCCGCAGTTAAGCGTGCTTGAGCGAGAGTAGTACTAGGATGGGTGACCTCCTGGGAAGTTCTTGTGTTGCACCTCTTTTTTTTCACTTTTTTCCTCAACCGAAGCGGTATTTTGCGACGAGGACGAGGGAACTGAAATCCAGCACCAGCACTTACTTTCAATCACAACCGACCCGATATTGATCTTTTACCTGACTATTCTTCGTCACAAATTAATTCCACGATAAGATATATCTCTGTGGAGCGGATCGAGCATCAACGTAGTCGGAATCGAGGATTAACTTGCTACGTTCGTCTGCTGTGGGCCCCGGGACTCGTTCGGGAAAAAACGGTACGCTCGCGCGCACGGACACATATAGCCACTGACTGCGCAGGACATTGCAGGTGCGATCATACCAGCACTAATGCACCGGATCCCATCAGAACTCCGCAGTTAAGCGTGCTTGTGCGAGAGTAGTACTAGGATGGGTGACCTCCTGGGAAGTCCTCGTGTTGCACCTCTTTTTTTTCACTTTTTTCCTCAACCGAAGCGGTATTTTGCGACGAGGACGAGGGAACTGAAATCCAGCACCAGCACTTACTTTCAATCACAACCGACCCGATATTGATCTTTTACCTAACTATTCTTCGTCACAAATTAATTCCACGATAAGATATATCTCTGTGGAGCGGATCGAGCATCAACGTAGTCGGAATCGAGGATTAACTTGCTACGTTCGTCTGCTGTGGGCCCCGGGACTCGTTCGGGAAAAAACGGTACGCTCGCGCGCACGGACACATATAGCCACTGACTGCGCAGGACATTGCAGGTGCGATCATACCAGCACTAATGCACCGGATCCCATCAGAACTCCGTAGGTAAGCGTGTTTGGGCGAGAGTAGTACTAAGATGGGTGACCTCCTGGGAAGTCCTCGTGTTGCACCTCTTTTTTTTCACTTTTTTCCTCAACCGAAGCGGTATTTTGCGACGAGGACGAGGGAACAGAAATCCAGCACCAGCACTTACTTTCAATCACAACCGACCCGATATTGATCTTTTACCTGACTATTCTTCGTCACAAATTAATTCCACGATAAGATATATCTCTGTGGAGCGGATCGAGCATCAACGTAGTCGGAATCGAGGATTAACTTGCTACGTTCGTCTGCTGTGGGCCCCGGGACTCGTTCGGGAAAAAACGGTACGCTCGCGCGCACGGACACATATAGCCACTGACTGCGCAGGACATTGCAGGTGCGATCATACCAGCACTAATGCACCGGATCCCATCAGAACTCCGCAGTTAAGCGTGCTTGGGCGAGAGTAGTACTAGGATGGGTGACCTCCTGGGAAGTCCTCGTGTTGCACCTCTTTTTTTTCACTTTTTTCCTCAACCGAAGCGGTATTTTGCGACGAGGACGAGGGAACTGAAATCCAGCACCAGCACTTACTTTCAATCACAACCGACCCGATATTGATCTTTTACCTGACTATTCTTCGTCACAAATTAATTCCACGATAAGATATATCTCTGTGGAGCGGATCGAGCATCAACGTAGTCGGAATCGAGGATTAACTTGCTACGTTCGTCTGCTATGGGCCCCGGGACTCGTTCGGGAAAAAACGGTACGCTCGCGCGCACGGACACATATAGTCACTGACTGCGCAGGACATTGCAGGTGCGATCATACCAGCACTAATGCACCGGATCCCATCAGAACTCCGCAGTTAAGCGTGCTTGAGCGAGAGTAGTACTAGGATGGGTGACCTCCTGGGAAGTTCTTGTGTTGCACCTCTTTTTTTTCACTTTTTTCCTCAACCGAAGCGGTATTTTGCGACGAGGACGAGGGAACTGAAATCCAGCACCAGCACTTACTTTCAATTACAACCGACCCGATATTGATCTTTTACCTGACTATTCTTCGTCACAAATTAATTCCACGATAAGATATATCTCTGTGGAGCGGATCGAGCATCAACATAGTCGGAATCGAGGATTAACTTGCTACGTTCGTCTGCTGTGGGCCCCGGGACTCGTTCGGGAAAAAACGGTACGCTCGCGCGCACGGACGCATATAGCCACTGACTGCGCAGGACATTGCATGTGCGATCATACCAGCACTAATGCACCGGATCCCATCAGAACTCCGTAGTTAAGCGTGCTTGGGCGAGAGTAGTACTAGGATGGGTGACCTCCTGGGAAGTCCTCGTGTTGCACCTCTTTTTTTTCACTTTTTTCCTCAACCGAAGCGGTATTTTGCGACGAGGACGAGGGAACTGAAATCCAGCACCAGCACTTACTTTCAATCACAACCGACCCGATATTGATCTTTTACCTGACTATTCTTCGTCACAAATTAATTCCACGATAAGATATATCTCTGTGGAGCGGATCGAGCATCAACGTAGTCGGAATCGAGGATTAACTTGCTACGTTCGTCTGCTGTGGGCCCCGGGACTCGTTCGGGAAAAAACGGTACGCTCGCGCGCACGGACACATATAGCCACTGACTGCGCAGGACATTGCAGGTGCGATCATACCAGCACTAATGCACCGGATCCCATCAGAACTCCGTAGTTAAGCGTGCTTGGGCGAGAGTAGTACTAGGATGGGTGACCTCCTGGGAAGTCCTCGTGTTGCACCTCTTTTTTTTCACTTTTTTCCTCAACCGAAGCGGTATTTTGCGACGAGGACGAGGGAACTGAAATCCAGCACCAGCACTTACTTTCAATCACAACCGACCCGATATTGATCTTTTACCTGACTATTCTTCGTCACAAATTAATTCCACGATAAGATATATCTCTGTGGAGCGGATCGAGCATCAACGTAGTCGGAATCGAGGATTAACTTGCTACGTTCGTCTGCTGTGGGCCCCGGGACTCGTTCGGGAAAAAACGGTACGCTCGCGCGCACGGACACATATAGCCACTGACTGCGCAGGACATTGCAGGTGCGATCATACCAGCACTAATGCACCGGATCCCATCAGAACTCCGCAGTTAAGCGTGCTTGGGCGAGAGTAGTACTAGGATGGGTGACCTCCTGGGAAGTCCTCGTGTTGCACCTCTTTTTTTTCACTTTTTTCCTCAACCGAAGCGGTATTTTGCGACGAGGACGAGGGAACTGAAATCCAGCACCAGCACTTACTTTCAATCACAACCGACCCGATATTGATCTTTTACCTGACTATTCTTCGTCACAAATTAATTCCACGATAAGATATATCTCTGTGGAGCGGATCGAGCATCAACGTAGTCGGAATCGAGGATTAACTTGCTACGTTCGTCTGCTGTGGGCCCCGGGACTCGTTCGGGAAAAAACGGTACGCTCGCGCGCACGGACACATATAGCCACTGACTGCGCAGGACATTGCAGGTGCGATCATACCAGCACTAATGCACCGGATCCCATCAGAACTCCGTAGTTAAGCGTGCTTGGGCGAGAGTAGTACTAGGATGGGTGACCTCCTGGGAAGTCCTCGTGTTGCACCTCTTTTTTTTCACTTTTTTCCTCAACCGAAGCGGTATTTTGCGACGAGGACGAGGGAACTGAAATCCAGCACCAGCACTTACTTTCAATCACAACCGACCCGATATTGATCTTTTACCTGACTATTCTTCGTCACAAATTAATTCCATGATAAGATATATCTCTGTGGAGCGGATCGAGCATCAACGTAGTCGGAATCGAGGATTAACTTGCTACGTTCGTCTGCTGTGGGCCCCGGGACTCGTTCGGGAAAAAACGGTACGCTCGCGCGCACGGACACATATAGCCACTGACTGCGCAGGACGTTGCAGGTGCGATCATACCAGCACTAATGCACCGGATCCCATCAGAACTCCGCAGTTAAGCGTGCTTGGGCGAGAGTAGTACTAGGATGGGTGACCTCCTGGGAAGTCCTCGTGTTGTACCTCTTTTTTTTCACTTTTTTCCTCAACCGAAGCGGTATTTTGCGACGAGGACGAGGGAACTGAAATCCAGCACCAGCACTTACTTTCAATCACAACCGACCCGATATTGATCTTTTACCTGACTATTCTTTGTCACAAATTAATTCCACGATAAGATATATCTCTGTGGAGCGGATCGAGCATCAACGTAGTCGGAATCGAGGATTAACTTGCTACGTTCGTCTGCTGTGGGCCCCGGGACTCGTTCGGGAAAAAACGGTACGCTCGCGCGCACGGACACATATAGCCACTGACTGCGCAGGACATTGCAGGTGCGATCATACCAGCACTAATGCACCGGATCCCATCAGAACTCCGCAGATAAGCGTGCTTCGGCGAGAGTAGTACTAGGATGGGTGACCTCCTGGGAAGTCCTCGTGTTGCACCTCTTTTTTTTCACTTTTTTCCTCAACCGAAGCGGTATTTTGCGACGAGGACGAGGGAACTGAAATCCAGCACCAGCACTTACTTTCAATCACAACCGACCCGATATTGATCTTTTACCTGACTATTCTTCGTCACAAATTAATTCCACGATAAGATATATCTCTGTGGAGCGGATCGAGCATCAACGTAGTCGGAATCGAGGATTAACTTGCTACGTTCGTCTGCTGTGGGCCCCGGGACTCGTTCGGGAAAAAACGGTACGCTCGCGCGCACGGACACACATAGCCACTGACTGCGCAGGACATTGCAGGTGCGATCATACCAGCACTAATGCACCGGATCCCATCAGAACTCCGCAGTTAAGCGTGCTTGGGCGAGAGTAGTACTAGGATGGGTGACCTCCTGGGAAGTCCTCGTGTTGCACCTCTTTTTTTTCACTTTTTTCCTCAACCGAAGCGGTATTTTGCGACGAGGACGAGGGAACTGAAATCCAGCACCAGCACTTACTTTCAATCACAACCGACCCGATATTGATCTTTTACCTGACTATTCTTCGTCACAAATTAATTCCACGATAAGATATATCTCTGTGGAGCGGATCGAGCATCAACGTAGTCGGAATCGAGGATTAACTTGCTACGTTCGTCTGCTGTGGGCCCCGGGACTCGTTCGGGAAAAAACGGTACGCTCGCGCGCACGGACACATATAGCCACTGACTGCGCAGGACATTGCAGGTGCGATCATACCAGCACTAATGCACCGGATCCCATCAGAACTCCGCAGTTAAGCGCGCTTGGGCGAGAGTAGTACTAGGATGGGTGACCTCCTGGGAAGTCCTCGTGTTGCACCTCTTTTTTTTCACTTTTTTCCTCAACCGAAGCGGTATTTTGCGACGAGGACGAGGGAACTGAAATCCAGCACCAGCACTTACTTTCAATCACAACCGACCCGATATTGATCTTTTACCTGACTATTCTTCGTCACAAATTAATTCCACGATAAGATATATCTCTGTGGAGCGGATCGAGCATCAACGTAGTCGGAATCGAGGATTAACTTGCTACGTTCGTCTGCTGTGGGCCCCGGGACTCGTTCGGGAAAAAACGGTACGCTCGCGCGCACGGACACATATAGCCACTGACTGCGCAGGACATTGCAGGTGCGATCATACCAGCACTAATGCACCGGATCCCATCAGAACTCCGTAGTTAAGCGTGCTTGGGCGAGAGTAGTACTAGGATGGGTGACCTCCTGGGAAGTCCTCGTGTTGCACCTCTTTTTTTTCACTTTTTTCCTCAACCGAAGCGGTATTTTGCGACGAGGACGAGGGAACTGAAATCCAGCACCAGCACTTACTTTCAATCACAACCGACCCGATATTGATCTTTTACCTGACTATTCTTCGTCACAAATTAATTCCACGATAAGATATATCTCTGTGGAGCGGATCGAGCATCAACGTAGTCGGAATCGAGGATTAACTTGCTACGTTCGTCTGCTGTGGGCCCCGGGACTCGTTCGGGAAAAAACGGTACGCTCGCGCGCACGGACACATATAGCCACTGACTGCGCAGGACATTGCAGGTGCGATCATACCAGCACTAATGCACCGGATCCCATCAGAACTCCGTAGTTAAGCGTGCTTGGGCGAGAGTAGTACTAGGATGGGTGACCTCCTGGGAAGTCCTCGTGTTGCACCTCTTTTTTTTCACTTTTTTCCTCAACCGAAGCGGTATTTTGCGACGAGGACGAGGGAACTGAAATCCAGCACCAGCACTTACTTTCAATCACAACCGACCCGATATTGATCTTTTACCTGACTATTCTTCGTCACAAATTAATTCCACGATAAGATATATCTCTGTGGAGCGGATCGAGCATCAACGTAGTCGGAATCGAGGATTAACTTGCTACGTTCGTCTGCTGTGGGCCCCGGGACTCGTTCGGGAAAAAACGGTACGCTCGCGCGCACGGACACATATAGCCACTGACTGCGCAGGACATTGCAGGTGCGATCATACCAGCAGTAATGCACCGGATCCCATCAGAACTCCGCAGTTAAGCGTGCTTGGGCGAGAGTAGTACTAGGATGGGTGACCTCCTGGGAAGTCCTCGTGTTGCACCTCTTTTTTTTCACTTTTTTCCTCAACCGAAGCGGTATTTTGCGACGAGGACGAGGGAACTGAAATCCAGCACCAGCACTTACTTTCAATCACAACCGACCCGATATTGATCTTTTACCTGACTATTCTTCGTCACAAATTAATTCCACGATAAGATATATCTCTGTGGAGCGGATCGAGCATCAACGTAGTCGGAATCGAGGATTAACTTGCTACGTTCGTCTGCTGTGGGCCCCGGGACTCGTTCGGGAAAAAACGGTACGCTCGCGCGCACGGACACATATAGCCACTGACTGCGCAGGACATTGCAGGTGCGATCATACCAGCACTAATGCACCGGATCCCATCAGAACTCCGTAGTTAAGCGTGCTTGGGCGAGAGTAGTACTAGGATGGGTGACCTCCTGGGAAGTCCTCGTGTTGCACCTCTTTTTTTTCACTTTTTTCCTCAACCGAAGCGGTATTTTGCGACGAGGACGAGGGAACTGAAATCCAGCACCAGCACTTACTTTCAATCACAACCGACCCGATATTGATCTTTTACCTGACTATTCTTCGTCACAAATTAATTCCATGATAAGATATATCTCTGTGGAGCGGATCGAGCATCAACGTAGTCGGAATCGAGGATTAACTTGCTACGTTCGTCTGCTGTGGGCCCCGGGACTCGTTCGGGAAAAAACGGTACGCTCGCGCGCACGGACACATATAGCCACTGACTGCGCAGGACATTGCAGGTGCGATCATACCAGCACTAATGCACCGGATCCCATCAGAACTCCGCAGTTAAGCGTGCTTGAGCGAGAGTAGTACTAGGATGGGTGACCTCCTGGGAAGTTCTCGTGTTGCACCTCTTTTTTTTCACTTTTTTCCTCAACCGAAGCGGTATTTTGCGACGAGGACGAGGGAACTGAAATCCAGCACCAGCACTTACTTTCAATTACAACCGACCCGATATTGATCTTTTACCTGACTATTCTTCGTCACAAATTAATTCCACGATAAGATATATCTCTGTGGAGCGGATCGAGCATCAACATAGTCGGAATCGAGGATTAACTTGCTACGTTCGTCTGCTGTGGGCCCCGGGACTCGTTCGGGAAAAAACGGTACGCTCGCGCGCACGGACACATATAGCCACTGACTGCGCAGGACATTGCATGTGCGATCATACCAGCACTAATGCACCGGATCCCATCAGAACTCCGTAGTTAAGCGTGCTTGGGCGAGAGTAGTACTAGGATGGGTGACCTCCTGGGAAGTCCTCGTGTTGCACCTCTTTTTTTTCACTTTTTTCCTCAACCGAAGCGGTATTTTGCGACGAGGACGAGGGAACTGAAATCCAGCACCAGCACTTACTTTCAATCACAACCGACCCGATATTGATCTTTTACCTGACTATTCTTCGTCACAAATTAATTCCACGATAAGATATATCTCTGTGAAGCGGATCGAGCATCAACGTAGTCGGAATCGAGGATTAACTTGCTACGTTCGTCTGTATGGGCCCCAGGACTCGTTCGGGAAAAAACGGTACGCTCGCGCGCACGGACACATATAACCACTGACTGCGCAGGACATTGCAGGTGCGATCATACCAGCACTAATGCACCGGATCCCATCAGAACTCTGCAGTTAAGCGCGCTTGGGCGAGAGTAGTACTAGGATGGGTGACCTCCTGGGAAGTCCTCGGTTGCACCTCTTTTTTTTCACTTTTTTCCTCAACCGAAGCGGTATTTTGCGACGAGGACGAGGGAACTGAAATCCAGCACCAGCACTTACTTTCAATCACAACCGACCCGATATTGATCTTTTACCTGACTATTCTTCGTCACAAATTAATTCCACGATAAGATATATCTCTGTGGAGCGGATCGAGCATCAACGTAGTCGGAATCGAGGATTAACTTGCTACGTTCGTCTGCTGTGGGCCCCGGGACTCGTTCGGGAAAAAACGGTACGCTCGCGCGCACGGACACATATAGCCACTGACTGTGCAGGACATTGCAGGTGCGATCATACCAGCACTAATGCACCGGATCCCATCAGAACTCCGTAGTTAAGCGTGCTTGGGCGAGAGTAGTACTAGGATGGGTGACCTCCTGGGAAGTCCTCGTGTTGCACCTCTTTTTTTTCACTTTTTTCCTCAACCGAAGCGGTATTTTGCGACGAGGACGAGGGAACTGAAATCCAGCACCAGCACTTACTTTCAATCACAACCGACCCGATATTGATCTTTTACCTGACTATTCTTCGTCACAAATTAATTCCACGATAAGATATATCTCTGTGTAGCGGATCGAGCATCAACGTTGTCGGAATCGAGGATTAACTTGCTACGTTCGTCTGCTGTGGGCCCCGGGACTCGTTCGGGAAAAAACGGTACGCTCGCGCGCACGGACACATATAGCCACTGACTGCGCAGGACATTGCAGGTGCGATCATACCAGCACTAATGCACCGGATCCCATCAGAACTCCGCAGATAAGCGTGCTTGGGCGAGAGTAGTACTAGGATGGGTGACCTCCTGGGAAGTCCTCGTGTTGCACCTCTTTTTTTTCACTTTTTTCCTCAACCGAAGCGGTATTTTGCGACGAGGACGAGGGAACTGAAATCCAGCACCAGCACTTACTTTCAATCACAACCGACCCGATATTGATCTTTTACCTGACTATTCTTCGTCACAAATTAATTCCACGATAAGATATATCTCTGTGGAGCGGATCGAGCATCAACGTAGTCGGAATCGAGGATTAACTTGCTACGTTCGTCTGCTGTGGGCCCCGGGACTCGTTCGGGAAAAAACGGTACGCTCGCGCGCACGGACACATATAGCCACTGACTGCGCAGGACATTGCAGGTGCGATCATACCAGCACTAATGCACCGGATCCCATCAGAACTCCGTAGTTAAGCGTGCTTGGGCGAGAGTAGTACTAGGATGGGTGACCTCCTGGGAAGTCCTCGTGTTGCACCTCTTTTTTTTCACTTTTTTCCTCAACCGAAGCGGTATTTTGCGACGAGGACCAGGGAACTGAAATCCAGCACCAGCACTTACTTTCAATCACAACCGACCCGATATTGATCTTTTACCTGACTATTCTTCGTCACAAATTAATTCCACGATAAGATATATCTCTGTGGAGCGGATCGAGCATCAACGTAGTCGGAATCGAGGATTAACTTGCTACGTTCGTCTGCTGTGGGCCCCGGGACTCGTTCGGGAAAAAACGGTACGCTCGCGCGCACGGACACATATAGCCACTGACTGCGCAGGACATTGCAGGTGCGATCATACCAGCACTAATGCACCGGATCCCATCAGAACTCCGCAGTTAAGCGTGCTTGGGCGAGAGTAGTACTAGGATGGGTGACCTCCTGGGAAGTCCTCGTGTTGCACCTCTTTTTATTCACTTTTTTCCTCAACCGAAGCGGTATTTTGCGACGAGGACGAGGGAACTGAAATCCAGCACCAGCACTTACTTTCAATCACAACCGACCCGATATTGATCTTTTACCTGACTATTCTTCGTCACAAATTAATTCCACGATAAGATATATCTCTGTGGAGCGGATCGAGCATCAACGTAGTCGGAATCGAGGATTAACTTGCTACGTTCGTCTGCTGTGGGCCCCGGGACTCGTTCGGGAAAAAACGGTACGCTCGCGCGCACAGACACATATAGCCACTGACTGCGCAGGACATTGCAGGTGCGATCATACCAGCACTAATGCACCGGATCCCATCAGAACTCCGTAGTTAAGCGTGCTTGGGCGAGAGTAGTACTAGGATGGGTGACCTCCTGGGAAGTCCTTGTGTTGCACCTCGTTTTTTTCACTTTTTTCCTCAACCGAAGCGGTATTTTGCGACGAGGACGAGGGAACTGAAATCCAGCACCAGCACTTACTTTCAATCACAACCGACCCGATATTGATCTTTTACCTGACTATTCTTCGTCACAAATTAATTCCACGATAAGATATATCTCTGTGGAGCGGATCGAGCATCAACGTAGTCGGAATCGAGGATTAACTTCCTACGTTCGTCTGCTGTGGGCCCCGGGACTCGTTCGGGAAAAAACGGTACGCTCGCGCGCACGGACACATATAGCCACTGACTGCGCAGGACATTGCAGGTGCGATCATACCAGCACTAATGCACCGGATCCCATCAGAACTCCGCAGTTAAGCGTGCTTGGGCGAGAGTAGTACTAGGATGGGTGACCTCCTGGGAAGTCCTCGTGTTGCACCTCTTTTTTTTCACTTTTTTCCTCAACCGAAGCGGTATTTTGCGACGAGGACGAGGGAACTGAAATCCAGCACCAGCACTTACTTTCAATCACAACCGACCCGATATTGATCTTTTACCTGACTATTCTTCGTCACAAATTAATTCCACGATAAGATATATCTCTGTGGAGCGGATCGAGCATCAACGTAGTCGGAATCGAGGATTAACTTGCTACGTTCGTCTGCTGTGGGCCCCGGGACTCGTTCGGGAAAAAACGGTACGCTCGCGCGCACGGACACATATAGCCACTGACTGCGCAGGACATTGCAGGTGCGATCATACCAGCACTAATGCACTGGATCCCATCAGAACTCCGTAGTTAAGCGTGCTTGGGCGAGAGTAGTACTAGGATGGGTGACCTCCTGGGAAGTCCTCGTGTTGCACCTCTTTTTTTTCACTTTTTTCCTCAACCGAAGCGGTATTTTGCGACGAGGACGAGGGAACTGAAATCCAGCACCAGCACTTACTTTCAATCACAACCGACCCGATATTGATCTTTTACCTGACTATTCTTCGTCACAAATTAATTCCACGATAAGATATATCTCTGTGGAGCGGATCGAGCATCAACGTAGTCGGAATCGAGGATTAACTTGCTACGTTCGTCTGCTGTGGGCCCCGGGACTCGTTCGGGAAAAAACGGTACGCTCGCGCGCACGGACACATATAGCCACTGACTGCGCAGGACATTGCAGGTGCGATCATACCAGCACTAATGCACCGGATCCCATCAGAACTCCGTAGTTAAGCGTGCTTGGGCGAGAGTAGTACTAGGATGGGTGACCTCCTGGGAAGTCCTCGTGTTGCACCTCTTTTTTTTCACTTTTTTCCTCAACCGAAGCGGTATTTTGCGACGAGGACGAGGGAACTGAAATCCAGCACCAGCACTTACTTTCAATCACAACCGACCCGATATTGATCTTTTACCTGACTATTCTTCGTCACAAATTAATTCCACGATAAGATATATCTCTGTGGAGCGGATCGAGCATCAACGTAGTCGGAATCGAGGATTAACTTGCTACGTTCGTCTGCTGTGGGCCCCGGGACTCGTTCGGGAAAAAACGGTACGCTCGCGCGCACGGACACATATAGCCACTGACTGCGCAGGACATTGCAGGTGCGATCATACCAGCACTAATGCACCGGATCCCATCAGAACTCCGCAGTTAAGCGTGCTTGGGCGAGAGTAGTACTAGGATGGGTGACCTCCTGGGAAGTCCTCGTGTTGCACCTCTTTTTTTTCACTTTTTTCCTCAACCGAAGCGGTATTTTGCGACGAGGACGAGGGAACTGAAATCCAGCACCAGCACTTACTTTCAATCACAACCGACCCGATATTGATCTTTTACCTGACTATTCTTCGTCACAAATTAATTCCACGATAAGATATATCTCTGTGGAGCGGATCGAGCATCAACGTAGTCGGAATCGAGGATTAACTTGCTACGTTCGTCTGCTGTGGGCCCCGGGACTCGTTCGGGAAAAAACGGTACGCTCGCGCGCACGGACACATATAGCCACTGACTGCGCAGGACATTGCAGGTGCGATCATACCAGCACTAATGCACCGGATCCCATCAGAACTCCGTAGTTAAGCGTGCTTGGGCGAGAGTAGTACTAGGATGGGTGACCTCCTGGGAAGTCCTCGTGTTGCACCTCTTTTTTTTCACTTTTTTCCTCAACCGAAGCGGTATTTTGCGACGAGGACGAGGGAACTGAAATCCAGCACCAGCACTTACTTTCAATCACAACCGACCCGATATTGATCTTTTACCTGACTATTCTTCGTCACAAATTAATTCCACGATAAGATATATCTCTGTGGAGCGGATCGAGCATCAACGTAGTCGGAATCGAGGATTAACTTGCTACGTTCGTCTGCTGTGGGCCCCGGGACTCGTTCGGGAAAAAACGGTACGCTCGCGCGCACGAACACATATAGCCACTGACTGCGCAGGACGTTGCAGGTGCGATCATACCAGCACTAATGCACCGGATCCCATCAGAACTCCGCAGTTAAGCGTGCTTGGGCGAGAGTAGTACTAGGATGGGTGACCTCCTGGGAAGTCCTCGTGTTGTACCTCTTTTTTTTCACTTTTTTCCTCAACCGAAGCGGTATTTTGCGACGAGGACGAGGGAACTGAAATCCAGCACCAGCACTTACTTTCAATCACAACCGACCCGATATTGATCTTTTACCTGACTATTCTTTGTCACAAATTAATTCCACGATAAGATATATCTCTGTGGAGCGGATCGAGCATCAACGTAGTCGGAATCGAGGATTAACTTGCTACGTTCGTCTGCTGTGGGCCCCGGGACTCGTTCGGGAAAAAACGGTACGCTCGCGAGCACGGACACATATAGCCACTGACTGCGCAGGACATTGCAGGTGCGATCATACCAGCACTAATGCACCGGATCCCATCAGAACTCCGCAGATAAGCGTGCTTCGGCGAGAGTAGTACTAGGATGGGTGACCTCTTGGGAAGTCCTCGTGTTGCACCTCTTTTTTTTCACTTTTTTCCTCAACCGAAGCGGTATTTTGCGACGAGGACGAGGGAACTGAAATCCAGCACCAGCACTTACTTTCAATCACAACCGACCCGATATTGATCTTTTACCTGACTATTCTTCGTCACAAATTAATTCCACGATAAGATATATCTCTGTGGAGCGGATCGAGCATCAACGTAGTCGGAATCGAGGATTAACTTCCTACGTTCGTCTGCTGTGGGCCCCGGGACTCGTTCGGGAAAAAACGGTACGCTCGCGCGCACGGACACATATAGCCACTGACTGCGCAGGACATTGCAGGTGCGATCATACCAGCACTAATGCACCGGATCCCATCAGAACTCCGCAGTTAAGCGTGCTTGGGCGAGAGTAGTACTAGGATGGGTGACCTCCTGGGAAGTCCTCGTGTTGCACCTCTTTTTTTTCACTTTTTTCCTCAACCGAAGCGGTATTTTGCGACGAGGACGAGGGAACTGAAATCCAGCACCAGCACTTACTTTCAATCACAACCGACCCGATATTGATCTTTTACCTGACTATTCTTCGTCACAAATTAATTCCACGATAAGATATATCTCTGTGGAGCGGATCGAGCATCAACGTAGTCGGAATCGAGGATTAACTTGCTACGTTCGTCTGCTGTGGGCCCCGGGACTCGTTCGGGAAAAAACGGTACGCTCGCGCGCACGGACACATATAGCCACTGACTGCGCAGGACATTGCAGGTGCGATCATACCAGCACTAATGCACCGGATCCCATCAGAACTCCGTAGTTAAGCGTGCTTGGGCGAGAGTAGTACTAGGA
This sequence comes from Psophocarpus tetragonolobus, assembly GCA_037954015.1. Classification (NCBI taxonomy): domain Eukaryota; kingdom Viridiplantae; phylum Streptophyta; class Magnoliopsida; order Fabales; family Fabaceae; genus Psophocarpus; species Psophocarpus tetragonolobus. Next base: position 26,219,677 of record CM075695.1, on the reverse strand, counting down.
TGGGTGACCTCCTGGGAAGTCCTCGTGTTGCACCTCTTTTTTTTCACTTTTTTCCTCAACCGAAGCGGTATTTTGCGACGAGGACGAGGGAACTGAAATCCAGCACCAGCACTTACTTTCAATCACAACCGACCCGATATTGATCTTTTACCTGACTATTCTTCGTCACAAATTAATTCCACGATAAGATATATCTCTGTGGAGCGGATCGAGCATCAACGTAGTCGGAATCGAGGATTAACTTGCTACGTTCGTCTGCTGTGGGCCCCGGGACTCGTTCGGGAAAAAACGGTACGCTCGCGCGCACGGACACATATAGCCACTGACTGCGCAGGACATTGCAGGTGCGATCATACCAGCACTAATGCACCGGATCCCATCAGAACTCCGCAGTTAAGCGTGCTTGGGCGAGAGTAGTACTAGGATGGGTGACCTCCTGGGAAGTCCTCGTGTTGCACCTCTTTTTTTTCACTTTTTTCCTCAACCGAAGCGGTATTTTGCGACGAGGACGAGGGAACTGAAATCCAGCACCAGCACTTACTTTCAATCACAACCGACCCGATATTGATCTTTTACCTGACTATTCTTCGTCACAAATTAATTCCACGATAAGATATATCTCTGTGGAGCGGATCGAGCATCAACGTAGTCGGAATCGAGGATTAACTTGCTACGTTCGTCTGCTGTGGGCCCCGGGACTCGTTCGGGAAAAAACGGTACGCTCGCGCGCACGGACACATATAGCCACTGACTGCGCAGGACATTGCAGGTGCGATCATACCAGCACTAATGCACCGGATCCCATCAGAACTCCGTAGTTAAGCGTGCTTGGGCGAGAGTAGTACTAGGATGGGTGACCTCCTGGGAAGTCCTCGTGTTGCACCTCTTTTTTTTCACTTTTTTCCTCAACCGAAGCGGTATTTTGCGACGAGGACGAGGGAACTGAAATCCAGCACCAGCACTTACTTTCAATCACAACCGACCCGATATTGATCTTTTACCTGACTATTCTTCGTCACAAATTAATTCCACGATAAGATATATCTCTGTGGAGCGGATCGAGCATCAACGTAGTCGGAATCGAGGATTAACTTGCTACGTTCGTCTGCTGTGGGCCCCGGGACTCGTTCGGGAAAAAACGGTACGCTCGCGCGCACGAACACATATAGCCACTGACTGCGCAGGACGTTGCAGGTGCGATCATACCAGCACTAATGCACCGGATCCCATCAGAACTCCGCAGTTAAGCGTGCTTGGGCGAGAGTAGTACTAGGATGGGTGACCTCCTGGGAAGTCCTCGTGTTGTACCTCTTTTTTTTCACTTTTTTCCTCAACCGAAGCGGTATTTTGCGACGAGGACGAGGGAACTGAAATCCAGCACCAGCACTTACTTTCAATCACAACCGACCCGATATTGATCTTTTACCTGACTATTCTTTGTCACAAATTAATTCCACGATAAGATATATCTCTGTGGAGCGGATCGAGCATCAACGTAGTCGGAATCGAGGATTAACTTGCTACGTTCGTCTGCTGTGGGCCCCGGGACTCGTTCGGGAAAAAACGGTACGCTCGCGAGCACGGACACATATAGCCACTGACTGCGCAGGACATTGCAGGTGCGATCATACCAGCACTAATGCACCGGATCCCATCAGAACTCCGCAGATAAGCGTGCTTCGGCGAGAGTAGTACTAGGATGGGTGACCTCTTGGGAAGTCCTCGTGTTGCACCTCTTTTTTTTCACTTTTTTCCTCAACCGAAGCGGTATTTTGCGACGAGGACGAGGGAACTGAAATCCAGCACCAGCACTTACTTTCAATCACAACCGACCCGATATTGATCTTTTACCTGACTATTCTTCGTCACAAATTAATTCCACGATAAGATATATCTCTGTGGAGCGGATCGAGCATCAACGTAGTCGGAATCGAGGATTAACTTCCTACGTTCGTCTGCTGTGGGCCCCGGGACTCGTTCGGGAAAAAACGGTACGCTCGCGCGCACGGACACATATAGCCACTGACTGCGCAGGACATTGCAGGTGCGATCATACCAGCACTAATGCACCGGATCCCATCAGAACTCCGCAGTTAAGCGTGCTTGGGCGAGAGTAGTACTAGGATGGGTGACCTCCTGGGAAGTCCTCGTGTTGCACCTCTTTTTTTTCACTTTTTTCCTCAACCGAAGCGGTATTTTGCGACGAGGACGAGGGAACTGAAATCCAGCACCAGCACTTACTTTCAATCACAACCGACCCGATATTGATCTTTTACCTGACTATTCTTCGTCACAAATTAATTCCACGATAAGATATATCTCTGTGGAGCGGATCGAGCATCAACGTAGTCGGAATCGAGGATTAACTTGCTACGTTCGTCTGCTGTGGGCCCCGGGACTCGTTCGGGAAAAAACGGTACGCTCGCGCGCACGGACACATATAGCCACTGACTGCGCAGGACATTGCAGGTGCGATCATACCAGCACTAATGCACCGGATCCCATCAGAACTCCGTAGTTAAGCGTGCTTGGGCGAGAGTAGTACTAGGATGGGTGACCTCCTGGGAAGTCCTCGTGTTGCACCTCTTTTTTTTCACTTTTTTCCTCAACCGAAGCGGTATTTTGCGACGAGGACGAGGGAACTGAAATCCAGCACCAGCACTTACTTTCAATCACAACCGACCCGATATTGATCTTTTACCTGACTATTCTTCGTCACAAATTAATTCCACGATAAGATATATCTCTGTGGAGCGGATCGAGCATCAACGTAGTCGGAATCGAGGATTAACTTGCTACGTTCGTCTGCTGTGGGCCCCGGGACTCGTTCGGGAAAAAACGGTACGCTCGCGCGCACGGACACATATAGCCACTGACTGCGCAGGACATTGCAGGTGCGATCATACCAGCACTAATGCACCGGATCCCATCAGAACTCCGTAGTTAAGCGTGCTTGGGCGAGAGTAGTACTAGGATGGGTGACCTCCTGGGAAGTCCTCGTGTTGCACCTCTTTTTTTTCACTTTTTTCCTCAACCGAAGCGGTATTTTGCGACGAGGACGAGGGAACTGAAATCCAGCACCAGCACTTACTTTCAATCACAACCGACCCGATATTGATCTTTTACCTGACTATTCTTCGTCACAAATTAATTCCACGATAAGATATATCTCTGTGGAGCGGATCGAGCATCAACGTAGTCGGAATCGAGGATTAACTTGCTACGTTCGTCTGCTGTGGGCCCCGGGACTCGTTCGGGAAAAAACGGTACGCTCGCGCGCACGGACACATATAGCCACTGACTGCGCAGGACATTGCAGGTGCGATCATACCAGCACTAATGCACCGGATCCCATCAGAACTCCGCAGTTAAGCGTGCTTGGGCGAGAGTAGTACTAGGATGGGTGACCTCCTGGGAAGTCCTCGTGTTGCACCTCTTTTTTTTCACTTTTTTCCTCAACCGAAGCGGTATTTTGCGACGAGGACGAGGGAACTGAAATCCAGCACCAGCACTTACTTTCAATCACAACCGACCCGATATTGATCTTTTACCTGACTATTCTTCGTCACAAATTAATTCCACGATAAGATATATCTCTGTGGAGCGGATCGAGCATCAACGTAGTCGGAATCGAGGATTAACTTGCTACGTTCGTCTGCTGTGGGCCCCGGGACTCGTTCGGGAAAAAACGGTACGCTCGCGCGCACGGACACATATAGCCACTGACTGCGCAGGACATTGCAGGTGCGATCATACCAGCACTAATGCACCGGATCCCATCAGAACTCCGTAGTTAAGCGTGCTTGGGCGAGAGTAGTACTAGGATGGGTGACCTCCTGGGAAGTCCTCGTGTTGCACCTCTTTTTTTTCACTTTTTTCCTCAACCGAAGCGGTATTTTGCGACGAGGACGAGGGAACTGAAATCCAGCACCAGCACTTACTTTCAATCACAACCGACCCGATATTGATCTTTTACCTGACTATTCTTCGTCACAAATTAATTCCACGATAAGATATATCTCTGTGGAGCGGATCGAGCATCAATGTAGTCGGAATCGAGGATTAACTTGCTACGTTCGTCTGCTGTGGGCCCCGGGACTCGTTCGGGAAAAAACGGTACGCTCGCGCGCACGGACACATATACCCACTGACTGCGCAGGACGTTGCAGGTGCGATCATACCAGCACTAATGCACCGGATCCCATCAGAACTCCGCAGTTAAGCGTGCTTGGGCGAGAGTAGTACTAGGATGGGTGACCTCCTGGGAAGTCCTCGTGTTGTACCTCTTTTTTTTCACTTTTTTCCTCAACCGAAGCGGTATTTTGCGACGAGGACGAGGGAACTGAAATCCAGCACCAGCACTTACTTTCAATCACAACCGACCCGATATTGATCTTTTACCTGACTATTCTTTGTCACAAATTAATTCCACGATAAGATATATCTCTGTGGAGCGGATCGAGCATCAACGTAGTCGGAATCGAGGATTAACTTGCTATGTTCGTCTGCTGTGGGCCCCGGGACTCGTTCGGGAAAAAACGGTACGCTCGCGAGCACGGACACATATAGCCACTGACTGCGCAGGACATTGCAGGTGCGATCATACCAGCACTAATGCACCGGATCCCATCAGAACTCCGCAGATAAGCGTGCTTCGGCGAGAGTAGTACTAGGATGGGTGACCTCTTGGGAAGTCCTCGTGTTGCACCTCTTTTTTTTCACTTTTTTCCTCAACCGAAGCGGTATTTTGCGACGAGGACGAGGGAACTGAAATCCAGCACCAGCACTTACTTTCAATCACAACCGACCCGATATTGATCTTTTACCTGACTATTCTTCGTCACAAATTAATTCCACGATAAGATATATCTCTGTGGAGCGGATCGAGCATCAACGTAGTCGGAATCGAGGATTAACTTGCTACGTTCGTCTGCTGTGGGCCCCGGGACTCGTTCGGGAAAAAACGGTACGCTCGCGCGCACGGACACACATAGCCACTGACTGCGCAGGACATTGCAGGTGCGATCATACCAGCACTAATGCACCGGATCCCATCAGAACTCCGCAGTTAAGCGTGCTTGGGCGAGAGTAGTACTAGGATGGGTGACCTCCTGGGAAGTCCTCGTGTTGCACCTCTTTTTTTTCACTTTTTTCCTCAACCGAAGCGGTATTTTGCGACGAGGACGAGGGAACTGAAATCCAGCACCAGCACTTACTTTCAATCACAACCGACCCCATATTGATCTTTTACCTGACTATTCTTCGTCACAAATTAATTCCACGATAAGATATATCTCTGTGGAGCGGATCGAGCATCAACGTAGTCGGAATCGAGGATTAACTTGCTACGTTCGTCTGCTGTGGGCCCCGGGACTCGTTCGGGAAAAAACGGTACGCTCGCGCGCACGGACACATATAGCCACTGACTGCGCAGGACATTGCAGGTGCGATCATACCAGCACTAATGCACCGGATCCCATCAGAACTCCGCAGTTAAGCGTGCTTGAGCGAGAGTAGTACTAGGATGGGTGACCTCCTCGGAAGTTCTCGTGTTGCACCTCTTTTTTTTCACTTTTTTCCTCAACCGAAGCGGTATTTTGCGACGAGGACGAGGGAACTGAAATCCAGCACCAGCACTTACTTTCAATTACAACCGACCCGATATTGATCTTTTACCTGACTATTCTTCGTCACAAATTAATTCCACGATAAGATATATCTCTGTGGAGCGGATCGAGCATCAACATAGTCGGAATCGAGGATTAACTTGCTACGTTCGTCTGCTGTGGGCCCCGGGACTCGTTCGGGAAAAAACGGTACGCTCGCGCGCACGGACACATATAGCCACTGACTGCGCAGGACATTGCATGTGCGATCATACCAGCACTAATGCACCGGATCCCATCAGAACTCCGTAGTTAAGCGTGCTTGGGCGTGAGTAGTACTAGGATGGGTGACCTCCTGGGAAGTCCTCGTGTTGCACCTCTTTTTTTTCACTTTTTTCCTCAACCGAAGCGGTATTTTGCGACGAGGACGAGGGAACTGAAATCCAGCACCAGCACTTACTTTCAATCACAACCGACCCGATATTGATCTTTTACCTGACTATTCTTCGTCACAAATTAATTCCACGATAAGATATATCTCTGTGAAGCGGATCGAGCATCAACGTAGTCGGAATCGAGGATTAACTTGCTACGTTCGTCTGTATGGGCCCCAGGACTCGTTCGGGAAAAAACGGTACGCTCGCGCGCACGGACACATATAACCACTGACTGCGCAGGACATTGCAGGTGCGATCATACCAGCACTAATGCACCGGATCCCATCAGAACTCTGCAGTTAAGCGCGCTTGGGCGAGAGTAGTACTAGGATGGGTGACCTCCTGGAAAGTCCTCGGTTGCACCTCTTTTTTTTCACTTTTTTCCTCAACCGAAGCGGTATTTTGCGACGAGGACGAGGGAACTGAAATCCAGCACCAGCACTTACTTTCAATCACAACCGACCCGATATTGATCTTTTACCTGACTATTCTTCGTCACAAATTAATTCCACGATAAGATATATCTCTGTGGAGCGGATCGAGCATCAACGTAGTCGGAATCGAGGATTAACTTGCTACGTTCGTCTGCTGTGGGCCCCGGGACTCGTTCGGGAAAAAACGGTACGCTCGCGCGCACGGACACATATAGCCACTGACTGCGCAGGACATTGCAGGTGCGATCATACCAGCACTAATGCACCGGATCCCATCAGAACTCCGTAGTTAAGCGTGCTTGGGCGAGAGTAGTACTAGGATGGGTGACCTCCTGGGAAGTCCTCGTGTTGCACCTCTTTTTTTTCACTTTTTTCCTCAACCGAAGCGGCATTTTGCGACGAGGACGAGGGAACTGAAATCCAGCACCAGCACTTACTTTCAATCACAACCGACCCGATATTGATCTTTTACCTGACTATTCTTCGTCACAAATTAATTCCACGATAAGATATATCTCTGTGGAGCGGATCGAGCATCAACGTTGTCGGAATCGAGGATTAACTTGCTACGTTCGTCTGCTGTGGGCCCCGGGACTCGTTCGGGAAAAAACGGTACGCTCGCGCGCACGGACACATATAGCCACTGACTGCGCAGGACATTGCAGGTGCGATCATACCAGCACTAATGCACCGGATCCCATCAGAACTCCGCAGATAAGCGTGCTTGGGCGAGAGTAGTACTAGGATGGGTGACCTCCTGGGAAGTCCTCGTGTTGCACCTCTTTTTTTTCACTTTTTTCCTCAACCGAAGCGGTATTTTGCGACGAGGACGAGGGAACTGAAATCCAGCACCAGCACTTACTTTCAATCACAACCGACCCGATATTGATCTTTTACCTGACTATTCTTCGTCACAAATTAATTCCACGATAAGATATATCTCTGTGGAGCGGATCGAGCATCAACGTAGTCGGAATCGAGGATTAACTTGCTACGTTCGTCTGCTGTGGGCCCCGGGACTCGTTCGGGAAAAAACGGTACGCTCGCGCGCACGGACACATATAGCCACTGACTGCGCAGGACATTGCAGGTGCGATCATACCAGCACTAATGCACCGGATCCCATCAGAACTCCGTAGTTAAGCGTGCTTGGGCGAGAGTAGTACTAGGATGGGTGACCTCCTGGGAAGTCCTCGTGTTGCACCTCTTTTTTTTCACTTTTTTCCTCAACCGAAGCGGTATTTTGCGACGAGGACGAGGGAACTGAAATCCAGCACCAGCACTTACTTTCAATCACAACCGACCCGATATTGATCTTTTACCTGACTATTCTTCGTCACAAATTAATTCCACGATAAGATATATCTCTGTGGAGCGGATCGAGCATCAACGTAGTCGGAATCGAGGATTAACTTGCTACGTTCGTCTGCTGTGGGCCCCGGGACTCGTTCGGGAAAATCGGTACGCTCGCGCGCACGGACACATATAGCCACTGACTGCGCAGGACATTGCAGGTGCGATCATACCAGCACTAATGCACCGGATCCCATCAGAACTCCGCAGGTAAGCGTGCTTGGGCGAGAGTAGTACTAGGATGGGTGACCTCCTGGGAAGTCCTCGTGTTGCATCTCTTTTTTTTCACTTTTTTCCTCAACCGAAGCGGTATTTTGCGACGAGGACGAGGGAACTGAAATCCAGCACCAGCACTTACTTTCAATCACAACCGACCCGATATTGATCTTTTACCTGACTATTCTTTGTCACAAATTAATTCCACGATAAGATATATCTCTGTGGAGCGGATCGAGCATCAACATAGTCGGAATCGAGGATTAACTTGCTACGTTCGTCTGCTGTGGGCCCCGGGACTCGTTCGGGAAAAAACGGTACGCTCGCGCGCACGGACACATATAGCCACTGACTGCGCAGGACATTGCAGGTGCGATCATACCAGCACTAATGCACCGGATCCCATCAGAACTCCGTAGTTAAGCGTGCTTGGGCGAGAGTAGTACTAGGATGGGTGACCTCCTGGGAAGTCCTCGTGTTGCACCTCTTTTTTTTCACTTTTTTCCTCAACCGAAGCGGTATTTTGCGACGAGGACGAGGGAACTGAAATCCAGCACCAGCACTTACTTTCAATCACAACCGACCCGATATTGATCTTTTACCTGACTATTCTTCGTCACAAATTAATTCCACGATAAGATATATCTCTGTGGAGCGGATCGAGCATCAACGTTGTCGGAATCGAGGATTAACTTGCTACATTCGTCTGCTGTGGGCCCCGGGACTCGTTCGGGAAAAAACGGTACGCTCGCGCGCAGGGACACATATAGCCACTGACTGCGCAGGACATTGCAGGTGCGATCATACCAGCACTAATGCACCGGATCCCATCAGAACTCCGCAGATAAGCGTGCTTGGGCGAGAGTAGTACTAGGATGGGTGACCTCCTGGGAAGTCCTCGTGTTGCACCTCTTTTTTTTCACTTTTTTCGTCAACCGAAGCGGTATTTTGCGACGAGGACGAGGGAACTGAAATCCAGCACCAGCACTTACTTTCAATCACAACCGACCCGATATTGATCTTTTACCTGACTATTCTTCGTCACAAATTAATTCCACGATAAGATATATCTCTGTGGAGCGGATCGAGCATCAACGTAGTCGGAATCGAGGATTAACTTGCTACGTTCGTCTGCTGTGGGCCCCGGGACTCGTTCGGGAAAAAACGGTACGCTCGCGCGCACGGACACATATAGCCACTGACTGCGCAGGACATTGTAGGTGCGATCATACCAGCACTAATGCACCGGATCCCATCAGAACTCCGTAGTTAAGCGTGCTTGGGCGAGAGTAGTACTAGGATGGGTGACCTCCTGGGAAGTCCTCGTGTTGCACCTCTTTTTTTTCACTTTTTTCCTCAACCGAAGCGGTATTTTGCGACGAGGACGAGGGAACTGAAATCCAGCACCAGCACTTACTTTCAATCACAACCGACCCGATATTGATCTTTTACATGACTATTCTTCGTCACAAATTAATTCCACGATAAGATATATCTCTGTGGAGCGGATCGAGCATCAACGTAGTCGGAATCGAGGATTAACTTGCTACGTTCGTCTGCTGTGGGCCCCGGGACTCGTTCGGGAAAAAACGGTACGCTCGCGCGCACGGACACATATAGCCACTGACTGCGCAGGACATTGTAGGTGCGATCATACCAGCACTAATGCACCGGATCCCATCAGAACTCCGTAGTTAAGCGTGCTTGGGCGAGAGTAGTACTAGGATGGGTGACCTCCTGGGAAGTCCTCGTGTTGCACCTCTTTTTTTTCACTTTTTTCCTCAACCGAAGCGGTATTTTGCGACGAGGACGAGGGAACTGAAATCCAGCACCAGCACTTACTTTCAATCACAACCGACCCGATATTGATCTTTTACATGACTATTCTTCGTCACAAATTAATTCCACGATAAGATATATCTCTGTGGAGCGGATCGAGCATCAACGTAGTCGGAATCGAGGATTAACTTGCTACGTTCGTCTGCTGTGGGCCCCGGGACTCGTTCGGGAAAAAACGGTACGCTCGCGCGCACGGACACATATAGCCACTGACTGCGCAGGACATTGCAGGTGCGATCATACCAGCACTAATGCACCGGATCCCATCAGAACTCCGCAGTTAAGCGTGCTTGGGCGAGAGTAGTACTAGGATGGGTGACCTCCTGGGAAGTCCTCGTGTTGCACCTCTTTTTTTTCACTTTTTTCCTCAACCGAAGCGGTATTTTGCGACGAGGACGAGGGAACTGAAATCCAGCACCAGCACTTACTTTCAATCACAACCGACCCGATATTGATCTTTTACCTGACTATTCTTCGTCACAAATTAATTCCACGATAAGATATATCTCTGTGGAGCGGATCGAGCATCAACGTAGTCGGAATCGAGGATTAACTTGCTACGTTCGTCTGCTGTGGGCCCCGGGACTCGTTCGGGAAAAAACGGTACGCTCGCGCGCACGGACACATATAGCCACTGACTGCGCAGGACATTGCATGTGCGATCATACCAGCACTAATGCACCGGATCCCATCAGAACTCCGTAGTTAAGCGTGCTTGGGCGAGAGTAGTACTAGGATGGGTGACCTCCTGGGAAGTCCTCGTGTTGCACCTCTTTTTTTTCACTTTTTTCCTCAACCGAAGCGGTATTTTGCGACGAGGACGAGGGAACTGAAATCCAGCACCAGCACTTACTTTCAATCACAACCGACCCGATATTGATCTTTTACCTGACTATTCTTTGTCACAAATTAATTCCACGATAAGATATATCTCTTTGGAGCGGATCGAGCATCAACGTAGTCGGAATCGAGGATTAACTTGCTACGTTCGTCTGCTGTGGGACCCGGGACTCGTTCGGGAAAAAACGGTACGCTCGCGCGCACGGACACATATAGCCACTGACTGCGCAGGACATTGCAGGTGCGATCATACCAGCACTAATGCACTGGATCCCATCAGAACTCCGCAGATAAGCGTGCTTGGGCGAGAGTAGTACTAGGATGGGTGACCTCCTGGGAAGTCCTCGTGTTGCACCTCTTTTTTTTCACTTTTTTCCTCAACCGAAGCGGTATTTTGCGACAAGGACGAGGGAACTGAAATCCAGCACCAGCACTTACTTTCAATCACAACCGACCCGATATTGATCTTTTACCTGACTATTCTTCGTCACAAATTAATTCCACGATAAGATATATCTCTGTGGAGCGGATCGAGCATCAACGTAGTCGGAATCGAGGATTAACTTGCTACGTTCGTCTGCTGTGGGCCCCGGGACTCGTTCGGGAAAAAACGGTACGCTCGCGCGCACGGACACATATAGCCACTGACTGCGCAGGACATTGCAGGTGCGATCATACCAGCACTAATGCACCGGATCCCATCAGAACTCCGCAGTTAAGCGTGCTTCGGCGAGAGTAGTACTAGGATGGGTGACCTCCTGGGAAGTCCTCGTGTTGCACCTCTTTTTTTTCACTTTTTTCCTCAACCGAAGCGGTATTTTGCGACGAGGACGAGGGAACTGAAATCCAGCACCAGCACTTACTTTCAATCACAACCGACCCGATATTGATCTTTTACCTGACTATTCTTCGTCACAAATTAATTCCACGATAAGATATATCTCTGTGGAGCGGATCGAGCATCAACGTAGTCGGAATCGAGGATTAACTTGCTACGTTCGTCTGCTGTGGGCCCCGGGACTCGTTCGGGAAAAAACGGTACGCTCGCGCGCACGGACACATATAGCCACTGACTGCGCAGGACATTGCAGGTGCGATCATACCAGCACTAATGCACCGGATCCCATCAGAACTCCGCAGGTAAGCGTGCTTGGGCGAGAGTAGTACTAGGATGGGTGACCTCCTGGGAAGTCCTCGTGTTGCACCTCTTTTTTTTCACTTTTTTCCTCAACCGAAGCGGTATTTTGCGACGAGGACGAGGGAACTGAAATCCAGCACCAGCACTTACTTTCAATCACAACCGACCCGATATTGATCTTTTACCTGACTATTCTTTGTCACAAATTAATTCCACGATAAGATATATCTCTGTGGAGCGGATCGAGCATCAACGTAGTCGGAATCGAGGATTAACTTGCTACGTTCGTCTGCTGTGGGCCCCGGGACTCGTTCGGGAAAAAACGGTACGCTCGCGCGCACGGACACATATAGCCACTGACTGCGCACGACATTGCAGGTGCGATCATACCAGCACTAATGCACCGGATCCCATCAGAACTCCGCAGGTAAGCGTGCTTAGAGATTAGTACTAGGATGGGTGACCTCCTGGGAAGTCCTCGTGTTGCACCTCTTTTTTTTCACTTTTTTCCTCAACCGAAGCGGTATTTTGGGACGAGGACGAGGGAACTGAAATCCAGCACCAGCACTTACTTTCAATCACAACCGACCCGATATTGATCTTTTACCTGACTATTCTTCGTCACAAATTAATTCCACGATAAGATATATCTCTGTGGAGCGGATCGAGCATCAACGTAGTCGGAATCGAGGATTAACTTGCTACGTTCGTCTGCTGTGGGCCCCGGGACTCGTTCGGGAAAAAACGGTACGCTCGCGCGCACGGACACATATAGCCACTGACTGCGCAGGACATTGCAGGTGCGATCATACCAGCACTAATGCACCGGATCCCATCAGAACTCCGCAGGTAAGCGTGCTTGGGCGAGAGTAGTACTAGGATGGGTGACCTCCTGGGAAGTCCTCGTGTTGCACCTCTTTTTTTTCACTTTTTTCCTCAACCGAAGCGGTATTTTGCGACGAGGACGAGGGAACTGAAATCCAGCACCAGCACTTACTTTCAATCACAACCGACCCGATATTGATCTTTTACCTGACTATTCTTTGTCACAAATTAATTCCACGATAAGATATATCTCTGTGGAGCGGATCGAGCATCAACGTAGTCGGAATCGAGGATTAACTTGCTACGTTCGTCTGCTGTGGGCCCCGGGACTCGTTCGGGAAAAAACGGTACGCTCGCGCGCACGGACACATATAGCCACTGACTGCGCAGGACATTGCAGGTGCGATCATACCAGCACTAATGCACCGGATCCCATCAGAACTCCGCAGGTAAGCGTGCTTGGGCGAGAGTAGTACTAGGATGGGTGACCTCCTGGGAAGTCCTCGTGTTGCACCTCTTTTTTTTCACTTTTTTCCTCAACCGAAGCGGTATTTTGCGACGAGGACGAGGGAACTGAAATCCAGCACCAGCACTTACTTTCAATCACAACCGACCCGATATTGATCTTTTACCTGACTATTCTTTGTCACAAATTAATTCCACGATAAGATATATCTCTGTGGAGCGGATCGAGCATCAACGTAGTCGGAATCGAGGATTAACTTGCTACGTTCGTCTGCTGTGGGCCCCGGGACTCGTTCGGGAAAAAACGGTACGCTCGCGCGCACGGACACATATAGCCACTGACTGCGCAGGACATTGCAGGTGCGATCATACCAGCACTAATGCACCGGATCCCATCAGAACTCCGTAGTTAAGCGTGCTTGGGCGAGAGTAGTACTAGGATGGGTGACCTCCTGGGAAGTCCTCGTGTTGCACCTCTTTTTTTTCACTTTTTTCCTCAACCGAAGCGGTATTTTGCGACGAGGACGAGGGAACTGAAATCCAGCACCAGCACTTACTTTCAATCACAACCGACCCGATATTGATCTTTTACCTGACTATTCTTCGTCACAAATTAATTCCACGATAAGATATATCTCTGTGGAGCGGATCGAGCATCAACGTAGTCGGAATCGAGGATTAACTTGCTACGTTCGTCTGCTGTGGGCCCCGGGACTCATTCGGGAAAAAACGGTACGCTCGCGCGCACGGACACATATAGCCACTGACTGCGCAGGACATTGCAGGTGCGATCATACCAGCACTAATGCACCGGATCCCATCAGAACTCCGCAGTTAAGCGTGCTTGGGTGAGAGTAGTACTAGGATGGGTGACCTCCTGGGAAGTCCTCGTGTTGCACCTCTTTTTTTTCACTTTTTTCCTCAACCGAAGCGGTATTTTGCGACGAGGACGAGGGAACTGAAATCCAGCACCAGCACTTACTTTCAATCACAACCGACCCGATATTGATCTTTTACCTGACTATTCTTTGTCACAAATTAATTCCACGATAAGATATATCTCTGTGGAGCGGATCGAGCATCAACGTAGTCGGAATCGAGGATTAACTTGCTACGTTCGTCTGCTGTGGGCCCCGGGACTCGTTCGGGAAAAACGGTACGCTCGCGCGCACGGACACATATAGCCACTGACTGCGCAGGACATTGCAGGTGCGATCATACCAGCACTAATGCACCGGATCCCATCAGAACTCCGCAGGTAAGCGTGCTTAGGTGAGAGTAGTACTAGGATGGGTGACCTCCTGGGAAGTCCTCGTGTTGCACCTCTTTTTTTTCACTTTTTTCCTCAACCGAAGCGGTATTTTGCGACGAGGACGAGGGAACTGAAATCCAGCACCAGCACTTACTTTCAATCACAACCGACCCGATATTGATCTTTTACCTGACTATTCTTTGTCACAAATTAATTCCACGATAAGATATATCTCTGTGGAGCGGATCGAGCATCAACGTAGTCGGAATCGAGGATTAACTTGCTACGTTCGTCTGCTGTGGGCCCCGGGACTCGTTCGGGAAAAAACGGTACGCTCGCGCGCACGGACACATATAGCCACTGACTGCGCACGACATTGCAGGTGCGATCATACCAGCACTAATGCACCGGATCCCATCAGAACTCCGCAGGTAAGCGTGCTTAGAGATTAGTACTAGGATGGGTGACCTCCTGGGAAGTCCTCGTGTTGCACCTCTTTTTTTTCACTTTTTTCCTCAACCGAAGCGGTATTTTGGGACGAGGACGAGGGAACTGAAATCCAGCACCAGCACTTACTTTCAATCACAACCGACCCGATATTGATCTTTTACCTGACTATTCTTCGTCACAAATTAATTCCACGATAAGATATATCTCTGTGGAGCGGATCGAGCATCAACGTAGTCGGAATCGAGGATTAACTTGCTACGTTCGTCTGCTGTGGGCCCCGGGACTCGTTCGGGAAAAAACGGTACGCTCGCGCGCACGGACACATATAGCCACTGACTGCGCAGGACATTGCAGGTGCGATCATACCAGCACTAATGCACCGGATCCCATCAGAACTCCGCAGGTAAGCGTGCTTGGGCGAGAGTAGTACTAGGATGGGTGACCTCCTGGGAAGTCCTCGTGTTGCACCTCTTTTTTTTCACTTTTTTCCTCAACCGAAGCGGTATTTTGCGACGAGGACGAGGGAACTGAAATCCAGCACCAGCACTTACTTTCAATCACAACCGACCCGATATTGATCTTTTACCTGACTATTCTTTGTCACAAATTAATTCCACGATAAGATATATCTCTGTGGAGCGGATCGAGCATCAACGTAGTCGGAATCGAGGATTAACTTGCTACGTTCGTCTGCTGTGGGCCCCGGGACTCGTTCGGGAAAAAACGGTACGCTCGCGCGCACGGACACATATAGCCACTGACTGCGCAGGACATTGCAGGTGCGATCATACCAGCACTAATGCACCGGATCCCATCAGAACTCCGCAGGTAAGCGTGCTTGGGCGAGAGTAGTACTAGGATGGGTGACCTCCTGGGAAGTCCTCGTGTTGCACCTCTTTTTTTTCACTTTTTTCCTCAACCGAAGCGGTATTTTGCGACGAGGACGAGGGAACTGAAATCCAGCACCAGCACTTACTTTCAATCACAACCGACCCGATATTGATCTTTTACCTGACTATTCTTTGTCACAAATTAATTCCACGATAAGATATATCTCTGTGGAGCGGATCGAGCATCAACGTAGTCGGAATCGAGGATTAACTTGCTACGTTCGTCTGCTGTGGGCCCCGGGACTCGTTCGGGAAAAAACGGTACGCTCGCGCGCACGGACACATATAGCCACTGACTGCGCAGGACATTGCAGGTGCGATCATACCAGCACTAATGCACCGGATCCCATCAGAACTCCGTAGTTAAGCGTGCTTGGGCGAGAGTAGTACTAGGATGGGTGACCTCCTGGGAAGTCCTCGTGTTGCACCTCTTTTTTTTCACTTTTTTCCTCAACCGAAGCGGTATTTTGCGACGAGGACGAGGGAACTGAAATCCAGCACCAGCACTTACTTTCAATCACAACCGACCCGATATTGATCTTTTACCTGACTATTCTTCGTCACAAATTAATTCCACGATAAGATATATCTCTGTGGAGCGGATCGAGCATCAACGTAGTCGGAATCGAGGATTA
Organism: Psophocarpus tetragonolobus; assembly: GCA_037954015.1. Taxonomy (NCBI): domain Eukaryota; kingdom Viridiplantae; phylum Streptophyta; class Magnoliopsida; order Fabales; family Fabaceae; genus Psophocarpus; species Psophocarpus tetragonolobus. Next base: position 26,203,297 of record CM075695.1, on the reverse strand, counting down.
ACTTGCTACGTTCGTCTGCTGTGGGCCCCGGGACTCATTCGGGAAAAAACGGTACGCTCGCGCGCACGGACACATATAGCCACTGACTGCGCAGGACATTGCAGGTGCGATCATACCAGCACTAATGCACCGGATCCCATCAGAACTCCGCAGTTAAGCGTGCTTGGGTGAGAGTAGTACTAGGATGGGTGACCTCCTGGGAAGTCCTCGTGTTGCACCTCTTTTTTTTCACTTTTTTCCTCAACCGAAGCGGTATTTTGCGACGAGGACGAGGGAACTGAAATCCAGCACCAGCACTTACTTTCAATCACAACCGACCCGATATTGATCTTTTACCTGACTATTCTTTGTCACAAATTAATTCCACGATAAGATATATCTCTGTGGAGCGGATCGAGCATCAACGTAGTCGGAATCGAGGATTAACTTGCTACGTTCGTCTGCTGTGGGCCCCGGGACTCGTTCGGGAAAAACGGTACGCTCGCGCGCACGGACACATATAGCCACTGACTGCGCAGGACATTGCAGGTGCGATCATACCAGCACTAATGCACCGGATCCCATCAGAACTCCGCAGGTAAGCGTGCTTAGGTGAGAGTAGTACTAGGATGGGTGACCTCCTGGGAAGACCTCGTGTTGCACCTCTTTTTTTTCACTTTTTTCCTCAACCGAAGCGGTATTTTGCGACGAGGACGAGGGAACTGAAATCCAGCACCAGCACTTACTTTCAATCACAACCGACCCGATATTGATCTTTTACCTGACTATTCTTCGTCACAAATTAATTCCACGATAAGATATATCTCTGTGGAGCGGATCGAGCATCAACGTAGTCGGAATCGAGGATTAACTTGCTACGTTCGTCTGCTGTGGGCCCCGGGACTCGTTCGGGAAAAAACGGTACGCTCGCGCGCACGGACACATATATCCACTGACTGCGCAGGACATTGGAGGTGCGATCATACCAGCACTAATGCACCGGATCCCATCAGAACTCCGTAGTTAAGCATGCTTGGGCGAGAGTAGTACTAGGATGGGTGACCTCCTGGGAAGTCCTCGTGTTGCACCTCTTTTTTTTCACTTTTTTCCTCAACCGAAGCGGTATTTTGCGACGAGGACGAGGGAACTGAAATCCAGCACCAGCACTTACTTTCAATCACAACCGACCCGATATTGATCTTTTACCTGACTATTCTTTGTCACAAATTAATTCCACGATAAGATATATCTCTGTGGAGCGGATCGAGCATCAACGTAGTCGGAATCGAGGATTAACTTGCTACGTTCGTCTGCTGTGGGCCCCGGGACTCGTTCGGGAAAAAACGGTACGCTCGCGCGCACGGACACATATAGCCACTGACTGCGCAGGACATTGCAGGTGCGATCATACCAGCACTAATGCACCGGATCCCATCAGAACTCCGCAGGTAAGCGTGCTTGGGCGAGAGTAGTACTAGGATGGGTGACCTCCTGGGAAGTCCTCGTGTTGCACCTCTTTTTTTTCACTTTTTTCCTCAACCGAAGCGGTATTTTGCGACGAGGACGAGGGAACTGAAATCCAGCACCAGCACTTACTTTCAATCACAACCGACCCGATATTGATCTTTTACCTGACTATTCTTTGTCACAAATTAATTCCACGATAAGATATATCTCTGTGGAGCGGATCGAGCATCAACGTAGTCGGAATCGAGGATTAACTTGCTACGTTCGTCTGCTGTGGGCCCCGGGACTCGTTCGGGAAAAAACGGTACGCTCGCGCGCACGGACACATATAGCCACTGACTGCGCAGGACATTGCAGGTGCGATCATACCAGCACTAATGCACCGGATCCCATCAGAACTCCGCAGGTAAGCGTGCTTGGGCGAGAGTAGTACTAGGATGGGTGACCTCCTGGGAAGTCCTCGTGTTGTACCTCTTTTTTTTCACTTTTTTCCTCAACCGAAGCGGTATTTTGCGACGAGGACGAGGGAACTGAAATCCAGCACCAGCACTTACTTTCAATCACAACCGACCCGATATTGATCTTTTACCTGACTATTCTTTGTCACAAATTAATTCCACGATAAGATATATCTCTGTGGAGCGGATCGAGCATCAACGTAGTCGGAATCGAGGATTAACTTGCTACGTTCGTCTGCTGTGGGCCCCGGGACTCGTTCGGGAAAAAACGGTACGCTCGCGCGCACGGACACATATAGCCACTGACTGCGCAGGACATTGCAGGTGCGATCATACCAGCACTAATGCACCGGATCCCATCAGAACTCCGCAGATAAGCGTGCTTGGGCGAGAGTAGTACTAGGATGGGTGACCTCCTGGGAAGTCCTCGTGTTGCACCTCTTTTTTTTCACTTTTTTCCTCAACCGAAGCGGTATTTTGCGACAAGGACGAGGGAACTGAAATCCAGCACCAGCACTTACTTTCAATCACAACCGACCCGATATTGATCTTTTACCTGACTATTCTTCGTCACAAATTAATTCCACGATAAGATATATCTCTGTGGAGCGGATCGAGCATCAACGTAGTCGGAATCGAGGATTAACTTGCTACGTTCGTCTGCTGTGGGCCCCGGGACTCGTTCGGGAAAAAACGGTACGCTCGCGCGCACGGACACATATAGCCACTGACTGCGCAGGACATTGCAGGTGCGATCATACCAGCACTAATGCACCGGATCCCATCAGAACTCCGCAGTTAAGCGTGCTTGGGCGAGAGTAGTACTAGGATGGGTGACCTCCTGGGAAGTCCTCGTGTTGCACCTCTTTTTTTTCACTTTTTTCCTCAACCGAAGCGGTATTTTGCGACGAGGACGAGGGAACTGAAATCCAGCACCAGCACTTACTTTCAATCACAACCGACCCGATATTGATCTTTTACCTGACTATTCTTCGTCACAAATTAATTCCATGATAAGATATATCTCTGTGGAGCGGATCGAGCATCAACGTAGTCGGAATCGAGGATTAACTTGCTACGTTCGTCTGCTGTGGGCCCCGGGACTCGTTCGGGAAAAAACGGTACGCTCGCGCGCACGGACACATATAGCCACTGACTGCGCAGGACATTGCAGGTGCGATCATACCAGCACTAATGCACCGGATCCCATCAGAACTCCGCAGGTAAGTGTGCTTGGGCGAGAGTAGTACTAGGATGGGTGACCTCCTGGGAAGTCCTCGTGTTGCACCTCTTTTTTTTCACTTTTTTCCTCAACCGAAGCGGTATTTTGCGACGAGGACGAGGGAACTGAAATCCAGCACCAGCACTTACTTTCAATCACAACCGACCCGATATTGATCTTTTACCTGACTATTCTTTGTCACAAATTAATTCCACGATAAGATATATCTCTGTGGAGCGGATCGAGCATCAACGTAGTCGGAATCGAGGATTAACTTGCTACGTTCGTCTGCTGTGGGCCCCGGGACTCGTTCGGGAAAAAACGGTACGCTCGCGCGCACGGACACATATAGCCACTGACTGCGCAGGACATTGCAGGTGCGATCATACCAGCACTAATGCACTGGATCCCATCAGAACTCCGCAGGTAAGCGTGCTTAGAGATTAGTACTAGGATGGGTGACCTCCTGGGAAGTCCTCGTGTTGCACCTCTTTTTTTTCACTTTTTTCCTCAACCGAAGCGGTATTTTGGGACGAGGACGAGGGAACTGAAATCCAGCACCAGCACTTACTTTCAATCACAACCGACCCGATATTGATCTTTTACCTGACTATTCTTCGTCACAAATTAATTCCACGATAAGATATATCTCTGTGGAGCGGATCGAGCATCAACGTAGTCGGAATCGAGGATTAACTTGCTACGTTCGTCTGCTGTGGGCCCCGGGACTCGTTCGGGAAAAAACGGTACGCTCGCGCGCACGGACACATATAGCCACTGACTGCGCAGGACATTGCAGGTGCGATCATACCAGCACTAATGCACCGGATCCCATCAGAACTCCGCAGTTAAGCGTGCTTGGGCGAGAGTAGTACTAGGATGGGTGACCTCCTGGGAAGTCCTCGTGTTGCATCTCTTTTTTTTCACTTTTTTCCTCAACCGAAGCGGTATTTTGCGACGAGGACGAGGGAACTGAAATCCAGCACCAGCACTTACTTTCAATCACAACCGACCCGATATTGATCTTTTACCTGACTATTCTTCGTCACAAATTAATTCCACGATAAGATATATCTCTGTGGAGCGGATCGAGCATCAACGTAGTCGGAATCGAGGATTAACTTGCTACGTTCGTCTGCTGTGGGCCCCGGGACTCGTTCGGGAAAAAACGGTACGCTCGCGCGCACGGACACATATAGCCACTGACTGCGCAGGACATTGCAGGTGCGATCATACCAGCACTAATGCACCGGATCCCATCAGAACTCCGCAGGTAAGCGTGCTTGGGCGAGAGTAGTACTAGGATGGGTGACCTCCTGTGAAGTCCTCGTGTTGCACCTCTTTTTTTTCACTTTTTTCCTCAACCGAAGCGGTATTTTGCGACGAGGACGAGGGAACTGAAATCCAGCACCAGCACTTACCTTCAATCACAACCGACCCGATATTGATCTTTTACCTGACTATTCTTTGTCACAAATTAATTCCACGATAAGATATATCTCTGTGGAGCGGATCGAGCATCAACGTAGTCGGAATCGAGGATTAACTTGCTACGTTCGTCTGCTGTGGGCCTGGGACTCGTTCGGGAAAAAACGGTACGCTCGCGCGCACGGACACATATAGCCACTGACTGCGCAGGACATTGCAGGTGCGATCATACCAGCACTAATGCACCGGATCCCATCAGAACTCCGCAGGTAAGCGTGCTTGGGCGAGAGTAGTACTAGGATGGGTGACCTCCTGGGAAGTCCTCGTGTTGCACCTCTTTTTTTTCACTTTTTTCCTCAACCGAAGCGGTATTTTGCGACGAGGACGAGGGAACTGAAATCCAGCACCAGCACTTACTTTCAATCACAACCGACCCGATATTGATCTTTTACCTGACTATTCTTTGTCACAAATTAATTCCACGATAAGATATATCTCTGTGGAGCGGATCGAGCATCAACGTAGTCGGAATCGAGGATTAACTTGCTATGTTCGTCTGCTGTGGGCCCCGGGACTCGTTCGGGAAAAAACGGTACGCTCGCGCGCACGGACACATATAGCCACTGACTGCGCAGGACATTGCAGGTGCGATCATACCAGCACTAATGCACCGGATCCCATCAGAACTCCGTAGTTAAGCGTGCTTGGGCGAGAGTAGTACTAGGATGGGTGACCTCCTCGGAAGTCCTCGTGTTGCACCTCTTTTTTTCACTTTTTTCCTCAACCGAAGCGGTATTTTGCGACGAGGACGAGGGAACTGAAATCCAGCACCAGCACTTACTTTCAATCACAACCGACCCGATATTGATCTTTTACCTGACTATTCTTCGTCACAAATTAATTCCACGATAAGATATATCTCTGTGGAGCGGATCGAGCATCAACGTAGTCGGAATCGAGGATTAACTTGCTACGTTCGTCTGCTGTGGGCCCCGGGACTCGTTCGGGAAAAACGGTACGCTCGCGCGCACGGACACATATAGCCACTGACTGCGCAGGACATTGCAGGTGCGATCATACCAGCACTAATGCACCGGATCCCATCAGAACTCCGCAGGTAAGCGTGCTTAGGTGAGAGTAGTACTAGGATGGGTGACCTCCTGGGAAGACCTCGTGTTGCACCTCTTTTTTTTCACTTTTTTCCTCAACCGAAGCGGTATTTTGCGACGAGGACGAGGGAACTGAAATCCAGCACCAGCACTTACTTTCAATCACAACCGACCCGATATTGATCTTTTACCTGACTATTCTTCGTCACAAATTAATTCCACGATAAGATATATCTCTGTGGAGCGGATCGAGCATCAACGTAGTCGGAATCGAGGATTAACTTGCTACGTTCGTCTGCTGTGGGCCCCGGGACTCGTTCGGGAAAAAACGGTACGCTCGCGCGCACGGACACATATAGCCACTGACTGCGCAGGACATTGCAGGTGCGATCATACCAGCACTAATGCACCGGATCCCATCAGAACTCCGTAGTTAAGCGTGCTTGGGCGAGAGTAGTACTAGGATGGGTGAGCTCCTGGGAAGTCCTCGTGTTGCACCTCTTTTTTTTCACTTTTTTCCTCAACCGAAGCGGTATTTTGCGACGAGGACGAGGGAACTGAAATCCAGCACCAGCACTTACTTTCAATCACAACCGACCCGATATTGATCTTTTACCTGACTATTCTTTGTCACAAATTAATTCCACGATAAGATATATCTCTGTGGAGCGGATCGAGCATCAACGTAGTCGGAATCGAGGATTAACTTGCTACGTTCGTCTGCTGTGGGCCCCGGGACTCGTTCGGGAAAAAACGGTACGCTCGCGCGCACGGACACATATAGCCACTGACTGCGCAGGACATTGCAGGTGCGATCATACCAGCACTAATGCACCGGATCCCATCAGAACTCCGCAGGTAAGCGTGCTTGGGCGAGAGTAGTACTAGGATGGGTGACCTCCTGGGAAGTCCTCGTGTTGCACCTCTTTTTTTTCACTTTTTTCCTCAACCGAAGCGGTATTTTGCGACGAGGACGAGGGAACTGAAATCCAGCACCAGCACTTACTTTCAATCACAACCGACCCGATATTGATCTTTTACCTGACTATTCTTTGTCACAAATTAATTCCACGATAAGATATATCTCTGTGGAGCGGATCGAGAATCAACGTAGTCGGAATCGAGGATTAACTTGCTACGTTCGTTTGCTGTGGGCCCCGGGACTCGTTCGGGAAAAAACGGTACGCTCGCGCGCACGGACACATATAGCCACTGACTGCGCAGGACATTGCAGGTGCGATCATACCAGCACTAATGCACCGGATCCCATCAGAACTCCGCAGGTAAGCGTGCTTGGGCGAGAGTAGTACTAGGATGGGTGACCTCCTGGGAAGTCCTCGTGTTGTACCTCTTTTTTTTCACTTTTTTCCTCAACCGAAGCGGTATTTTGCGACGAGGACGAGGGAACTGAAATCCAGCACCAGCACTTACTTTCAATCACAACCGACCCGATATTGATCTTTTACCTGACTATTCTTTGTCACAAATTAATTCCACGATAAGATATATCTCTGTGGAGCGGATCGAGCATCAACGTAGTCGGAATCGAGGATTAACTTGCTACGTTCGTCTGCTGTGGGCCCCGGGACTCGTTCGGGAAAAAACGGTACGCTCGCGCGCACGGACACATATAGCCACTGACTGCGCAGGACATTGCAGGTGCGATCATACCAGCACTAATGCACCGGATCCCATCAGAACTCCGCAGATAAGCGTGCTTGGGCGAGAGTAGTACTAGGATGGGTGACCTCCTGGGAAGTCCTCGTGTTGCACCTCTTTTTTTTCACTTTTTTCCTCAACCGAAGCGGTATTTTGCGACAAGGACGAGGGAACTGAAATCCAGCACCAGCACTTACTTTCAATCACAACCGACCCGATATTGATCTTTTACCTGACTATTCTTCGTCACAAATTAATTCCACGATAAGATATATCTCTGTGGAGCGGATCGAGCATCAACGTAGTCGGAATCGAGGATTAACTTGCTACGTTCGTCTGCTGTGGGCCCCGGGACTCGTTCGGGAAAAAACGGTACGCTCGCGCGCACGGACACATATAGCCACTGACTGCGCAGGACATTGCAGGTGCGATCATACCAGCACTAATGCACCGGATCCCATCAGAACTCCGCAGTTAAGCGTGCTTGGGCGAGAGTAGTACTAGGATGGGTGACCTCCTGGGAAGTCCTCGTGTTGCACCTCTTTTTTTTCACTTTTTTCCTCAACCGAAGCGGTATTTTGCGACGAGGACGAGGGAACTGAAATCCAGCACCAGCACTTACTTTCAATCACAACCGACCCGATATTGATCTTTTACCTGACTATTCTTCGTCACAAATTAATTCCACGATAAGATATATCTCTGTGGAGCGGATCGAGCATCAACGTAGTCGGAATCGAGGATTAACTTGCTACGTTCGTCTGCTGTGGGCCCCGGGACTCGTTCGGGAAAAAACGGTACGCTCGCGCGCACGGACACATATAGCCACTGACTGCGCAGGACATTGCAGGTGCGATCATACCAGCACTAATGCACCGGATCCCATCAGAACTCCGCAGGTAAGCGTGCTTGGGCGAGAGTAGTACTAGGATGGGTGACCTCCTGGGAAGTCCTCGTGTTGCACCTCTTTTTTTTCACTTTTTTCCTCAACCGAAGCGGTATTTTGCGACGAGGACGAGGGAACTGAAATCCAGCACCAGCACTTACTTTCAATCACAACCGACCCGATATTGATCTTTTACCTGACTATTCTTTGTCACAAATTAATTCCACGATAAGATATATCTCTGTGGAGCGGATCGAGCATCAACGTAGTCGGAATCGAGGATTAACTTGCTACGTTCGTCTGCTGTGGGCCCCGGGACTCGTTCGGGAAAAAACGGTACGCTCGCGCGCACGGACACATATAGCCACTGACTGCGCAGGACATTGCAGGTGCGATCATACCAGCACTAATGCACCGGATCCCATCAGAACTCCGCAGGTAAGCGTGCTTAGAGATTAGTACTAGGATGGGTGACCTCCTGGGAAGTCCTCGTGTTGCACCTCTTTTTTTTCACTTTTTTCCTCAACCGAAGCGGTATTTTGGGACGAGGACGAGGGAACTGAAATCCAGCACCAGCACTTACTTTCAATCACAACCGACCCGATATTGATCTTTTACCTGACTATTCTTCGTCACAAATTAATTCCACGATAAGATATATCTCTGTGGAGCGGATCGAGCATCAACGTAGTCGGAATCGAGGATTAACTTGCTACGTTCGTCTGCTGTGGGCCCCGGGACTCGTTCGGGAAAAAACGGTACGCTCGCGCGCACGGACACATATAGCCACTGACTGCGCAGGACATTGCAGGTGCGATCATACCAGCACTAATGCACCGGATCCCATCAGAACTCCGCAGTTAAGCGTGCTTGGGCGAGAGTAGTACTACGATGGGTGACCTCCTGGGAAGTCCTCGTGTTGCATCTCTTTTTTATCACTTTTTTCCTCAACCGAAGCGGTATTTTGCGACGAGGACGAGGGAACTGAAATCCAGCACCAGCACTTACTTTCAATCACAACCGACCCGATATTGATCTTTTACCTGACTATTCTTCGTCACAAATTAATTCCACGATAAGATATATCTCTGTGGAGCGGATCGAGCATCAACGTAGTCGGAATCGAGGATTAACTTGCTACGTTCGTCTGCTGTGGGCCCCGGGACTCGTTCGGGAAAAAACGGTACGCTCGCGCGCACGGACACATATAGCCACTGACTGCGCAGGACATTGCAGGTGCGATCATACCAGCACTAATGCACTGGATCCCATCAGAACTCCGCAGGTAAGCGTGCTTGGGCGAGAGTAGTACTAGGATGGGTGACCTCCTGGGAAGTCCTCGTGTTGCACCTCTTTTTTTTCACTTTTTTCCTCAACCGAAGCGGTATTTTGCGACGAGGACGAGGGAACTGAAATCCAGCACCAGCACTTACTTTCAATCACAACCGACCCGATATTGATCTTTTACCTGACTATTCTTTGTCACAAATTAATTCCACGATAAGATATATCTCTGTGGAGCGGATCGAGCATCAACGTAGTCGGAATCGAGGATTAACTTGCTACGTTCGTCTGCTGTGGGCCCCGGGACTCGTTCGGGAAAAAACGGTACGCTCGCGCGCACGGACACATATAGCCACTGACTGCGCAGGACATTGCAGGTGCGATCATACCAGCACTAATGCACCGGATCCCATCAGAACTCCGCAGGTAAGCGTGCTTAGAGATTAGTACTAGGATGGGTGACCTCCTGGGAAGTCCTCGTGTTGCACCTCTTTTTTTTCACTTTTTTCCTCAACCGAAGCGGTATTTTGGGACGAGGACGAGGGAACTGAAATCCAGCACCAGCACTTACTTTCAATCACAACCGACCCGATATTGATCTTTTACCTGACTATTCTTCGTCACAAATTAATTCCACGATAAGATATATCTCTGTGGAGCGGATCGAGCATCAACGTAGTCGGAATCGAGGATTAACTTGCTACGTTCGTCTGCTGTGGGCCCCGGGACTCGTTCGGGAAAAAACGGTACGCTCGCGCGCACGGACACATATAGCCACTGACTGCGCAGGACATTGCAGGTGCGATCATACCAGCACTAATGCACCGGATCCCATCAGAACTCCGCAGTTAAGCGTGCTTGGGCGAGAGTAGTACTACGATGGGTGACCTCCTGGGAAGTCCTCGTGTTGCATCTCTTTTTTTTCACTTTTTTCCTCAACCGAAGCGGTATTTTGCGACGAGGACGAGGGAACTGAAATCCAGCACCAGCACTTACTTTCAATCACAACCGACCCGATATTGATCTTTTACCTGACTATTCTTCGTCACAAATTAATTCCACGATAAGATATATCTCTGTGGAGCGGATCGAGCATCAACGTAGTCGGAATCGAGGATTAACTTGCTACGTTCGTCTGCTGTGGGCCCCGGGACTCGTTCGGGAAAAAACGGTACGCTCGCGCGCACGGACACATATAGCCACTGACTGCGCAGGACATTGCAGGTGCGATCATACCAGCACTAATGCACCGGATCCCATCAGAACTCCGCAGGTAAGCGTGCTTGGGCGAGAGTAGTACTAGGATGGGTGACCTCCTGGGAAGTCCTCGTGTTGCACCTCTTTTTTTTCACTTTTTTCCTCAACCGAAGCGGTATTTTGCGACGAGGACGAGGGAACTGAAATCCAGCACCAGCACTTACTTTCAATCACAACCGACCCGATATTGATCTTTTACCTGACTATTCTTTGTCACAAATTAATTCCACGATAAGATATATCTCTGTGGAGCGGATCGAGCATCAACGTAGTCGGAATCGAGGATTAACTTGCTACGTTCGTCTGCTGTGGGCCCCGGGACTCGTTCGGGAAAAAACGGTACGCTCGCGCGCACGGACACATATAGCCACTGACTGCGCAGGACATTGCAGGTGCGATCATACCAGCACTAATGCACCGGATCCCATCAGAACTCCGTAGTTAAGCGTGCTTGGGCGAGAGTAGTACTAGGATGGGTGACCTCCTGGGAAGTCCTCGTGTTGCACCTCTTTTTTTTCACTTTTTTCCTCAACCGAAGCGGTATTTTGCGACGAGGACGAGGGAACTGAAATCCAGCACCAGCACTTACTTTCAATCACAACCGACCCGATATTGATCTTTTACCTGACTATTCTTCGTCACAAATTAATTCCACGATAAGATATATCTCTGTGGAGCGGATCGAGCATCAACGTAGTCGGAATCGAGGATTAACTTGCTACGTTCGTCTGCTGTGGGCCCCGGGACTCGTTCGGGAAAAAACGGTACGCTCGCGCGCACGGACACATATAGCCACTGACTGCGCAGGACATTGCAGGTGCGATCATACCAGCACTAATGCACCGGATCCCATCAGAACTCCGCAGTTAAGCGTGCTTGGGCGAGAGTAGTACTAGGATGGGTGACCTCCTGGGAAGTCCTCGTGTTGCACCTCTTTTTTTTCACTTTTTTCCTCAACCGAAGCGGTATTTTGCGACGAGGACGAGGGAACTGAAATCCAGCACCAGCACTTACTTTCAATCACAACCGACCCGATATTGATCTTTTACCTGACTATTCTTTGTCACAAATTAATTCCACGATAAGATATATCTCTGTGGAGCGGATCGAGCATCAACGTAGTCGGAATCGAGGATTAACTTGCTACGTTCGTCTGCTGTGGGCCCCGGGACTCGTTCGGGAAAAACGGTACGCTCGCGCGCACGGACACATATAGCCACTGACTGCGCAGGACATTGCAGGTGCGATCATACCAGCACTAATGCACCGGATCCCATCAGAACTCCGCAGGTAAGCGTGCTTGGGTGAGAGTAGTACTAGGATGGGTGACCTCCTGGGAAGTCCTCGTGTTGCACCTCTTTTTTTTCACTTTTTTCCTCAACCGAAGCGGTATTTTGCGACGAGGACGAGGGAACTGAAATCCAGCACCAGCACTTACTTTCAATCACAACCGACCCGATATTGATCTTTTACCTGACTATTCTTCGTCACAAATTAATTCCACGATAAGATATATCTCTGTGGAGCGGATCGAGCATCAACGTAGTCGGAATCGAGGATTAACTTGCTACGTTCGTCTGCTGTGGGCCTCGGGACTCGTTCGGGAAAAAACGGTACGCTCGCGCGCACGGACACATATAGCCACTGACTGCGCAGGACATTGCAGGTGCGATCATACCAGCACTAATGCACCGGATCCCATCAGAACTCCGTAGTTAAGCGTGCTTGGGCGAGAGTAGTACTAGGATGGGTGACCTCCTGGGAAGTCCTCGTGGTGCACCTCTTTTTTTTCACTTTTTTCCTCAACCGAAGCGGTATTTTGCGACGAGGACGAGGGAACTGAAATCCAGCACCAGCACTTACTTTCAATCACAACCGACCCGATATTGATCTTTTACCTGACTATTCTTTGTCACAAATTAATTCCAGATAAGATATATCTCTGTGGAGCGGATCGAGCATCAACGTAGTCGGAATCGAGGATTAACTTGCTACGTTCGTCTGCTGTGGGCCCCGGGACTCGTTCGGGAAAAAACGGTACGCTCGCGCGCACGGACACATATAGCCACTGACTGCGCAGGACATTGCAGGTGCGATCATACCAGCACTAATGCACCGGATCCCATCAGAACTCCGCAGGTAAGCGTGCTTGGGTGAGAGTAGTACTAGGATGGGTGACCTCCTGGGAAGTCCTCGTGTTGCACCTCTTTTTTTTCACTTTTTTCCTCAACCGAAGCGGTATTTTGCGACGAGGACGAGGGAACTGAAATCCAGCACCAGCACTTACTTTCAATCACAACCGACCCGATATTGATCTTTTACCTGACTATTCTTCGTCACAAATTAATTCCACGATAAGATATATCTCTGTGGAGCGGATCGAGCATCAACGTAGTCGGAATCGAGGATTAACTTGCTACGTTCGTCTGCTGTGGGCCTCGGGACTCGTTCGGGAAAAAACGGTACGCTCGCGCGCACGGACACATATAGCCACTGACTGCGCAGGACATTGCAGGTGCGATCATACCAGCACTAATGCACCGGATCCCATCAGAACTCCGTAGTTAAGCGTGCTTGGGCGAGAGTAGTACTAGGATGGGTGACCTCCTGGGAAGTCCTCGTGGTGCACCTCTTTTTTTTCACTTTTTTCCTCAACCGAAGCGGTATTTTGCGACGAGGACGAGGGAACTGAAATCCAGCACCAGCACTTACTTTCAATCACAACCGACCCGATATTGATCTTTTACCTGACTATTCTTTGTCACAAATTAATTCCAGATAAGATATATCTCTGTGGAGCGGATCGAGCATCAACGTAGTCGGAATCGAGGATTAACTTGCTACGTTCGTCTGCTGTGGGCCCCGGGACTCGTTCGGGAAAAAACGGTACGCTCGCGCGCACGGACACATATAGCCACTGACTGCGCAGGACATTGCAGGTGCGATCATACCAGCACTAATGCACCGGATCCCATCAGAACTCCGCAGGTAAGCGTGCTTGGGCGAGAGTAGTACTAGGATGGGTGACCTCCTGGGAAGTCCTCGTGTTGCACCTCTTTTTTTTCACTTTTTTCCTCAACCGAAGCGGTATTTTGCGACGAGGACGAGGGAACTGAAATCCAGCACCAGCACTTACTTTCAATCACAACCGACCCGATATTGATCTTTTACCTGACTATTCTTTGTCACAAATTAATTCCACGATAAGATATATCTCTGTGGAGCGGATCGAGCATCAACGTAGTCGGAATCGAGGATTAACTTGCTACGTTCGTCTGCTGTGGGCCCCGGGACTCGTTCGGGAAAAAACGGTACGCTCGCGCGCACGGACACATATAGCCACTGACTGCGCAGGACATTGCAGGTGCGATCATACCAGCACTAATGCACCGGATCCCATCAGAACTCCGCAGGTAAGCGTGCTTGGGCGAGAGTAGTACTAGGATGGGTGACCTCCTGGGAAGTCCTCGTGTTGCACCTCTTTTTTTTCACTTTTTTCCTCAACCGAAGCGGTATTTTGGGACGAGGACGAGGGAACTGAAATCCAGCACCAGCACTTACTTTCAATCACAACCGACCCGATATTGATCTTTTACCTGACTATTCTTCGTCACAAATTAATTCCACGATAAGATATATCTCTGTGGAGCGGATCGAGCATCAACGTAGTCGGAATCGAGGATTAACTTGCTACGTTCGTCTGCTGTGGGCCCCGGGACTCGTTCGGGAAAAAACGGTACGCTCGCGCGCACGGACACATATAGCCACTGACTGCGCAGGACATTGCAGGTGCGATCATACCAGCACTAATGCACCGGATCCCATCAGAACTCCGCAGTTAAGCGTGCTTGGGCGAGAGTAGTACTAGGATGGGTGACCTCCTGGGAAGTCCTCGTGTTGCATCTCTTTTTTTTCACTTTTTTCCTCAACCGAAGCGGTATTTTGCGACGAGGACGAGGGAACTGAAATCCAGCACCAGCACTTACTTTCAATCACAACCGACCCGATATTGATCTTTTACCTGACTATTCTTCGTCACAAATTAATTCCACGATAAGATATATCTCTGTGGAGCGGATCGAGCATCAACGTAGTCGGAATCGAGGATTAACTTGCTACGTTCGTCTGCTGTGGGCCCCGGGACTTGTTCGGGAAAAAACGGTACGCTCGCGCGCACGGACACATATAGCCACTGACTGCGCAGGACATTGCAGGTGCGATCATACCAGCACTAATGCACCAGATCCCATCAGAACTCCGTAGTTAAGCGTGCTTGGGCGAGAGTAGTACTAGGATGGGTGACCTCCTGGGAAGTCCTCGTGTTGCACCTCTTTTTTTTCACTTTTTTCCTCAACCGAAGCGGTATTTTGGGACGAGGACGAGGGAACTGAAATCCAGCACCAACACTTACTTTCAATCACAACCGACCCGATATTGATCTTTTACCTGACTATTCTTCGTCACAAATTAATTCCACGATAAGATATATCTCTGTGGAGCGGATCGAGCATCAACGTAGTCGGAATCGAGGATTAACTTGCTACGTTCGTCTGCTGTGGGCCCCGGGACTCGTTCGGGAAAAAACGGTACGCTCGCGCGCACGGACACATATAGCCACTGACTGCGCAGGACATTGCAGGTGCGATCATACCAGCACTAATGCACCGGATCCCATCAGAACTCCGCAGGTAAGCGTGCTTGGGCGAGAGTAGTACTAGGATGGGTGACCTCCTGGGAAGTCCTCGTGTTGCACCTCTTTTTTTTCACTTTTTTCCTCAACCGAAGCGGTATTTTGCGACAAGGACGAGGGAACTGAAATCCAGCACCAGCACTTACTTTCAATCACAACCGACCCGATATTGATCTTTTACCTGACTATTCTTTGTCACAAATTAATTCCACGATAAGATATATCTCTGTGGAGCGGATCGAGCATCAACGTAGTCGGAATCGAGGATTAACTTGCTACGTTCGTCTGCTGTGGGCCCCGGGACTCGTTCGGGAAAAAACGGTACGCTCGCGCGCACGGACACATATAGCCACTGACTGCGCAGGACATTGCAGGTGCGATCATACCAGCACTAATGCACCGGATCCCATCAGAACTCCGCAGGTAAGCGTGCTTGGGCGAGAGTAGTACTAGGATGGGTGACCTCCTGGGAAGTCCTCGTGTTGCACCTTTTTTTTTTCACTTTTTTCCTCAACCGAAGCGGTATTTTGCGACGAGGACGAGGGAACTGAAATCCAGCACCAGCACTTACTTTCAATCACAACCGACCCGATATTGATCTTTTACCTGACTATTCTTTGTCACAAATTAATTCCACGATAAGATATATCTCTGTGGAGCGGATCGAGCATCAACGTAGTCGGAATCGAGGATTAACTTGCTACGTTCGTCTGCTGTGGGCCCCGGGACTCGTTCGGGAAAAAACGGTACGCTCGCGCGCACGGACACATATAGCCACTGACTGCGCAGGACATTGCAGGTGCGATCAAACCAGCACTAATGCACCGGATCCCATCAGAACTCCGTAGTTAAGCGTGCTTGGGCGAGAGTAGTACTAGGATGGGTGACCTCCTGGGAAGTCCTCGTGTTGCACGTCTTTTTTTTCACTTTTTTCCTCAACCGAAGCGGTATTTTGCGACGAGGACGAGGGAACTGAAATCCAGCACCAGCACTTACTTTCAATCACAACCGACCCGATATTGATCTTTTACCTGACTATTCTTCGTCACAAATTAATTCCACGATAAGATATATCTCTGTGGAGCGGATCGAGCATCAACGTAGTCGGAATCGAGGATTAACTTGCTACGTTCGTCTACTGTGGGCCCCGGGACTCGTTCGGGAAAAAACGGTACGCTCGCGCGCACGGACACATATAGCCACTGACTGCGCAGGACATTGCAGGTGCGATCATACCAGCACTAATGCACCGGATCCCATCAGAACTCCGCAGTTAAGCGTGCTTGGGCGAGAGTAGTACTAGGATGGGTGACCTCCTGGGAAGTCCTCGTGTTGCACCTCTTTTTTTTCACTTTTTTCCTCAACCGAAGCGGTATTTTGCGACGAGGACGAGGGAACTGAAATCCAGCACCAGCACTTACTTTCAATCACAACCGACCCGATATTGATCTTTTACCTGACTATTCTTCGTCACAAATTAATTCCACGATAAGATATATCTCTGTGGAGCGGATCGAGCATCAACGTAGTCGGAATCGAGGATTAACTTGCTACGTTCGTCTGCTGTGGGCCCCGGGACTCGTTCGGGAAAAAACGGTACGCTCGCGCGCACGGACACATATAGCCACTGACTGCGCAGGACATTGCAGGTGCGATCATACCAGCACTAATGCACCAGATCCCATCAGAACTCCGTAGTTAAGCGTGCTTGGGCGAGAGTAGTACTAGGATGGGTGACCTCCTGGGAAGTCCTCGTGTTGCACCTCTTTTTTTTCACTTTTTTCCTCAACCGAAGCGGTATTTTGGGACGAGGACGAGGGAACTGAAATCCAGCACCAGCACTTACTTTCAATCACAACCGACCCGATATTGATCTTTTACCTGACTATTCTTCGTCACAAATTAATTCCACGATAAGATATATCTCTGTGGAGCGGATCGAGCATCAACGTAGTCGGAATCGAGGATTAACTTGCTACGTTCGTCTGCTGTGGGCCCCGGGACTCGTTCGGGAAAAAACGGTACGCTCGCGCCCACGGACACATATAGCCACTGACTGCGCAGGACATTGCAGGTGCGATCATACCAGCACTAATGCACCGGATCCCATCAGAACTCCGCAGGTAAGCGTGCTTGGGCGAGAGTAGTACTAGGATGGGTGACCTCCTGGGAAGTCCTCGTGTTGCACCTCTTTTTTTTCACTTTTTTCCTCAACCGAAGCGGTATTTTGCGACAAGGACGAGGGAACTGAAATCCAGCACCAGCACTTACTTTCAATCACAACCGACCCGATATTGATCTTTTACCTGACTATTCTTTGTCACAAATTAATTCCACGATAAGATATATCTCTGTGGAGCGGATCGAGCATCAACGTAGTCGGAATCGAGGATTAACTTGCTACGTTCGTCTGCTGTGGGCCCCGAGACTCGTTCGGGAAAAAACGGTACGCTCGCGCGCACGGACACATATAGCCACTGACTGCGCAGGACATTGCAGGTGCGATCATACCAGCACTAATGCACCGGATCCCATCAGAACTCCGCAGTTAAGCGTGCTTGGGCGAGAGTAGTACTAGGATGGGTGACCTCCTGGGAAGTCCTCGTGTTGCACCTCTTTTTTTTCACTTTTTTCCTCAACCGAAGCGGTATTTTGCGACGAGGACGAGGGAACTGAAATCCAGCACCAGCACTTACTTTCAATCACAACCGACCCGATATTGATCTTTTACCTGACTATTCTTCGTCACAAATTAATTCCACGATAAGATATATCTCTGTGGAGCGGATCGAGCATCAACGTAGTCGGAATCGAGGATTAACTTGCTACGTTCGTCTGCTGTGGGCCCCGGGACTCGTTCGGGAAAAAACGGTACGCTCGCGCGCACGGACACATATAGCCACTGACTGCGCAGGACATTGCAGGTGCGATCATACCAGCACTAATGCACCAGATCCCATCAGAACTCCGTAGTTAAGCGTGCTTGGGCGAGAGTAGTACTAGGATGGGTGACCTCCTGGGAAGTCCTCGTGTTGCACCTCTTTTTTTTCACTTTTTTCCTCAACCGAAGCGGTATTTTGGGACGAGGACGAGGGAACTGAAATCCAGCACCAGCACTTACTTTCAATCACAACCGACCCGATATTGATCTTTTACCTGACTATTCTTCGTCACAAATTAATTCCACGATAAGATATATCTCTGTGGAGCGGATCGAGCATCAACGTAGTCGGAATCGAGGATTAACTTGCTACGTTCGTCTGCTGTGGGCCCCGGGACTCGTTCGGGAAAAAACGGTACGCTCGCGCGCACGGACACATATAGCCACTGACTGCGCAGGACATTGCAGGTGCGATCATACCAGCACTAATGCACCGGATCCCATCAGAACTCCGCAGGTAAGCGTGCTTGGGCGAGAGAAGTACTAGGATGGGTGACCTCCTGGGAAGTCCTCGTGTTGCACCTCTTTTTTTTCACTTTTTTCCTCAACCGAAGCGGTATTTTGCGACAAGGACGAGGGAACTGAAATCCAGCACCAGCACTTACTTTCAATCACAACCGACCCGATATTGATCTTTTACCTGACTATTCTTTGTCACAAATTAATTCCACGATAAGATATATCTCTGTGGAGCGGATCGAGCATCAACGTAGTCGGAATCGAGGATTAACTTGCTACGTTCGTCTGCTGTGGGCCCCGAGACTCGTTCGGGAAAAAACGGTACGCTCGCGCGCACGGACACATATAGCCACTGACTGCGCAGGACATTGCAGGTGCGATCATACCAGCACTAATGCACCGGATCCCATCAGAACTC